>JAVYIG010003662.1:0-75000 GCA_035222895.1 Strongylocentrotus droebachiensis
GGAGAACTGAAGTGTGACCGGTAGCTAGGCGAGTGTCCAGCTTTCATATACCGTGTGTGACGTCTTCAAGGCCAAGCGAATGTTCAGCGAATGGCTCTTTTATGGTTGCGTTCGGGTGGTAAGCAGCAGGTACCCACCCAGTGGGGCTCTGGTGAGACCCGGCGAGGGAAAGGCCAACACGGTGACACTACATGTAGCTGGCACGATCGAGCACGCTGTAAGTGGTAAGGGACCAGTATGCAGACGGAATGGAAACGATGAGGGCACAGTGGGAAAATGTAACACCATGGGACATCGTGATAATACAGACACAGATTACCAGCACATCTGTGTCTTCGGCTGTGGTTACTATGGATCCGTATCCATCCTCCGCAGCATGCCATGCATGAAGAAGCATTCGTGTGTCAGCTTCCTCTTGTTTTGTCTTCAGAGTTATGATTTCTTCATAGTGCTTCTCCACTTGCCACACAAAGTGAATTATTATGAAGCTTCTCCCTCTCTGCAGGCTGCTTCCACTGATCGACCAAAAATTAATCTAGGCTTATTTTGTTTTCAGGGTTTCTTCGGAATTTTTTCCACTGCAAAATGTTGTGACAAGGTGCAATGTTCTTCCACTGTGTTTCAGCGGTGGAACCTCTGTTGTATTTCTCAGCATTCTTGATGGACTCATCCATGTAGACATCAAACACGACATCAGTCCTGGCACTATCAGTGCCTTCGTGCAGAGCTAGCGTCAGTGCAGCATCTGCTATGTGCAAATGACTTGTCACCCCCCTTTGAGTCTATGGACAAGGCTCATTCTATCAATGATACAAGCTGAAGGCTTCAGATTGAAATCTGCTGGTGACACAATTTTCTCCAGCCCTGTTTGTCTTGCGCAGTGACCACGGTATTGGTCCGAGTGGGCGTGCTAAACCTCTATAATAGATAGCGCTCTGCTGTGAGCAATGATGATCATGCATGCGCCCAAAGAGGTTTCGGTCTGCCTTCACGATTACCTGATTCCCTTTAGCTTTGTAACCAGCCTGCTTTTTATTGATGTTGAGGAAGGTCATCAGGCTCTCTTTTTTCATCTTGTCATGAAAGTTTACCATGGGTTGCTCTTTTTCCAAACGATCTTCTCGGTATGCTTCTTTTCCAACTTTGTAATTTTTCAGCAGGTCTTTGGCAATATCTTGTGGGGCCAGGATACAATAGACAAGTTGACCAACTCTGTTTCATCATGGCTCAGCTGTCTTGATTAGTTCCACAAATGAACGAACATCGGTCTCATTTTTTCTTATCCGGCTTAGTTGCAGGTCCGGATGATTGAAGTGCTGTAAACTGTTTTTGCTGACCATGTCTCTCAACTCCCTCAAAATAATATGAGCTTCTGACCTTCTGTACTCAGATGTCAGGTAGTACCTACTGTCAGCTCCTGGTTTTAGGCTGAACCTTTTGTCCCCCCCCACCCCAGTGGTCTGTGTGTCCTTGTTGATGGTTTCTTCAATTCTGGTCGACTGGGATTCTGCCCAAGAGGTCCTACCAAGTTGTACAGAAAATCTCTGGCCCTGCATGAATTGTTCATGCACATCTGGGTGATCAATTGGCCAGCCGGGACATTTTGTACATAATAACTATAGTAGAGAAGAAAGCGTGCTTAGTTCAGTTTGTCGTCGGCGAAGCACCAGGGAATCATTGCACGAATGAAAGCGAGGTGCAGCACCCATGCAGACACCCTCTCTAGATGCCCGAACCAGATCTAGCATAACCTTGACGATGTCCACATACATCCAGAAGGCCGAGAGGGTCCCATTAGCTGTGTTCCCTGTGCCTGAAAACCTGGGTATAGACACCAAAATGAACTTTCAACACCTCTCCAATCCCAAGATATAGCCAAAATATGGCATATACTACCATACAGGGCATCTTGTTAACTCTAATCCATGTTGCCATGGTAATAAAGGGAATGTACTATATAACATATTCTTGGCTTATATGATAGATTAGTCATATAGTTTTTCAATAATTTGGAAAGGGGACTTTAAGTTGTCTTGAATGAGCAAATTGTCTAATATGTTACTGAAAATACGCCAATATCCTTGAATTTAGGCTATTCTGGGGTCGTTGCTATGGCAACCGTTATAAATGGTAATATAATTTGCATTTCATTACTTTTCTTCATGGTGAGGTATTCTAAACTTTTATTCTGTGGGCCTGAAAACCTGGGTATAGACACCAAAATAAACTTTCAACAGCTCTCCAATGCCAAAATATAGCCAAAATATGGCATATACTACCATACAGGGCATCTTGTTAACTCTAATTCATGTTGCCATGGTAACAATGGGAAGGTACTAAATAGCATATTCTTGGCTTATATGATGTATTAGTCATATAGTTGTTTCATTAAATTGGAAAGGGGACCTTAACTTGTCTTGAAAGGGCATATTGTCTAATATGTTACTGAAAATACGCCAAAATCCTTGATTTTAGGCCATTCTGGGGTCGTTACTATGGCAACCGTTATAAATGGTAATGTAATTTGCATTTCATTACTTTTCTTTATGGTGAGGTATTCTAAACTTTTATTCTGTGGGCCTGAAAACCTGGGTATAGACACCAAAATAAACTTTCAACAGCTCTCCAATGCCAAAATATAGCCAAAATATGGCATATACTACCATACAGGGCATCTTGTTAACTCTAATTCATGTTGCCATGGTAACAATGGGAATGTACTATATAGCATATTCTTGGCTTATATGATGTATTAGTCATATAGTTGTGTCATTATTTTGGAAAAGGGACTTTAACTTGTCTTGAATGAGTATATTGTGTAATATATTACTGAAATTACTCCAAAATCCTTGATTTTAGGCCATTCTGGGGTCGTTACCATGGCAACCGTTATAAATGGTGATGTAATTTGCATTTCATTGCTTTCCTTTATGGTGAGGTATTCTGAACTGTACATTTTTACGCATTCAAAAGTGTTTTTATAATTTTTAAATGACTTTAACTGTTTCTTTGAATAATACCGGTTTTGGTCTAGTGTTGCCATGGAAACTGCTGATTATATGACTAAGCTGTACATTCGGAAATGCTATCATAACTTTTTACACGTATATATGCCCAACAAACAAAAAAAAAGTACAAAGGTTTTGCCACCTCTGATGGTACCAATATCTGGTCTGGCCCATGGACTATATATCATTAATAATTAAATTCAATTAAAAAAAAAAATCAAAAAAAAAAAAAAAAAAAATCATTTTGGGGTTAGAGAGAGAGAGAGAGTTCGAGTTAGAACCGTCAAGACTAATGTTAACATTTTACTATCATCGTCAATTGTTTATATTTGTGGCTTTTGCATTACCACTGTCGACAGTGGCGCATGTCATTATGGACCATGTGATATCGCGTGTGAGACAGAAGAGAAGAAGCTATTGGCATGATCAAGCCAACAATTACCATTTTTCTTTTGTGGCCACCTATCTTAGGCATGTGCGCCCCTTGTCGACAGTACTCAAACAATAGCGACAAAACACTGTTTTAGACGATCTAGCATTATATACCTCTCTTTAGAAATCTAACCATCTGATAGGTCGAAATTGGAGTCGTGATTTTAGCTATGCCCGCCTACCGGTCAATAGTTTTTTGAAGAGGCCCGTTGCCCCGGGTAACGGGCCGCTTAATTAAATTTTGCTGATAATTAAATTTTGTTTACGTGTAAACAAATTATCTGTAAAAGCGCGGAGAAAATACAGTGCAGTGTATGTGCGATTCCCGAATGATTACATTAAGGCAACTCTCCAGCGGAGTTTTACAGACACTGTCTCAGATTGTTTGTGATGTTTCAACCAATGTTTACTCAAGGAAAAGGATAAGGTAAGAATGCTTTGTAGATTTGTTGTGAATTAGGTTTATAAAAGATATATGAACTGCTGTAATATTCGAGGGATCGCTGTTTCTATACTGCTTTCGTGGACGCCGCGCCGCGCCTCGAGGTCATAACAGGATGTAATGTCCCCTTGAGCCTAAAGAAACAGCGATGCCTCTCATAGCAGTCAATCTATTTATAATATTACACCCCCTGTCAGTCAATATCTGCATAATAATTTGTCTTTTCCTTATGTCTTTCTTGAAATGATTGTGACAACCGGATGCTTGTGATTGTACGTCACGGACAGATACAGAGACAGATATTCCCCGTAGATAAAGTAGACATAGGCCTATTCTCTAAATGTTATTGATTTAAAATTTCATATAGAATGATTACGAAAGTTCTGAAAAGATATAACATTTATCAATCGAGAATAAGTCATGCTGTCACAAATCATGTCATGAAAAGAGGCAAGAAAAATCATTCAAACTTCATGGGCAACATTGTCTACTAGAAAAAGACACAGTGGGTGTTGCGTTTTGTTTTCTCTAGAAAAATAACTAAAGTTGTACTGATAATCAAATAGTGAATTCCAATTTTCATATTTCTACTACAATGCAAACTGGCCTAATGTAAATTTCATACAGGCGGGTCGTAATCGTTTAATAGTTACTGAAGATAACAAGGCCCTGCTGAATAAGCTTGATTGAATCTTTGTGCAACTCGTGAACTGAACAAAGGAGGTATCATTGAAGTTATTCACGTACACCAGTTTGGCTATTATGTGACAAAATCAATCATATATGTGTGTGAAATATATTTGCAGTTTTAAGGGTTCAAAGTGAAATGGAGAGTGGAGTATGTAAAAAGCATTTTGAGTTTTATACAGCTAAGCAACAAATAGATAGAGAAAGGGAGAGAGGGGAAAGAAAGAGAGAGAGAAAGTGAGAAAATGAGAGAAAATGAGGGTAAGAGAGAGAGAGAATGACTGAGAGAGAGAGAGGGAGAGAGAGAGAGAGAGAGAGGAGCAGAGAAAGGAGATACAATTGGAAATAACCTGTAGGGAGACATGTGTGAGGGATGCTCGAACAAAGCAAAATGACATATTCAAAAGTAGATAAAATAACTTTTGGATATTGATACTTATACATTCATGCAGCAAGACTAGAAAAGTATATCTTAAAAAACTGCCTCGTCAAAGTAATAGCCCATAAACATGATAAACATTTTAATTCAAAAGGATAAATAAGGGGCGGAAAGTGGGATGGAAATTAATTAACCTGAACTTGTTGTCTTTCTGTCTGGAGTGGCACTCGGAGATTGTGGTTTTGGAGTCGTTTCTCCAGCGAAGTGAACGGTATTCATTTCTTTAACGGTATCGGACCCGGAACGCCGGCGACGGCAGGGAGAACCGTCGTTGTCCGTACCAGCGTCATGATCAAGCTGGATGAGCGATGCGGAGTGGGACGGTGCTGTGCTGGTCTGAGAGGGCGTACTCCCATCGCTAGCTGTCGACATGGTCTGAGGGCTAGAGGTGGTGTCTTGAGGAGAAGGAGGTGTCATGTTGACAGAGGGATAAGTGGGCACATCCAAGGATCGTTGTGGTGCCCATCGGTTTTTCTGTTGAATTGAGGTTGATGTAGATAAAAAGATAACAAAAAGGGGAAAGAAAGAGCTATATCCCGAATCGTTTGGTAACATATTTTGTATGGTATGTGCTAACGCTTGGAAGAACAGGAGGCATTGTTTGCAAGAGTGCAAAAATCGACTCGCAAAAGTATTCAAGTGATAGAATGAATTGAATGTATCAAAAGAGATGCATTCCATATGTTTTTTCACAAGCAAAGTCACACACACACACACACACACGCACACACATACACAGACACTTAGCACATTTAGATGCAGAATGATTTGGGGGAGAATTAATTCATTGTGATTTTAATTAATGCACCAAACTTTGATTATAGCATTATGATTGAATTTAAATTCCATCTTAATATTCAATGGGAAATTTGCAAATTTACATAAATGTTTATTACGTAAGAATGCTCTAACAAAGCAAGATGAGATATTCAAAATTAGATAAAAAATAACCTTTGAATATTCCTACTTATACATTCATGCAGCAAGTTAGAAAAGTATATCTTAAAAACTGGCACCTCAAAGCAATAGCTCATAAACATGTTACGTACTATGTTTAAATTCAGGATAATAGATAAGGGATGGAGGGTGGGATAGAAATCAATTAACCTGAGCTTGTTGTCTTTCTCTCTGGAGTGGCACTCGGAGATTGTGGTTTCTGAGTCGTTTCTCCAGGGACGTGAACGGTGTTCGTTACTTCAACGGACTCGGTCCGGGGAACGCTCGCAGAGAAAACCGTCGTTGTCGGTCCTTGCGTCGTCATCAAGCTAGATGTGCGATGCGGAGTGGACGGGGTTGTGCTGGTCTGAGAAGGCGTACTCCCACCGCTAGCTGTCGACATGATCGGAGGGTTAGGGCTGGTCTCTTGAGGAGGAGGCGGTGTCATGCTGGGAGAGGGCTTAGTGGACACATCCAAGATCGTCGCGATGCTTATTGGTTTTTCTGCTGATTCTGAATTTAGTTTGATGTAGAAAAAAAAGATGAAAAAAGGAATAAGAAAGAGCTATATCCCGAATCGTTTGGTAACATATTTGTGTGGTATGTGTTCACGCTTGGATAAACAGGAGGCATTATTTGCGAGAGTGCAAAAAATCGACTTGCACAAAAGTATTACAGTGAGAGAATGAATTGAATGTGTCAAAGGAGATGCATTGCATATAATTTTTCAGAAGCAAAGTCACACAAAAAACACACACACACACACACGGATCCTCATATAGCACATTTAGATGCAGAGTGACGTGTTCTTTGGGAGAATCAATTCCCAGTGATATTAATTAATGCACCAAACTTTGATTATGGCATTATGGTTGAATTTAAATTCCATTTTGATATTCAATGGGAAATTTGCGATTTTACAAAAACGTTTATTACGTAAGAATGCTCTAACAAAGCAAGATGAGATATTCAAAAGTAGATGAAGTAACCGTCGGATATTCCTACTTATACATTCATAAAATTATATCTTAAAAACTGCCACCTCAAAGTAATAGCTCATATCAAAACATGTTGCATATATTTAAATTCAGGAGGAAAAATAAGGGGCGGAAAGTGGGATGGAAATGAATTAACCTGAATTTGATGTCTTTCTCTCTGGAGTGGGACTCGGAGATTGTGGCTTCGGAGTCGTTTTCTCCGGCGACGTGAACGGTGTTCGTTACTTCAATGCAGGCGCGTACGCAGGGGGGGGGGGGGGTTTGGGGGGTTAAACCCCCCCCCTTTGGAATTTTTTTGTGTGTAAACCCCCCCAAAAAAAAACCTAAAACCCCCCCCCCTTTTGGGTTTTTTTTTTTTTTTTTTTTTTTTTAATTATTAAAAAAAAAAAAAAAAAAAAAAAAAAAAAAAATTATTTTCATGGCCGACCTAAAAAAGGTGACCTTACCCCCCCCCCAACGGAGCAAAATGTCAAATTTCCAAATTTCGAGACCAAAAAAAAAAAAAAAAAGTGTCCTCTTACCCCCCCCCCCCCCCCCCCCCCCCCCCCCCCCCCGCTTATTCAGCGGTCGGCTGAGTCGTTGCGATTTTTTTGGGACCAAAAAACAAAAAAAAGTGTCCTCTTACCCCCCCCCCCCCCCCCCCCCCGCTTATTCAGCGGCTGGCTTAGTCGTTGCGAAATTTTCGGACCGATTTATAAATGTTAAAACCCCCCCCCTTGAAAAAATCCTGCGTACGCGCCTGCTTCAATGGACTCAGTCCCGGGATCGCCCGCAGAGAGAACCGTCGTTGTCGGTCCCTGCGTCGTCATCAAGCTGGATGAGCGATGCGGAGTGGACGGCGCTGTGCTGGTCTGAGAGGGCGTACTCCTATCGCTAGCTGTCGACATGGTCGGAGGGTTAGTGGTGGTCTGAGAGGGCGTACTCCTATCGCTAGCTATCGACATGGTCGGAGGGTTAGTGCTGGTCTGAGAGGGCGTACTCCTATCGCTAGCTATCGACATGGTCGGAGGGTTAGTGCTGGTTTGAGAGGGCGTACTCCTATCGCTAGCTATCGACATGGTCGGAGGGTTAGTGCTGGTCTGAGAGGGCGTACTCCTATCGCTAGCTATCGACATGGTCGGAGGGTTAGTGCTGGTCTGAGAGGGCGTACTCCTATCGCTAGCTGTAGACATGGTCGGAGGGTTAGTGCTGGTCTGAGAGGGCGTACTCCTATCGCTAGCTGTAGACATGATCGGAGGGTTAGTGGTGGTCTCTTGAGGAGGAGGAGGTGTCATGTTGGGAGAGGGATTAGTGGACACATCCAAGATCGTCGCGATGCTCGTCGGTTTTTCTATTGATTCTGAATTGAGGTTGAAGTAGAAAAAAAAAGATAAAAAAGGGGAAAGAAAGAGCTATTTCGTTATAACATGTTCTTAATGAACCTTTTTTAATGTTACTCTGTGATTTATAGTGAAATATGTTATAAAATCAATTAAAACATTTTAAACATTCAATATAATTTGAAATGTTTGAGGATAATTGGTCTAAGTTCGACAAAGCAGTAAAATTTTCCAATTACTTCCCTGGATAGAAATTGGGGGCACTGAGCGTTATCCTGATGATGAAAATGGGAAGTAGAACACTGCCCTTGGCTAACTGCCCTCAAAATCATTCTTTAATTAGATAGTCAAGTTCCTTCCATTTCCACTGTTATGATTTGGAGTTGAATGAGGAAATTAATCGTTCTCTCACAGGAAATTACTGTTTTGTATCATTGTTCTACGTTATTCGTGGATTATTTTAGTCAAGGTAGTGTACAACTTACAAGAGAGACAGAGGGAGAGAGAGAGAGAGAGAGAGAGAGTGAGAGAGTGTGTGAGAGAGAGAGAGATATCAGGGGAATAGCGAGTGAGTTCAAATAATGTGGATAATACTGGATTTAAACTGGCAATTAATACGCCCAATAAAAAATATATTAATACCAATTCGTGAAGTAAGGAACACGTAATACTCATTCAACATCCACAGTCTGTATAGATGATACGTTATGATAACACACTGCAATAAAGTATGTCGG
Organism: Strongylocentrotus droebachiensis; assembly: GCA_035222895.1. Lineage (NCBI taxonomy): Eukaryota > Metazoa > Echinodermata > Echinoidea > Camarodonta > Strongylocentrotidae > Strongylocentrotus > Strongylocentrotus droebachiensis. Next base: position 8,999 of record JAVYIG010003662.1, read on the forward strand.
AGCAGACGATTGATTTCATGAACGAATGGTCCCCGCCATTCTATTGATGCATATCAAAAGGCGGCCATATTTTAACATACATGACATGAGATTGATTTTTAGTTTTGCATCAGATTTCATTGTAAAAACCTTCATCCCGAAAAAAAGAATAAATGAAAGATAAATGAGTGTTAGGCAACTGGAAAATCAACAGTAATGAGCTAGATCTTTTTCTTCAAAGATTAAGAGAAAAAAACATGTACGTATGATTACAAACCCACAATGGACAATTACCAGTCAATGGTATTATGAGAGCCGTATTGTGAAGAAGACGAAAAGTGCATTCAGAAAAGACAACATAGAAAGTTACCAAGGTAGTGTAACCATCGATCCGAGCAAGATTTTGTTTTTCACCCTACATGCCCCTAAAGTACTTATATATAGACCCGAGCACCAATTGGCGAAAATGGAGAAGGACCATAGAACATTTCATAAAAACGGAAAAGTGATTCATTGTCCACAGATCATTACCTGATATAGCTGTACCTTGTTTTGTAGTCACCAGGCTAGTCACGGATTGCTCTATGGTCAGGGGTTGTCGCGATCCTTCCAACGCAGTCTTGTTCCTTAATTCAGGTGACGGTATCGTGGCTACAAGTAGGAACATAAATGTATCATCGTATCGTCACAACATGTCCTTCTCTATAATACATATGTAACCCGACGGAAGAAAATACAACTCTAATGAGTGAACAAATGAATAGTAATAGGCATATTACGTCTCTACCCAAACATTACACCGGTGTTCGAATTAGTCCTACTTTAGGAATATGTGCATGTTGTTTGAGAATGACTCCTATAATGTTCATGTAGGAAATAGCTTGACCGAAATATACATGCACTGATATGATCGTGTGGGTGAATACATAACGTGGAAATATTAAAAGAAAATCCGATATCAATATATACGGCTATAATTGCTCCGACCTTTGTTCCGTCAAGAAGTTTAGAAGTGGGAAGCTGTAACGCTGTAGGTGATTGTCGGGGTTACGGTGAGGGTTAGTAGTATTGAATCCAGAGTGAGTTTAGGAAATCGACTTTTATTTAGTGAATGTTGTAAACTGCAGAATATATTCTTAGATGATGAAAGTGTAAAGTGAAATAGATTGCGATGATATCGACCTGGTTGATGGCTTACCATACTCGCAGTTTGGCCCGGTAAATTCTGGAGGACAGTGACACGTGTAGCCATCTATAGTTTCTTCACACCAACCTTGTATACAAGGATTCACACCACAATCTGTAAAGGAATCAAAGTAAAAGTTACTTTTTTCCAATTCAAATCTTGTATTTCCAAATTCCAACATCACTTTAAAAAGTGTGTAAAAAACAGTCAACAGGCAATAAAAACATTATAAAACCACGACACTTCAATCAGATGATTAAGAAGATAATAATAAAACAAGTATATACAGTATTCAATGAGAAACAAGGTGAAGAAAGGGGAAATTAGACCATATAATACATAATACAGTATTGACTGACTACATAAAAACACAAGTGAATAATTGGAAAATGGTGAACACAATGAAAGCCAGGTTTATGGCTTGGTTAATACAGTGTGTACACCTATTTTGTTTATGTATTTGTTTGTTTTTACATTATTTTTATAACATTTAGAGATTGGTCAAACGATACATAAAACATAGAACATGGGAACATAATAACATAAAGAGCTTCGAACAATATAGTTTGGCTTCACAGGATAATTTAAGAAGAGTTGTTTAACAAATTAAAATTAATCAATAGGAACAAATTAAATCTTTCTTCTATTGCCTCCTGAATGTATTATTGAATTAAATATTAAATTGATTATAATTTACATTTCCCCAAAGAACTGGACCCAATTATCTAAAAGAGTATCTTGGATAATCATTAATGTATGTCCACCAATGAAATTTGTTTTCATTTCTAGTAGGATAACTATGAATCTGTGAATTTAAAGAAAACATTTTGATATAATATAAAGACAAAGTGTGGGTTTAGAATCTTTGCATAAGGGAACACATTTTGTAGTTTGATTATATCTAATATAAACTTGAGTGTACATACTTTCTAAAATAGTGGGGATGAGGGTGTCATGTATTGTGAGTACATATACGTATTTAACGGTTTAGTGATATGCATTTTCCCTCATAGCCACAACACGAGGTGCCTCATAGTACATACGCGCCTCCTGTCGGTTGTAATCGGCCATCAGAGCCGAAACACTATTTTTGCCGATAGTGAAACATAAATGGTTCTGACTGTTTGATACAAAGAGTCTATTCATACCAGGAAAACGGCATATCGGGATACCGCTAACAACCACATCTTCACAGCTTGACAGGGGGAACACTCGTCGGAAAAGCTTCGGGATGGTTTTCATTACTATCCCATCGGATCGCGTTTTGAAAGGGCAATGGTGAAGCTTCGGAACCGAGTAGTTGATGACCGGGTAATCGGCTCTTCCTGATGATGTGTGATCCGGAGTGCACGTGCTGCTCAGAGCCATTGTATACACCACTATAATATTTAGGGAAAATATTAAGAGGGTTATAATAATAATAATTATATACCTCACTTAAGAAATTCAGCCATCTGATTGGTCGAAATTGCAGTCATGGTTTTAACTATTCCTGTAAAATTCCAGTTACCGGGAAAATAGTTCAGTCTTGGTGAAATACCCATAGGTTCACATGTTAAAAACTGGTTTGAGCGATCGAGGATACCGTACCTGTGCGAAGAATTGGTCGGTATTTTTAATACGGCAATCTCGATCGTACTGAATTCCAAACAATGCAAAAATGGCTGAAGAAACTCTCCCAAGATTTCAACTTCTTGATGATGATCAAATGCAAGACTTGCTGACAGCAAGAACACCAAAAAGGGTACGTGAAATTGTCCATAATTTTTTCCTCAAAATAGATCTAGTAGGCCTAGATTCTAGTAGTAGTAGACCTAGTGCTAAAATCCTTCCCGCGGAGATTGCACACATCTCTATGCATTGGCCATTGCGCACTCATGCTAAATTAGTTGATGTTTTAATTACCAGAGATTCAAACTAATATTGCTCGTGATCCTGAAGATGATACACAATAAGTGAGGTGTCATATGAAAGCGCAGGTTTTTCTCCATATTCCCCACAGGGTCGGATCACCCCCATAATTGTAAAAATATCTTGCTTAGACTAGAATCTAGATCTATTCTACTCTCAAAGATACACTCATAAAAAACAACCGTGCAGATGAACTACAGAAAGGCCAAGGTGGTGTCATAAGTTGACTTTTTTTTCGGCATATAAAAGTATTAATGACTGCTTTAATATTCGAGAAATAGTTGTTTTTATACGCTCAAGGGAAGGTTACAATTGTGCTTTTGGCCGAGGCGTCAAAGCAGTCATTAATACTATACTATTATAATAATGAAAGTGATATTAATGATAATGATAATGATAATTATGATAATGATTTAAACAAGAAATCAATGATAATAATAATAATGACAATAATAAAGATAACAGTGACGGATACACATTTATGTATATATACATCTTACAGCGTCTAATAAGACGGACATAATTATGTAGTGAAAAAATGAATCATTAATTAAGTAGACATGGTCATTAGCAGGACATTTTCGTGTCATGTGAACATTGAATAATAATATAATCACTGCCCTCTACGTACGTTTGCAGACAGAGGAAACTTAAAGGCCTCCCAAGAAACCATAGGTTTAATCATGAGTCATCAATATAATTAGTTATATTGTTTTGAATTGAGGGTAAGGGTTAGGGTTAGAGACAGGGTTAGGGTTAGGGTAATAAACCAGTTTTTATGATATCCTGTTAATGTACCATTTAGGGTTATAAATAGATTTCCTGTTACTACAACACGTAGGGTAGGTGCAGGGAATTGGAGACCACCAGGCTTGAACCCATCACTGAATGTCCGTGTTGGCTCCAATATTGTTATAGCGCCATTTGTGGCCTTTGACAACACTACTGCATACATCCAATTCATTTCGAAGACTACAATGTGCTCTTTCTCCGAGAAAATTGGCAAAATTGACCACGGTAACCAATTTTGATCGTAAAATTTAGCTCTGATATAAAAACACAATTATCACTGAATGTTGTGGTGTATGCATATATTTAGGGGTGGCTCTTAAAAAGTAGTTTTAAAATGAAATTTATGAAGTGTGCTAACAATCACAGAAAACTTATGGCCATTGTATGTTGTGAATGGGTGTTGCACAGCACATTATGCAGGAATGGGGGACACCAGGTCCAAGATTTATTATTATTATTCATTTATTGGTATATAATGATCGACCAGCAGCACAAGGCTGAAAAGGGTCAATGTACAAAGGTACAGTGATGTAAACTATATACATGTACAATAGTATTACGAAACATAGTAAATAAATCTGGAACATAATGACAATACAGCAGAATTATATTGCGTTCGTTTATGTACATTACGTGAAAGGATGTACTAGCAGAAGATATACAAGAGCAGGGGAAGGTATATGGCTCAAGAAAGTGAGAGTGCTAAAGCGAATGGAGTAGAGAGAGAGAGAGAGAGAGAGGATGGGAGAAAAGGGGAGGTACAAAGAGAGACAGGAAGAGAGAAAGAGAGATAGAGAGAGAGAAAGAGAGAGAGAGAGAGAGAGAGAGAGAGAGAGCAGGGAATAGAATGATCATAATTAAATAAACATTATTCCTAATTACATGTAATACGTTAATGAAAATTAAGAGAGTCAGATTTCGGCGAGACAACAGAGAGAGAGAGAGAGAGAGAGAGAGCAGGGAATAGAATGATCATAATTAAATAAACATTATTCCTAATTACATGTAATACGTTAATGAAAATTAAGAGAGTCAGATTTCGGCGAGACAACAGTAATCATCATACAAGTACATGCTAGAAGAGAGAAAAGGGGAGGCTAAAAGAAAAAAAAAGAAGGAGAGAAGTTTGAAGAGAGAGAAAGAGAGAGAGAGAGAGAGAGAGATGGGGGTCGTTTGTTGTGAATGTCGAGTATGCCGACTCTCTGTATGTGTAACATTTTTCATGGTTATGTAAATTAATTAATTCTTTAATTCCCTGCACCTTCCATATGGTTATATACATGTTTATAAATTCAATATCGATTCAATTCAATTCGTCTATTTCAATTCCAGCAACTACATACATGTAGGTAATTAAAAGAAATATATTCATACATATACGAGTTTAAAAAATATATATTTAGTATAATAGGCCTACAGTACAAATTAGAAAAAACAGTATTATAGAAATTAGGATGGCCATTAAAAAAAAAACAATTGAGGGTTTTGTCGAGACGGTTAACCGAATAAACTTTATTCACGCTGATAAATGAGGAATCGACAAACTGTATGAATTATGCATTTTTCGTGAATTTATTTAACATTGGTTACTGTCATTTTTACATGTATCATTTAACCATGACCGTGTCGGTACATGAATTCACACCAATATGATAAGTGTATTATAATTGTATTACACACCGATTTGAGTATCCAACCCAAATACAGAACTAGTGCTGGAATCTATACTGAAACGCAATGAACAAACAAACATTACATTATCATGAGCGTCCAGGAATCGATCGGTTTGGAGTCGGTCTTCCGGTGTGACTGTAATATTACAAACACATCAATCTGTATAAAAGGGAATTAAAATGCTAAAGGAAATCAACTGCAAGCGTGTACTAATGTTATCAGTATACTTCGTGACCAGGGCGTTGGATGGACGTGCTACATCTATGATAGGGCGCTAGTTAAATTAATTACACAGATCGAGAGAGACAAAAATATCAAATTGGCGTCTGATGTGCACTGCTAACATTTTTTTTACTGGGCGTTTTAAGTAGTCTTGAGGTCAATGTCAAAATTGAGTTTTAAGGGCTTCAAGTTTTAAAATCGATATCTGTTATAATTTTCTCGCAATTCCCGATGTGAATTCCGAATTTTATATTGGTGCTTTGTGGGTCGCTGCTCAATTAATGTGAGTATTCCATTTCTGTTCTATTTCACATTCTTACAATGTAATATAGGCTTATCAATTATTCAACTTCAATTGCTTGTTATGAATGTAAATACGAAATGTATGTTTGTCACGTACAACTGTTTATACATTTTAAAAAATGAATTCAAATTAACTGAACAGAACACGATCATTACTATTAGATATATAAATCTACAGGTTAATAACGAGTCAGTCGATCCAAGAGGAACAAGACAAGACTGAATTTCTTCATGTTCCTTCACGCTACAGATTATTAATCCAATATCTTCACACTGAATTTACATGCCGCTCTTGTTCATGCAACGACAAATAATGGAAATCTAGCGGTTGCTTTCTATGATAAGTTTACGTTTAAAAATTTCGTTTCTCAACACTGTTGCTCTGCATCATAAAAATAGGTAAAATTTGAAACTCTTTGAACTGCACTACCACCGAATACCTATTTCATCCTTTTGTCGAGCGTTGTTTCGGTTTTTGTAGTAGTTTGCTTTTTGGTCGTCCGTCTCATCAAATTCAAACATAACAACTTATTCCAAATTCAGCAGTGCGACTAGTAACACGAAATAAGAAACATTTGCTACCCATCTAGTCTCGTACTCTCGGACTTTTATTAGCTTTAATGTTTCCATCTTTTTATTCCATTATATCTCATTGTATTGTAAATACAATATAAACCAGACAAAGCGCTGCGTTCCAGGGAAATAGCCAATATTTTATGTCCCACAAACTGTGCAAAAATCTTACGGAGAAAGGTTATTCCAGACTGCAACCACTGTTTTATAGAATAACTCGCCGGAAAACCTTAGGAATATACAAACACACGAAATGTTCAGAAGTTATTAGGTAATTTTGGTGGCAAAATTTGTTGTCGGGAAACAAGAGCTAGTTTGCCATGTCTTATACCACTAGTCAATGACCGCGATGTCTTGCAATACTATATCGGTTTCTTCGTTCTTTTTTATTAACACAATTAAGTGTTTTCCCTCAGTGAAACCTTCATAATTTTTTTCCGTCGGCAACATTGTACTTTTATACGCTGTCGTATTTAACAAATGTTATTTTGGAGGATTGAAGGGAATATTCTGAAGATTATTTGGCAATTGCTAACATCTGACATTGTTGTTTACTTTGTTTGAGAACACTTTCCCCCTTCTCTTTAACATCATGGTATTTCATGAGCAAATTTACCCCCCCCCCCCCCCACCTACAAAATAATCTAGCAACGTCCATGATTTCTATTCTTTTTCTACATTTGATTTAATAGAAACGTTCATTGCGTATGAATTCCCTTACGATTGCAACGTTCAATCCGAAATTTGAGCAAAGGATGGCGGAACCGCGGAGTAATTACATCTACGATACGGCAGAGCTAGTGTTATCTAGTATGGGTGTCGTGGTAAATTTCGCCACAATGTGCGCTATCTTGTTAAGCAAAGCCCTAAGGAAGGAGCAGAATATCTTCACATTCAACCTGGCTCTTGCCGATTGCACCTCAGCTTTCGCTCTCGTCATCATCGCCTTTGACAAATCTACAGAGGTAAGATATAACATCATAATTTGCCGTGTTTATCGTCTGCTGAAAGCCATACTTCCGTCCTTCTGACTTTGCAAGAGAGAGCGCGCGCGTGTTCGTGTGTGTGGTGTGATGGTAGTTATTTTGCCTGACTGCTAAGAAAGCATAAATGCTTGTAAGTATAAAGCAACCAGATGGCCGACGGCTTTAGGTCCTCTCCGAGGGACCTGGTAATGAGGATTAATGCCTTACCAAAGGGCACTAGCGCATCGACTTGGTTTCGAACCCGGGTCACCGGATTACAAGACCACTGCTCTACCGACTCAGCTATCGCGCCTCCCCGATAAAGGCATACTTGCGCTCTTCTATACCCCCCTCTCTCTCTCTCTCTCTCTCTCTCTCTGTTTTTGTCTCACACACTTGAATTAATTAAATTAAATTCAATGTATTTCTGTTTCCAACAAAACATTACAAATCAACTTTAAACATTTACAAGCTGAAAAAGGTAAATGAAAATCGTCCGAATGTCTTGTTGGGTAATTATGGACTGTTGCTTAAAAAAAAAACATTTGTTGAAAAACAGATGGCAAAATATTTTTTTTATAATTATACATAAATTGAACTAGTTGGAAAAGACATAAGCCTTTTAAGTTCTGGTCATGCGATTGCATTGTGAAAGAAACGGTATGGAATCGACCAGAAAAGATTGATCATCTAGCATATAAGTATTCGTGCGTATTGCAAGGTTCTGGAATCATCAAAATGATAAGAAATTTAGTCAAGCCTTGGTAAAGTTGCAAACAATGTACACAAAAAGATGTATATGGGACTACACGAACACGTGGCGTAACAATCCGTCTCGATTTTTACGAAGTGTTACATAACATATTTAGAATATGAAGGCAATTGAAGAGCCATGCTTTTCAGGGAACATGTTTTATCTGATGTTCTTCCACACTTGCATATTAACAATGATAACGCTCACAAATTATAGTTTACCTCTTCCCAGAACTCAACCTTCTCTTTAATAATTTTTTTTCTTCTAAAAACAAAGAATCTGTATGGAAACGATAGGGGATTACAAATGATACGAATAACTTTCTTTTGTAATAACAACACTTTATCTCATGACGTTTGATGTGTGTTACCCCAAACTAAGAGACCGTAATTTAACTATGGGAGTATCAAAGAAATTTAAAGCATAGGCCTAATCAATGAATTAAGAGGAAGACATGTCTTTAATACCAACATTTCGGTAAATAATTTTACAAATATTGTCGAGGTGATTTTTCCAATGAAGCTTTTTATCAACCGTTACACCCCCAAAATGTATTAAATGAAACACACTCCAATCCCCCTCAAAATAGTACACATTTCAATATTAATTATTTCAACTAATTTATGAGAGTCTTTGTGAGCAAAAAGTACAAATGACAAAATATCAGATGATCGACAAAAGTCATTTACATATAAATTAGATAAGAGTGGGGCTAATATGCTACCTTGTGGAACGCCAAAATTCATCTTTATTACGAAGATCTGAATATTTCTCATTTAAAAAAATACATACTGCTTTCTCTCTCTCTATCTCTCTATCTCTCTATGTGTGTGTTTCATTCTGTATGTCTGGTTCTCTGTCTCTCTCTCAACCACTCACTCTCTAATTATCTCTATCTGCCTCTTTGTGAGTGTGTGTATGTGTGTCTCTCTGTCTCTATATTTCTGTCGCTCTCTCTCCCTCTCTGTCGCTCACACAACACACAGTCTCGCTGTCTCTGTCTGCCTGTACACTGTAAAAAAGAATTTGTTCATTGGTAATTTTTACGTATTTTTTCCATGTAGAATTTACTTGAAAACATTAGTTTTGCCACTTACGCACTAAATTTAAGTCTTGATAACTCAAACTTTCAATTTAGTAGAACATACGTGGAATATTTAAGTAAAATCAAATACATAAGAACTTTAAGTAATTTCAGCTTGTATTAAAGGTATTACAACGTTTTGGGAAATTTTGAAAAATGGGTGGATAGTGATTCTTTACAATTTGTATATATTTGGATGCCCCTGTGGATGTATTCAAAACATCAGAAATTTTAGTCCCTAAAACATTTTTGCTTTCGAGAAAAATTGAATATAAAGATTTACCGGTGCTCCCGGTAAATTTTGAAAAATTTCAAATAGCTCCTACGGCCGTACAATGGTAGCTGCGACCATGAAAATCTCAGAGTATGTTGTTGTGATATAAAATTTCCGAACGAGAATAGCTAATCGGTCCATTTTAGTCAATAGACATTGTTTTATAGCTTAATTAATATCTTGACCTTGAGAGGGAGCTATTCAACATAAAGTGTTTATTATTTACAATGTCATAACTTTAGATTCGATTTCGACCGCGACAACGATCACTGAATATTGTAGGATCGTATATGCTTGCAATATGTTCATTTGAACCAAATTCATGACCCCATACCAAAACTTTGTATTACCTTTAATTTAGTAATTTTAACTCAAAATCAGACATTATACGTATTACTCAAACAATTTATGTTGATTATTCTTATCTTTTTAAAGTAAGGACCGATGCAGTGCGTAATAGAAATATTTACATAATTTATGAATATTCATTAAGACCAAATTAAACTCTTTTTTAAATAAAACAATTCTTTTTTGTGGTTGAATGAAAATTTAAGGACTTTAAAACATTTACTAATTCATTTAACATGGCTAAGCAAAGACAAGACAATTTTTAATTGTTACCCAGTTCAAAACAAATCAAAACTTGATATTTCAGGAAATTGTCAACCAATTTTCCTTTTAAGATGCTACGATCAATTATATAAAATTTGGAGCCTTTCAATATGTGTCGAATTGAAGCGTATGTAATAGTTTGTGATGGTGGTAGATATATTAAATCTTAAATAGAAGTAGTGTTAGTGATTAGTGGATGTTACTTGTTAGATTAGATGGGTACCAAATCGTGCAATATGTAATCCTATCATAGCTTTTTTTTAATTATCTAAAATGATTACAATACTTAAATTATTTACGTTAATGTAACTCGATTTAACTGAGTAAAAATGTATTCAGCAAAATAAGTAAATTCTACTAAAGATGCCGTAGGTAATATTTACTTAATAAAAATAAGGCAATTCTTTTCCTCAATTTTATTGAGTTATTTCGACTATTATTTTTTTACAGTGTATGCTTGTGTGTTTCTCTGTCTAAGGTATAATTTCGATCGCGTTAATACCTGCGCTACTCACGCCCTTAAGTTCGCTGTGCATTCATTTTGTGTACGTTTGTCACCTTTACATAGCGCGCCAAATAACGTGCCAGTTAATTACACAGGCTTACGTCAGGAAAATAACGCCTCGTATGTAACGCGGACATGAAAATTGCAATCGTTGCTAACGCAGTCTTACGTCAGGCATCTAACCCTCGTGTGCGACGGATCATAGTCAAATGGTCCTTCTTGATGACTTAAATCTGTTGGCCTACACATGGATATTAAAACAGTGCTTTTGAATAAAGTATAAAAAGATATGTGATATTTCTGAACAAAATTGACACTCGGGTGATTAAGATTTATTCATGTTTATTTAAAATCAATATTTTCCAATGCAGATGCCAGTTGAACTAGGAATCGCATCATGGATTCTATCCCTATTTGCAGCTGGGCTGTTCCTATCAATACTTAGCACACTCGCCATATCCATCGAACGCTTTATCGTCTTTCGCTTCGACGCGCTTGGAAATCGTCACATCGTCACGGCCAAACGCTCTATAGCTATATGCGTGGTTGGTTGGATAGTCGTGCCTTCGACGTATTTTTTAGTTCTTAGATTCTACCGGGACGCGTCAGACATCCTCCTTTTCGTCGTATCTCCTTCTGTCATGTTAGCATGTCTATGCATCACAGCACTATGTTACATCCTAATCTACAAGAAAATCGCATCGATCTCGGACAACATCGTCCTTAACGGCGCAGCGCTCCAGCGTCGTGCGAAAAACAGCAAGAAGATCCTTGTGACTTTTGCCCTGGTCGTCGCAAGCACCACGGCGTGTTGGGTCATCATGTGCTGCGTGCTTCTGGTCGAAATATACGGGCCATTCGAGCTAGAAACACTTTGGTTAAGGGTCCTAGCTGATGTTGGTAATATGTTGGTGAGTATCAACGGCATCTTGAATCCCGTCATAATCTGGCTGCGTCTCACAGTATTTAGAAATCAGCTTCACGCTTGCCTTGGCTTTGGCAGACGGATATGTCTAAGAGCATTTGAGTCCCAGAACCCGTCCCATGTTCAATCGGATTCGACGACAACTACCATTACGCAGTCAATCTCGACCATCAACATCGATTTGCAGGACATGATCGAGAACTGAGCGTTAATTGGGCCTACCATCACGCCGATGCGTTATTACCTGCGCTAATTTAAAATTTGAATGCACTCATCCCATAACACAATGTTTAAAGAGTTTATGTAGCACACACTTAGCTCGACAAAATACGAGGCAGTCGCCTACGCATTCCCATGTCCAGGCACGTAGCCAGAGTTTGATGTTTGGGGGGGGGGGGGCACTTGTAATCGATCGAAGTAAAAAAAAGGGGTCTAAAAAAGTTCAACCGATCTTGAAAATTTAGGGGGGCACGTGCCCCCTCCCCCACCTGGCTACGTGCCTGCCCATGTCAGAAACATGACGCGTCGTGTTCCAAAACTATTATTCTGTTGAACATCTGGTGTCACGTTATAAACTAGTTAGAACAAGTAGCAAACTAGTTAGAAAGGGTTTGGACGTATTGGGAACGAGGTAGAACTAGTTAAGAACGGGTTTAAACTGACTACGGACGGGCTTGGACTGCTTGGAAATGGAAAATTTACCAGTTCTGAACTTGATTTTGATCTGACTGTGTACGGACTACAGACGAGATGGCCGTATTGAGGACTGTTTATGAACGAACTAGGGTCGTGTTATAGACATTATCTACACAATCATTCTACTTCGACCACAACCCATTTTACGATCTTCTAGGTCGGTTCCGGAACGTAGTGAGAACTAGTTTGGTGTGGTGGGGTCTTTAACTAACTCATTATTTCAGTTTATAATATTACCTACCCCCCCCCCCCCCCTCTCTCTCTCTCTCTCCCTTTTCACCTATCTATCTAATATATATATATATATATATGTCTGTCTATCTATATATTTATCTATTGATATATTTTGATGATTTTTTAAGAAAACAAAGAATGTCAAATATCCAGGGTGTGTTTCGTAGACTGTAGATTTCATGTATCTTATCGAAGTGAAAATATATTTTAAAGGCCACAAGAAAACGATTTTGAGAATTACGATCATGAAATCATACAGGAAGTATGCCTAATAAAGCTAACTTTTCATTCAATGAGGGACATACTCGATAATGTTCTTTCAAAACCTCCAATATAATTTCATATTATTTCATTTTCCCAAATTAATCTTTATATGGTAGACTTCCTCATCCAAGGAACTGTGGTATCCTCATTACTATTCATTTTTTTCATTACTATATACTTTACCCTATTTTTCCATATTCGTGGATGAAAGAAATTCTAAAGGCATTCTAAAAGAGGACGCACAAAGAATATTATCAATTTTCGCTGGCGTGCAAGGTCTCTTTTTCTCCATCTTTTGAAATACCCATTTATACCTAAGTGCCTCGATACGAATAATTTCATTCATCTGTTACGAATAATTGTTTTCAATATCAGAATCAAAATTGCATATTATTACGTGTTGTTAGATAGGGCGAGCAATAAAGAAAGATTTAAAAAGCGTACGTAGTACTAGAAAAAAAGGAAGGAGATTTAAGAATAGAACGAGAGAAGGAGATGGATAGGGGTAGAGAGGGAGAGAGAGAGGGGGGGGGGGATGGATGGGAGATAAAGGAGAGGGCAGGCAAAGATTAAGAGAGAGGAGAAGAAAAAGGTTTATTTGACGAATGTATTTCAAACTAAAACGACATTCACAATTGAGTTGTGGTACGAATAAGAATGTGAATATACAAATTATTTTATTATAATTTCCTATGTTTTTTCAAATCGCAAACGTATCTTCTTCGTTTGTTTGGTATGTGATCATTATTATTATTAATAAACCCGTACTATTATAAAGTGCAATACTATTCTTGCTCTGCCCATGATGTATATATATATATATATATATATATATATTTATATAACCCTACATATTGTATTAACATGACATATAGAACCCTAAATGGTAGACGCCAGTGATTCTATCATTTAATCGTTAACAGGACACGAAAATGTCCTGTTAATGACCATGTCTACTTTAATGACTCTATTTTCACTACATAATGTCCGTCTAATGGAAGATGTATACGTGTTTATTATGGAGAATAAATAAGGATATATATAATGATAGGACATAATGATGGAGAACTAATTAAAAAAGAAACAAATAAAGGTAATAAGCTTGAAAGGGATGACAATTTCAAAATAAATTAGGAAGTGATAAAGAAGGAGAGAGAGAGAGAGGGAGAGGGGGGGGGGAGAATAAGAGAACCGAAAGGAGAAAGAACGATAAAATGATGCATGAAGACACGCTTTTTCCCCGTAAAAACACACACACACACACACACACAGAGAGACACACGCACGCGCACAAACAGAGAGAGAGAGAGAGAGAGAGAGAGAGAGAGAGAGATTAAGGAAGAGAGAGACATACCGATACTTGTCTTCATATTTAGAATTCTCATAATGAGGGTGAAGAATTGACCGTATTTCCTCGTCAGCGGACAGTTTTAAAATACAACATTCCTGACCTATACACAATCCAATAAATCAGCACTTTGGCAATTTCTTAACTAGGTAAAAATATGGTATCCAATCGTTCCTATTATATTCCTCGGTCGTATATCGTACAAGGGCAAGGACATCTCTCATTATTGAACGAAACAAAGATGTTTTGAGTCAAGGCCAGTCAACCAATGTTGCTCTAATTGATCAAGTGGCAAAAACTGTTATAGGTGTTATTATTGTTGTCATAAGTTATTATAACCTAATGATATTAAGTCGATTTGTTGTATTTACCTGTTCCCATGGCGACAAGGAGCACGAATGCAAGCCGTCGTCTTGCAGCCTGCTGAATCAAATTCTTGAAAGAATTAAAAAGTTATATGATATCTTCTTTGTGAGAAGGAGGAGAATTTGGTAAAAAAAGGAGCAACCTATCAAAATTGATAAAAGGAATAGAGAAGACGGAAGAGGTGTCGTGGTGTAGTGGTACATTCACTTGACTCTCAATCTTATACCGATGCGGGCATGCGGCTAACCTAGGTCAATAATAATAATAATAATAATGATGATTTTGATACTTAAAAGAATGATAATACTCCTCCTACTACTACTACTACTACTACTACTACTCTACTGCTAAAAATAATAATGATAAGTATACTAATAAAATGACAATACTCCTCCTACTTCTACTACTTCTAATAATAATAATGATAATAATGATATTGGATATATTATAGCACACAGCACCACGCAAGGTGCTCCAGGCTATCCAGCTCTACTAGACTACCGTTTTAGGTGCTCACAGCATTAAATGAATACCTTTATACCGGTACCCATTTAACACCTGGGTGGCGAGTAGCACATGCATGTAGTATGAT
The DNA here is from genome assembly GCA_035222895.1 of Strongylocentrotus droebachiensis. Taxonomy (NCBI): domain Eukaryota; kingdom Metazoa; phylum Echinodermata; class Echinoidea; order Camarodonta; family Strongylocentrotidae; genus Strongylocentrotus; species Strongylocentrotus droebachiensis. Next base: position 24,258 of record JAVYIG010003662.1, read on the forward strand.
GTATTGGTAAAGGGCTATAATCTAACCGCGAACCATATGATCGACAGCCCGATGACGTATAGACCAAGACACCTCTTCAAATTAGACGTCATTAATTCTATTTATTTTGACCATTAATCACACAGTGTAAATAAATGTTCTTGAGACGATTGGAAGCAGAAGGGAAAACAAATTTCTATACGGAATTAATATAAAATCTAACATTTAAGAATGATATTAGCAGAAAAATATAAAGCCAAAATGCAGATTAGTTTTTATGATCAGGCGAGTATAATAATCATCATAATAAATGTAAATATTAACCAGACCTAAACCAACATTAACAATTAAAATGGTAAACTATTACGATATCACTTACCATGTTAGTAGTCTTCCTGGGATCCTCTTGAGTTCTGATTTTCTCGTCTTATACCGATCTATATATTACAATCTTTTCTAGCAATTCATTTCGATATGTGACATTGAAAAGATGCTACAGTTAAGCAACTAGTGAAACAGAAAGCAGGTAATATTCTAATAGTTTCAAGTTCATAAACTTATTTTCTTCCATACCTGTATTGATCTATTTATTGATTTTGACATTATGTAGTAACGCTGCATAATATAAAAATCAATAAATATATCAATATATGTATATGGATGAAAACTTGTCCATGAATTTGAAACCTATTGTTTGAATAGAGAGGGAGATCAATCTAGTTAGATACAAAGAGAGAGAGAAAGAGAGAGAGAGAGTGAGAGAGAGAGAGAGAGAAAAAAAGGTTAAAGAGTGTGCTTGTATTTGAAGGTTTGTGAACAAAGATTGATAAAATAGATAAATAGATATATAGAGATAGAGAGAAAGAAAAAGAGAGAAAGAGAAGTGAAAACGAGAGAGAGAGAGGGAGAGAGAGAGAGAGGAATAGTAAATTAATAAAAGATTTCTAGAGCGAATTTGAAAAGAGAACTAGTAAAAGAGAGGAAGAAAGAGAGAGAGAGAGAGATAGAAAAAGAAATCGAGAACAGGGGCAAGAAATTTAAAGATAAAAGGTATACTGGTTATGAATACTGTCCTCAGTCAAAAAGTCAATCAATTAACCTGCAAAAAAGTACTATGGAAACAGACACGTAGTCCTCGAACGTGATATCGAGCAAAGAATACAGCGAATGCATTCTAAAGTGTCATCGATTTCATTCCAGTCATATTGTATTGTTTTCATATTAATTTTACATTACCTTAAGTGCTCTTTACAAGTTCATGGTATATGGATTTATAAATAGACATATACATGCATACCAAAGACAAACCACTACCCCTTCCTTCCATCGATGACACCATGGTAGCTATCCAACAATTAACGACATCAAAAGGTAAGTCAAGAAACACAACCATTATGGTGCGATTAACCTAAATAATTTTCTAAGAATTTAGGTGAAAACATGGTGTCATGGGCTGCAGGCTGTTACACTATTGATTGGTATATTGGTATTGGTATATTTTTTTCTTCAATATCACAATATTAAACAAAATACAAAGAACATGCATGTAGATAGTAAAATCAATGGTATAGTGAATGGCTGGATAACCCATTCGGCTTTGTTAGTATAACAAAATTGTTCACCCTTGGGGTCCAGGAAATTAAGATGATAACAGTTATTGTACAATAAGGAAAATAACAATACAACATAAAATAATATAATTTAAATACATAAACCTTAATCATATTAGAGAAGCATAAACACCCCCATCCCAAGCATATTTTGTTACAGATCAGAGCAAAACTGATTTCTTAAATTTAGATTTTGCAAAAACTATTTAAGCTGTTGTATAGCTTAATAGTAAACGGTAAGGCATTGTACTCACGTGAGCCTTTATACACAAACACTTTCCGGCAGCATTCACTCTTTGGTTTGGGGAGTTTAATATTCCCCTGTGATCGTAGAGAATATGGATAATTGCAGTATTTGAAGGACTCCTTTAAAAAAGGAGGAGCCAAATTACTCAAGAATTTATAGACCAATATTTAAATGCAATTTACGTCTTGATAAAAAAGATTTCCATCCTGATTTAACACGAATATCGTTGTTTAAAAGGCCCGTTGTCATGGTTTTTTGTCTTTTCATTATAACTTAATTTTGATATTTTTTTAACAGTAGGGAGGGCGGCTTTTTCGCCCCCTGGATCCGCCTATGGGTTATGAAGTGTACTTGCTCTCCCCTCCCTTTCTCCCCTCTCTCTTCTAGCCCCTAGAGTATGGTGAAACAAGGCAGGATGTATCAACTTCTAGCAAGATAGCTAATGTAATGAATGTATTGCATAATGATAATAACAAAAAAATAATAATAATATCTACATTCATTTCTCACATATCAATTTCCGAGAGGTGCTCAATGCATATACAAAGTACTATTATAATCTTCTCTTTAGCCCAGCTGCCGTATGGCGCTCACAACGTTCAATTAATAAATTCCTACCAGGTACTCATTTACTACACCAAGGAAAAGAGTGGCAAATGGAGATCAGTCTCTTGCAAATAGATTGTCTAATTTATCAGTTGGATGTTCTTATTATACGATATGTTTGTAATCAGTTACAATTTACAATTTTGTACTCATATCTTTTTTCTTAAGTTCATTAGTTTTTTTATTTATAATCCTTGTTAATTTTGTTATTTATGTGTCCCAAGTCTGTGAATATTTGATATGTATTTTATTTTTATTTTGCAGGGCCCTCACGGATAGCAGTTAGTTAATTGCAGAGGAACCCTGCCAATAATAAATAAACTGTAAATAAACAAATTAGATAAAACATAAACTTGCCTAAAGAAGATGAAGAGGAGTAAAGAAGAAAAGATTAGAATTAGCACATTGAATAAGAATGTAAAAGGGAACGAAAACACATCGAAAGTGATAAGGTCGAATGAAAAAAGGTATTACATGTACATCGAGATCACTTATTATATACTAAGAGCGGATGCATGAACTAAAATGAAAACAAGTTCACTGATCCTTGTTAATATTCGTTTTTAATTTTACATTAGTAGTTCAAGTCCATATATAAATAGATTTGTCGCACATTCTGAAATATTTCCTATTCTTCATTCTTTATTATACAACTGCAAAACGGTAAAAGCCCAAAGTAAACTACATGTTATTTGAGCTGTACATGGTTACATTAGAAGACATTTTCTAAGCCTGAACAAATGGGCAACCAAACATGAAATCAGCAATATACCATTTTTTTAAAGAATAGCAAATAACATAATTATATTAATGAAGGGCCATGACCGCAGTTGTCTGTATTCAGACCTAGTACTTGATGATGATGACCTGCATTTTCACATCATACCGACACTATCCAAGATCTGTTGATGATTTGATGATGGTGAAATGGACATACCTTACACGCTTAATCAAATAATTTTCCATTTACACTCGTATTTTCCCATCAAAACCAGTGTAAAATAACCGTCTACCTCTTCCATCTCTCTTCTTTCTCTCTCTCTCTCTCTTTCTGTCCTTCTTTTCTCTTTTCGCTCTCTTTCTATATCTCTCTCTCTTCCTCTTCCGCTGTTATTGTATCTTTATTTCCCTTCCTCTTTCTCTCTCTTTATATCTCTCTCTCATTCTCGCTCTCCTTCTATTTTCCTCTTTCGCTCTCTTTTTTATCTCCCTCTCTCTCTCTCTCTCTCTCTCCCTCAGTTTTGCTCTTTTTCTATCTCTCTTTCTCTTCCTCTTTCGCCCTTTTTCTATCTCTTATTTCTTCTTCTTTCGCTCGCTTTATTTTTCTCTAATTCTCGCTCTCCTTCTATATATCTCTCTCTTTCTCTTCCTCTTTCGCTCTATTTATATCTTTCTCTCTCTCTCTCTCTCTATATATATATCTCTCTATATCGCTGTCTTTCTGTATCTCTATCAGTCTCGCTCTCTTTTTTTATCTCTCTCCTCTCTCTATCCCTTCAACCCCTTTATTTTCTTTTCTTTTTTCTCTCTATTTCAATTCAAGTTAAATAATGTATCTTATTCAATCACTGTAAAACTTCACTTCAGCCTGACGGCATTTGATTTTTTTTCTTCTTTCTAATAGGTCAAGTTTATCCATTTGCCTGTTGGCTTGTTTACTTCTTAAAATCTATTTGAAAATCCTAATTTAGCAAACTCCTTTTTTTCGCTCGGTGGAAAAGTTTCATGCTACCTCGTTAGCATATTTAAAATAGTCCAACACCCACCCTGATCACAATACATCAATATCTAATCTCATAATGTTGCAATAATATAATTGGTGGTAGGACCAGCAATATCGTCATTTCATTGAGGCCAGCAGACCATTCTTCTGAATCTTCTGAAATTGAAATCAGCAGGGCGACATTCCGCATGTCACTATATGGCAGAGGTGGTATGCTAGAGCGTGTTTCTAAAGTTCTCAACAGATGGGGCTAATACAGAAATACAGACTGCTGGTCGGGGCCGTTCCATGCTCGACCAGAACAATTAAATAATTGATTGATTACTAGTAGTATACAGTGCACGCTGTTACCATGGTGATAGATATCGATAATACATGTACGTGACATCCGAACGATGAACTACTACAATACAAATCAATAATTAAATATTTCGATTGAATTTGACCATTAAATGCATGTACTAGTTATTATCGCTAATTACCATTCCTTCTCGGTAATAGCCTATTTTTGCTCGTTGAAAAACAACAACACGTGGACAGTTAAGAGGCTTTGTGTTTTAGGGCACTGGAAATGTGAGTCTGCATGCATAGACTCTACTTTGACTCAGAAAACCAACATATCAAAATGTTTGGAGCTGAATGGACCCTATTAAGCCTTGAACCATGTCTTATTTTGTCAGACCCTGGCTGTGTCAAACAGCTAGATGGCCTATGGAATGCATGGTCCTACAGTACAGACACTCTATTTCACAAGGGTTTGAGTCAGCAAACTAGGGCAATGATATATCAACAGATAAATTGTCCAATATACTGCCTATATATAATCACACCCTTACCAAGTTTTTTAATTTTGTGATTATGTAAGAAATTGACTTGTTCCGATTTATGTATCGGGGGGGGGGGGGGGGTGGTTGACTTTTGGGGACTACTTTGGTTTGTTTTTTTGCGATGGGATTTCATTACTTTCACTACCCGTTGGCGATGGTTCTCCATATGTATGTGCTACATCTGTGTAATTATTCCCCTCTTTTCCTCAACTAAAATGATTTCTCTAAGTGACACTTTCGTGCTATAAGCTTAACATTCTTGAATATTTTAATATTTGATGACATTGCCTTGATTGTGTGGTGGCTAATTTTCCGCATCTTTGATACATTTTGTCTAAATCTTGTTTGATATTGCTGCGTGATGTTGCCATTGTTATTTTATTGTATTCCTTTTGTATTTTGGCACCGTTTTATTATAAAGTGAATATCTGATAGCTTTGTAAAACAAATATTATCGGCCTTGAGCTGCATGTCAGTTGATTTTTTAATAAACCAATTCAATTTAATACATCTCAAAGATTCAACAAAGGTCCTAGTTCAAGGAGTCCGCCTTTTATTCTTGAGATACGAACAACACAAAAACATCAATCTACAAAATTGTTAACTGTATGTTTACATTAGGTTGATTATGCAATCATAATATCAGAAGTTACATCCGTAGTGATCCGTAGACATGTCTGTAGTAATCATTATTTTTGATTTGGGTAGTTTCACTTGCACGACCGAGTCTAGGTAACTAGCCTATGTACGCTATGATATAAAGATACAAATTTGCTCCCAAACGGTGGCTGGCGCAGTCCTCTTTAATAGGATGGGCATTTTAATATCAAAAGATGTGGCGCAATTGCAAACATGCTTAAGTAAACCCTAAACGATTAGAGTTTGCATTCCAGAAAGGGCAAAGGGTACGGGGCACGTGGGAGGAGAATGGGGGGGGGGGGGGTGGGGGGGCTTCGTGCGCCCACGTCTTTGGTTAATGTCGTAGATAACCTAGACTGTGTGATGACAAAGGACGCGTACAATAACATAGACCTGCTAGACCTTTAGGGGTGCCGGATATACTGGGGTGCTGCGTGTATAGAGTGATGTAGGGGTGCAGGCCTTCTATTGATGCTACGAATAAAGACACATCTTTAGACTAAGACCATAGCGGAATAAAAGGAACAATACCTTTCAATAAGTCTAATATATGAAGAAGAAAAATTCTCGAAGATACAACACATTACGAATACAGAGACGCGCATCTAGGTGTCATGTTCTCGGGGATGGGTTGATTTATAAGAATTGTTGCTATTAATTCTCTCCAATATAAATTTCACTTATAAAGGGGCAATCGAGGTCATCGCTAACGATCCCTCTGTTAATCTCATATACATCCCCATTTGATGAGAGGTAGATCTCGCCTTGAAAGACCATGAAATCTTCAATGTTCCCTTCGGACCAAATGCCATTGAGCGATTGGTTTTCTCCGTTAAAGTCCATCTGCATGATGTTGTATTTTCCATTGAGCAGATCAACAACGAAGAAAACGTGACTTCCTGCGAAGAAATAAATATATATGCATGGAAAAATGCTTTAAAAATGAAAGGTATCTTTCCTTTTCGACAGTTTATTCAATCTATATCAAAAGTAAGTTTTTAGATATTTAACACAAAAAAAGAGTTAATACATTTACCTTCTCGGGTTCCCTTTCTGGTCAAATGATTTGGGGGATTACAATGAACATGTTATTGCGTGTATATAAGGCATGCCAGATTATAGGTTTTGCCAGGGGGAGAGTGTCCTCTCTGAGCCCCCTTAATTTGACAATAATATAGAGATATCGACTGCTTTGAGAGGCCTGGCTGTTTTATATGCTCAAGGGAACATGCGCGCATCTTGCCATTACCCAGAGGCGCGCCTAAAGCAGTCGATATGTCTTTTATATGCCGAATTAAAACAAAAATCTACCAAGAATTGAAAGCTTATCCTTTTATTGAGTAAAGATTGGTTAAAACATCACGGATAATCTGAGAAACTGTCTGTTTATCTTCGCTTGAAAAATGACTGAAAGTTTCAATCATTTGGGAATCGCAGACAAAAAGCACTTTTTGGGTTCCGCGCTTGCACAAAGAAAATTGTAACACATAAACCAATGGGTATCTGAGAACAACTGATTTATGCGACCTGTTAACCGGGGCAACGGATATCACTCATGAACTATTGACCATTTTTTCGTCTCTTTGAGGGAATATCCAAAATCACGACTGCAATTTCGACCAATCAGATGGCTAGATTTCTAAAGAGAGGTATATAGAGTACCGAAGCTGTGACATCATAAATATCTATTTTTGGAATTTCTCAGTTATTTCTTCATTTTCCTAAAGACCACCAAAAATAATGTCCAAATGTCGAAAACCAATTATAGGTCAAGTATTGGCTGATATATGACCATCTGAATAAAAAGATTTCCCATGGGAACTTAGTGTTAAATTGCTCTGGCTCGTAATGTAATGAACCAGAGCAATAGAACACTGAGTTCCCATAAGCAATCTTTTTTTCTTCAGATGGTCATATCTCAGCAAATACTTAATCTATTCAATTGGTTTTCGACATTTGGACACTATTTTTGGTGGTCTTTCGGAAAATGAAGAAAAAACTCTATAATGCAAACTAAATATCTCAGCTGTAAAAAGAACAACTTACCGACTAAATCCAAGGAGAGCCCACATATTTCATTATTGGCTGCAGCTGCATATAATGTATCGGTCCCCTGGGAATCTGTCCTGTGGATCTTCTTTTTTGTTGCCCAGAATATCGCACTGTGGTAGCAACAAGGAGACAACATGTATATCAGGAAGAGAGGAAAGAATGGTTGGGAGAGAATGAGAAACAGAGAGAGAGAGAGAGAGACAGACATAGAGAGATATATATATAGAGAGAGAGAGAGAGACACACACACACACACACACACACACACAAACAGACAGAGGTAGTGAGGTGACGAAACGAACACGAACGGAGATCTATTAAGAATAAATCATAGTCAAGATAATTCCATAAATTGGGGTAAAAATTGGGGTAAATATTCCAACTATATGAGCGACAGTGTAAGACAAAAATAGGCCTAGTTATTCGGAATTCTTTTGGCATTCCGCTGCTATCAGTGAAAAAGTAGATTTGGTGTCTGCTCGCTATATATAAGGACCGCTATTAATTATTAAAAAGACCGCTATTCATTTAGTCGCGCGTTATGGATAGCGTTCCTTATGAATGGCGGTCCTTATCAACAGCGAGGTAAATTGGCTATGGTTTGGTCGCTATTTATAAGAGCCGCTATTCATTTTGCTACGCGTTAGGGATAGCGGTCATTATGAATAATTGTCCTTATGGATAGGGAGCTTGATTCGTAAATTTCATACATAATAGCACATTTTATTAATTAAGAACGTAACTCTAAGGCCTCCTGGTACTGTAATCTTAACATTTTCCTTCACACAAGCTCTTGATTATTAATTTCGAATCAAACAAGGCACCTTTAAACTTACGTATCAGTAACAGCCAAGTGTTCAATCTCCCAAGCTCCATTGTGAGTCAAATCTGTTTTCATTGCAGTACCGTCTAGGTTCATAGAAATGATCTTCTTGTCACACGAACAGTAGAGTTTTCTTCCCACCATGTCGATGTCAATCTCAGACGGATCTAGTAGGGGAATATAGGAGAATACAAGAACATGAATAGGGTTAGAAAGGGAGGAGAAAAGTAGAAAGGACGTTAAGAAAAGGGAATTGGAAAATGAGAACGTAGGATGATGATGAAGAAGAAGAAGAAGAAGAAGAAGAAAAAGAAGAAGAAGAAGAAAGAAGTAGAAGAATAGGAAGAAGGAGGAGAGAGGATGAGAGAAGAAGAGAAGGAGAAGAAGATGATGATCGTGATGAGGAGAACGGTGATGATGGTGATAAGGATGATGGTGATAAGGATGATGATGAACGTGATGATGATGATGATGATTAAGAAGAAGAAAAAATATGACGAAGAAGAAGAAGAAAAAGAAGAACGAGAGAGAAATGAACTTTATTAATAAAGAAAAAGAAAAAGAGAAGTAGACATGAAGAGACGGAGCGAGAGTGAGATCAACAGAGTAGAGAGTAAAACAAGAGAGATAGAGAGTAGAGGAGGGGGAGGGGGGAGGGGGGGGGTGAGAGACAAGAGCAAAGGAGTGAATATGCTATGAAGATGCAAGAAAACAACAACATGCTGAACGATACTCTCTTTGAAGGTACCTTAACAACTAAGAACGCAATATATCGTAACTGTACATGTATTGCCAGAAATATCCTATAGCAACAAGGTGGAATATCAATGTGATAATGGATTTTTGTCGTCTGATTGTAAACATCGAGAACAATGTATCATAGAGATAATTAGCTCATTAGTTTAACAGTGACCGTAGTAACATAAGAGACCCAGGTTTCGAATAATAAATTACAATGTATTTTAATAAGACTAAAGTATTATGATGCAAAGGGCGTAAATATTCATTAATGAATGACACACGCCTTTAAGACTAAAACAACAACAAAAAGCCCAACGGTCAAATCATAGATCATGTATGTAGCAAAGCCGTTATCCTAAAGCTGCATTACGGTCAAAAGGTTACTTTGATAACAGAAGAAACGTTTCATATGACTGTAAAAGTATTTCAATCGAGTATAAGTCACAGCTAGTGCGCCTCCAAAATGAATAGGGACTTTTAGAATGAGTGGACGAGAACACGACGTACGCCGACTGATCATGCGTGTCAACGTACTCAACTGCCCATGCTGACTACAATTAGAAATCTTTTAGATTGCACTCGACGATACATGTATGCAGGAAGTAACACTATGAATTACATGACAGACAAAGAAAGAGGACAAAATATACAGTTCCTCATTCTACCCTCAACAATAGGCCATTTTCTTAATGTAACCAAATTTAATGCATAGGTCTTTGTGAAGTGCCTCAATACAAATTATTTCATTCACCTGATAGGAATAGTAGTATTTCAATAGTCAGAATGCAACTGCATATATTAAGTGTTGCTAGGTAGGTCAAGCCATAATGTTTGTCCAACGTGGCAACAACTAATGTATGCAGTTAGGATTCTGTCTATTGAAATACTATTATGTTTAACAGGTGAATGAAATAGTTTGTATTGAGGCACTTCACAAAGACCTATGCATTAAATTTGGTTACATTACGGAAATGGCCTATTGCTGTGGTAGAACATCCCTTCACTGCTCTTATGTAAAAATGTGTAGAACAGGTGAATATGCATGTGACACTTGTTCTACACATTTTTACATAATAGCAGGGAAGGGATGTTCCTTTGTCTACCTGAGGAACTGTATATTTTATGCGCACGCGGCATATACTAGTATCGTACTAGATTGAGGAAAATCAAGGTTGACGCATTCTCGATCGCCGACTGAGACGACGTGACGCATGCGCAGTGCCTTAAAATGACGTCACACGTTGCAGTCAAAGCTGAAAACGTGCAAATCTAAAAGTCCCTATTGTCTCGTTATCTGAGAACATGCATTGTCCTCCAAAAACGGTCGTTTCTCTGACTGATAGTAAACTATGATATTATTATTCTGTGCATCTCACCGCGACAGTCAACCGTGATTTCCCAGCACACGTAGTCTTGCCCATCTAGTGTTTCACTGCATATCTCATCTGTTAATCCGGTGCTCAACAAATAGATCTTCTTGTCGACGGAGTCGAAAGCGATGTCCTCTGACCACTTGTCGAAATCCGAGACTCGAGTCTCGAGAACGATGAACGAGCTGATAGTGAGGTCGGATATGTAGATGTCATCGGTGCATTCATCGAGCCCGAAGATTATACGAGTGCCTGTACATGGGGTTTATAAAGGGTCTATACAAATAATGGTGTAAGTACGATAGGGATCACGTGATCCCGATAAGCCAGATACTATCTCTGCGCAAGGGCAGATAAAGGTCATTTGTACGACACTGTAAAACCCTTCGAATCTATACTATTGTGCATTAACATTACGGATATTGTTTGCATTCATAGAAATTGCACTGGATGATGAAAAAAGACCTTGAATTTGTTGTCTAAAGTTATAAAATCAACCAATACTAAACTACGAGAATACTGTAAAGCAAAATACAATATTTTCTTTCAATTATTTTATCAAGATCATGAAGGAAAACTAATTATAGCAGTGCACATATCAGAAAATATAGAGGTCAGAAAAATAAAATTTCCATATTTCCAGCCACAAACGCCAAATTGAAATGTATTGTAAAGGTATGTCAAATTGTCAACATTGTTTAACACTGAAGTAGTGGTTAACTCAAATTAAATGTTTGGGGGATGCATCGTAAATATAAAAATCACTGTAGGGTCAGCAAAAAAAAGAGAGAGAGAGCTGGAGTTAGAACCGTCAAGACTAATTTTAACATTCTAATATTATCGTCAAAATGTTTATATTTGTGGCTATTGTTTCACCACTGTCGACAGCTGGCGCATGTCATTATGGACCATGTAATATCACGTGCCGAGCAGAAAAGAAGCTATTGGCATGACGTAGCCAACAATTACGTTTTTCCTTTTATGGCCACCCACAATACCTTAGGCATGTGCGCCCCTGTCGACAGTACTCACACAATAGCGAGAAAACATTGTTCCTTTACTCAGTAACCGGTGGGGGGGGGGGAGGAGTGACAGCAAGGATAATGTTGTTACTTACATTATATTACAAAGCTGTAGGTAATTAGATAATAGCAGGGGATACAGCCCCTTTCCCAGATAATGTTCGGTGTATTGTCCATTATGACATAGACCGACTACACTGTGTTACCAATACAGTTTCTTGAAATGATTGTGACAATATGATTTATTCTAGATAGATGAAGTTTACATATTCTCTGAACTTTATTGATTCTCAGAAGATATTGCTTTCAAGTAGGTTCGTTTTATTTATTACCTGTAACCAAATCATTTTGCATTACAATGACTAATTACAATCTATTAAGAATAAATCATGCTGTTACAAATCATTTATGAGCAGAGGTCAGCAAATTATTCGAACACTTTCTTTTTCTTTAGAAGAAAAAGTGAATTCATTGATAATAAACTAGAAATTTCCATTTTTCACATTTCAATTACAATGCAGACTGGCCTAATGTGATTTGCATACGGGTCTTAATCGTTTACTATCTACTGAAGATAACACGGCCCTGCTGAATAAGAGAGTTTACAGATAGCACATGGTACAAATGACCCCAAATATCCACAGATCTTTTACACATGGAGAAGTTCTACTTCGAGCATCTTAGAATAATAACTGCCAAAGTCCTAGATGTACTTCATGAATACCTTTTGTTTGCCCTCTTGAAAAGAATCCTTCCACCTGCGTATCATAGAATGTACCGTTGGTGCATATATAAATAATGTTACATAACTTTCATGAGCGTATATCCAGTATTCATCTCTGTGGGTTTTTACCTTCTTGGTACAAATTACCTTTTTCTGCCCATGCGCAGATTTTATCTATGAACTGGCTTATACGCTTGATTGAATCTTTGTGCAACTCGTCAACTAAACAAATGAGGTATCATCGAAATATTACACGTATACAAGTTTGGCCTCGGAGAACTATTGATTTTGTGACAAAATCGATCATATAGATTTGCAGTTTTAAGTTTTCAAAGTGAACAGGAGATGAGAGTCTGTAAACTGCAGTTTTAATTGTATACAGCTGAGCATCCAGGAGATCGAAAAAGGGAAAGAGAGTAAGAGAAAGAGAGAGAGAGAGAGAGAGAAAGAGAGAGAATGATAGAGAGAGAGAGACAGTGATATAGATAGATAGAGAGAGAGAGAGAGAGAGATAGGGGGGCAGAGATGGGAGATAACCCCCCCCCCCAAAAAAAAAAGAGATAGCCTATAGGTAGACACGTGTGAGGGATGCCCTTACAAAGCAAGATGAGATATTCAAAAGTAGAAACAATAGCCTTTGGATACTGCTACATTCATGCAGAAAATATAAAAAGGTATATCTTAAAAACTGCGACCTCAAAGTAATAGCTCATACACATGTAACATTTATTTTAATTTAAGAGGATAAATAAGGGGTGAAAAGTGGAATGGACATCTACCTGAACTTGATGTCTTTCTCTCTGGATTGGCACTCGGAGATTGTGGTTTCTGAGTCGTTGACGGTCCCTGTGTCGTCATCAAGCTGGATGAACGATGTGGAGTGGACAGGGCCTTGCTCGTCTGAGAGGGCGTACTCTTGTCGCTAGCAGTAGACATGATCGGTTGGTCAGTGGTGGTATCTTGAGGAGGGGGCGGTGTCATGTTGAACATCGCGATGCCTATCGGTTTTTCTGTTGATTCTGAATTGAGGATGATGTGGAGAAAAAAACAGGGCAAAGAAAGAGTTTTCTCGTTTTATCATGAAATAAATGACCCCTTTTTATAAATGCCACTTTATGATTTTTAATATGTTTTTTTTTTATAGTGAACTATGTTATAACATTAATTAAAACATTTTAAACATTCATCAGAATTTGCAATGTTTGTGGAAAACTGTCCCAATTTTGACACAACAGTCACATTTGTCACTCTCTACACGGGGTAAAAATTGGGACACTGTGCGGTAACCTAAAAATAACATTGGAGATCAGAACATTGCTCTTGGCGAACTCCCCCTCAAAATTACTCTTTAATTAGATAGTCAAGTTCCGTGCATTCTTAGTATTTGTTATTTTTTGCAATTAAATGAGGTAATTAATCGTTTTCTTGCAGGAAATTAGTTTTATGTTTCATCGTTGAACGTTATTGGTGGTTTATTTTAGCCAATGTTTTTTACACGTGAGAGAGAGAGAGAGATATAGAGAGAGGGGGGGGGGGGGGGTGGGGAGAAAGGCTAGATGGGAGAATTGGAAGAGATGACGAAATATAGAAATGTGTCAAATTGGTAAGAAGACAGAGAGGAACAGAGAAACAAGAAATGAGAGTTAAATATAGAGGGGGAGGTGGGAAAAAAGATGGATGGGTATAGAGAGAAAAGAAAGAGGAATATATCGAGAGACAAAAAGGGAGAGAAAGAGAGAAAGAGAGAGAGAGAGAGAGAGAGAAAGAGAGAGAGAGAGAGAGAGAGAGAGAGAGAGGGGTGTGAGTACAAATAATGTGGAGAATAAAGTATTTCAACTGGCAATGTGGCCCATGAAAGAAAAACAAATTATTAATCGATGAACTATTAATACCGATTCGCGAAGTAGGAGAGAGAGAGAGAGAGAGAGAGAGAGGGAGAGCAAGAGAATAAATGAATTACTCATTTAACATCTACTGTAGATGATACGTAATAATAAAAAAAACTGCAATAGTATAGTATTAATGACTGCTTTGAGAGAAATAGTTGTTTTTATACGCTCAAGGGAAGGTTACAATAGCCCAATTGTAACCTTTCCGAGAGCGTATAAAAACAACTATTTCTCGAATATTAAAGCAGTCATTAATACTTTTATATGCCGAAAAAAGTAATCTTATGACACCACATCGGCCTTTCTCTAGTTTATCTGCACGGTTGTTTTTTATGAGTGTATCTTTGAGAGTAAAGACTAGATCTAGATTCTAGTCTAAGCAAGATATTTTTACAATTTTGGGTTGGGCCGGCCCTGTGGGTAATATGGAGAAGAACCTGCGCTTTCATAATGACACCTCACTTATTGAGTATCACCTGTTCAGGATCACAACAGATATAAAGGTTTGAATCTCGAATTGAGAAAAAAAACTTGACTTTTTGTGCATGGTCGCGCAATGCACGTAGACTGCATAGAGACTGCATTGCGTGCAATCTCTATGGGAAGAATTTTAGCACACAACATCGGGTGCGCGATCAGACACCCTAGACTACTAGATCTATTTTCGTCTACGTCTATGCTGGTACTCGTCAAAAGCATTTTCAGCAACTAAACGAACATGTTTATGAATAATTTCACGCATCATTTTTGTTGTTCTTGCTGTCAGCGAGTCTTGCATTTGATAAGTTGAAATCTTGGGAGAGTTTCTTCAGCCATTTTTGTCTTGTTTAGAATTGTCTTGTCTTGTATGAAAATACCGACCAATTCTTCGCACACGTACGGTATCCTCGATCGCTCAAACCATTTTTTAACATGTGAACCTATGGGTATTTCACCAAGACTGAACTATTTTCCCAGTAACCATGGTAACTGGGATTTTAGAACTATTTTTTAGAACTATTACACGGGTTAGGAATTTTACCGGGAATTTTACAGGAATAGTTAAAGTTTATGAATGCAATTTCGACCAATCAGATGGCTGGATTTCTTAAGTGAGGTATATAATCGGAGCTACCTAATGATTTCTCGAACGAATAGTATCTGTCATGTTATTGATGCATATCAAAAGGCTATCATTCTCGAGCATACGTGACATTAGATCGATTTTTAGTTTTACACTAGATTTCATTATAAAAGTATCACCTCCACCCCCCCCCCCAAAAAAAAAGGTAAATGAGTGTTAGGCAACTATACACAGTGGACAATTACTATTCGATAATATATGAGAGCCGTGAACTGTGAACAAGACGAATAGTGCATTCAGAGAAGACAAAATATAAATTTGCCAAGCCAGTGAAGTTAAAATTAAGTGTAACCATCTATTCCAGCAAGATTTTGTTTTCATCCTACATGTAGATAACCTCAGAGTTGCTGCCTTAATTTACATCTATATTAGACTAGAGCACCAATAGGCAACAATGGAGGAGGGCTATATAATAATATGTACCGGTATATAGATCATTACCTGAGATAGTTGTACCTTGTTTTGTAGTCAGCAGTTGTGAGGCATGACCCCTCGTGGGTAATTCAACTTTACTCGTCAGAGGACCGACCGTTTTTTCTAAAGATGGAGGGGTCCACTTAATGGTAGGAGGACTAGAAATGTCTAGGCTAGTCAGGGATTGCTTTATTGTCAAGGGTTGTCGCGATCCTTCCAACGTAGTCTTGTTGCTTAATTCAGGTGACGGTACCATGGCTGCAAATAGGAACATCAATGTATCATCGTATCGTTACAACATATACTTATCTATAATACACACATATATATAATATTAAAAACGATTGCAATACAAATTGTTTAGCGTTTTCTTCTTCACTATATGACCGGTCTCAATTTTAGTTCTTCAGACATTGAATTGAATATAATATAATGTATATATAAATAACCCGACGGCATGAAATACAACTGTAACGAGTGAAAAAATGAATAGTATATGCATATAGGCATACACAAGATATGATCGCGAGGATGAATACAAAAACGTGGAAATGTTAAAAGATAATCCGATATCATTTGTACGGCAACAAGTGCTACGAGCTTTGTTCCGTCAAAGATATTATTAAGTTTAGAATTGGGTAGCTGTATAGTTGTAGGTGATTGTTGGGGTTACGGTGATGGATAGTAGTATTGGATCTAGGGTGAGTTTAGGATATCGATTTGTATTAAGTGAATATTGTAAACTGTAGAATATAGTAATCTTAGAAGATGATAGAGATTGCAATGATATCGACCCGGTTGATTGCTTACCAAATTCGCAATTTGGCCCGGTAAATTCTCGAGGACAGTGGCACGTGTAGCCATCCATAGTTTCCTCACACCAACCCTGTCTACAAGGATTCACACCGCAATCTGTAAATGAATCAAAGTAACATTTTGAAAAAAAAGTACATACCCTCTCTTGATACACATACAATTTGGTTGATCAAAGTTGATCATCAGTTATAAACAACGGAACTTTGATAATTTTGATGTATCACCAAACAAAGCGTTCCTCTCTTTTCATTGAAAAAATATATCATCACTTTGTGAAGAACATCAGTTTCATAGTATATATGTAAAGGATATTATGAGGGGAAAAAAAAGTCTCATCCTGCCCCGCCTTTCCCTTCATGTGACAATACTTTTAATTACATATGCAAGTTACATGGAAACCAAAAAGCCTCCAAAAGGTAAATCTATCTGATCGGTGGCTTGGTGTTAATCCCACCGGTGCCACCATCAAAACTCCTCACATTTGAAAGTGAGGGCTAGATAGTTTTTTTGTCGCTATTGGTCGAGAGATAACAAAAGGGGCGCGTACATATCACGAAGCACTACATGCTGTTCATATAGGGAAACTTACGAACTGTTAACAGAATTACCAATTGAGAAACATTATGGATATATCTTTAACGGTTTAGTGATAACATTGCTCCATAGCCACAGCACGAGTTGCCTCGTAGTGTGTATACATACGCCACTCCTGTCAGTTGTGATTGGCCATCAGAGCCAAAACACCATTTTTGCCTCTAGTAAAACACCAGTAATGGTTCTGACTGTTTGATACAAATAGTTTATGCCTACCAGGGAAACGGCATATCGGGATACCGGTTACAACCGCATCTTCACAACTTGACAGGGGGAACACTCGTCGGATAAGCTTCGGGACGGTTTTCATTACAGTCCCATCGGATCGCGTCTTGAAAGGGCAGTGGTGAAGCTTTGGAACCGAGTAGTTGATGGCCGGGTAATCGGCTCTTCCTGATGATGTGTGATCCGAAGTACACGTGCTACTCAGAGCCATCGTATACACCACTATAATATTGAGGGGAAATATTAAGAAGGTTATAATGATTAAAACCATTATAGTAATAATAGTTATAATAATGATAATTATAATGATGACAATAATGACAATGATAATATCACAATAATCATGATAATAACATTAATAATGATGATTATAATGATAATAATGTACATTTATATTTATATAGTACATGTACGTATACAAAAAAAATATTCCAAATTTTGGTAAATTCCCATCTACAATTTATTACTATAAGCTGTGTGACATTTATATATATTTCATTTTTAAGAGTAACTAATATCCAGTCTTAACTCTGCTGCCACGGACGACCGAGCGACCGCCATTTAAAAAAAAAATTGTCGCAATTCTCTTATACCAAGTTTTGGGTGAAGCAGTAAATATGGGGAAAAGCCCTTATTCACTGTTATTTCAGTCTAAAAACAAAATATTGCTGACATATTCGCATTGGTTTTGTGAATTAAAAAAAAGAGGCGAAAATGTCAACTCAGACTCAAAAAAGGCTCATTTAAACAATCATTTTAAAATGATTTAAGGCCACGGTTAGGCATGAATACGGCCTGTCCCACATTCAGTGCATCGGATCAACTGGTACAAGGACATTTTTAAACCCTGGCACTCAGTCATCTGAGGCAGGAAAATAATGAATAGGTATTTTTAGACAGAAAATAAGTTATTTTTATCATGAAATAGGCTTCAAAGCTACGTTGAAAATTAATTTGTTTAATATATATGAAGAGAGAGAGAGAGAGAGAGACAAAAAGAGAGAAATTAAAAAAAAGTAAAGAAACAAATTATGACAGGATATAACATGGAGAAATGATTATAATAGAGACAAATTAAAGACAAAAATATACTAGGCATAAGAGAGATGGAAAGTTCAAAGCAAACGGTATGGAGTGATAAAGAAGGATAGAGAGAGAGAGAGGGGGGGGGGGGGGATAACAGATAACAGAACTGAAAGGAGACAGAAAAAAGCATTGATGGAAGATAATTTTTGCTTTTTCGTTAAAACACACACACGCAAACACACGCACACGCGCGCGCGCGCTCATATTACTTCATATCAATAACAATTATAATGAGGGTTCCACAGTATTTCTCCTTCATAGGAGAGTTTTTAATTACACCGTTCATGACCTCTACTGACGCACTCCAGTGAATCAGCACTTTGGCAATTTCTTAATTAGGCAGGAATATGGTATCCAATCGTAAACAATCTCTCATTATTCGATATATGAGGAACGAAATAAAGATGTTTTTTTAGTCAAGGCCAGTCAACCGATCTTGCTCTAATTAATCAAGTGGCAAAAATTGTTATCGGTGTTACTATTGTTGTCATAAGTTATTATAACCTAATGATATTGAGTCGATTCGTTGTATTTACCCGTTCCCATGGCGACAAGGAGAACGAATGCCAGCCGTCGTCTTGCAGCCTGCTGAATCAAATTCTTGAAAGAATAAACAAGATATATGATCTTCATTGTGAAAATGAGGATAATTTCGTAGAAAAGAAGCAACCTGTCAAGATTAATAAAATGAGTGAGGAAGACAGAAGAGTTGCCGTGGTATGGTGGTCCATTCATTTGACTCTTAATCCAAGATTGGAGGGTTCAAATCCCAGCCCAGCATTAACGTTCTTTGGCAAGACATTAATCCAAATTTAATACACTCCATCCACATGTAAATAATAATAATAATATATAAGATTTGTAAGGCGCCAAATCCACTTGTCAATCTAATGTTCAATGCGCAGCTTGTGCAAAAGATGTAATACATGATGAATATATACAAGAGTGCAATAGGAAAGGTACGGACATGATAGCTAATGGTAATCAATTATAGGCAAATGCAATGGCTATGGCAATGCTGGGGTATTAATAATTGCAGGACCCGCAGACATAGCAGCAGAATAACCTATGCGGCTACCCTTGGTCGATAATAATAATAAAAAGTATAACAATAATAATAACAATAATAATGATAATATTAATGTCATTAATAATAATAATAAAAGCAATGAAAATAATAAAATTAAAAACAAATATTAATATTGGATGTTTTTATAGCACAAAGCACAACGCAAGATGCTCCAGGTACTCCAATATTACCCCGACTCTGATAAGCTACTGCTTTTGGTGCTCACAGTTTTCAAGGAATTCCTTCATACCGATACCCATTTAACACCTGAGTAGAGAGTGGCAAATGTAAATTAATGTCTTGCCAAAGGACTTTGGTCGTACCATATGATCGACAGTCCCATGACGTACCGAATAGACCACGACACCTCTACAAATTAGACATATATTATCATTACAATATTATTAACGTAATTAAACATACAGTATTTATAAAGTAATTAAAACGATTAAAAGAAGAAGGGGGAGGAAAACTAGAGTTAAAACGGAACAATGTGTATCGTTACATAATTGATATAAAAATCAACATAAAATATATTACTAGTACATCAGCAGAAAAAGAAAAAAACACACAAATGCATAGTAGTTTGATTGATTAGACGAGTATATTAATTATTGTAATAAATGTAAATACTAACAAGACTTAAATCAACATTAACAATTGAAATGGTAAACTATTACGATATCACTTACCATGTTAGTAGTCTTCCTGGGATCCTCTTGAGTTCTGATTTTCTCGTCTTATACCGATCTATATATTACAATCTTTTCTAGCAATTCATTTCGATATGTGACATTGAAAATATGCTACAGGTAAGCAATTAGAGAAACAGATATGACCTCTTGGATCAAGGCATTGTACAAAAGGCACCAGGCTTTCAATTTTATTAGTCTCACTGTTCGTTATTAAAAATATTGTTTGTGAAGCTCTGAGTTCGGTTTTTAATTTCAAAGCATTTTTATTATGATTGGCATATAGTAATTGGCCATGTATCTGTTTTGACGGATATATCATGAATGTAGGGTATGTTTCATAATTTAAATCTTTAATTAAGATGAGTAATAAAAGAAAACTTAAGTCACGGAGAGGAGAGGAAGGGTAAGATAGAGTGAGAAAAAGAGAGAGAGAGAAAGAGAGAGATAGATAGAAAGAAAGAGAGAGAGAAAGAGAGAGAGAGAGAGAGAGAGAGATTGCAGTGAAGGTAACATAATTAATGTAATTTGCATTACAACTTCAAGAACAACTGTTTATAACAATGATTCTTCTTCTAAAGGTTTTTTTTTATGCCAGGGCATGAACAGGCATTTCAGATAACTGTTTGAGCATCTTGAAGGATTAATACATAACGTACAAATCAATAAACAGATCAATACAGGTATGAAAGAAAACATGTTCATGAACTTGAAACCCATCGATTGACCACAAAGGGGAATCACTTTAGTTAGAGAGAGAGAGGGTGGGATTGGGTCGAAGAGGGGCGGGGCGGGGGGGGGGAGATATATACACTGAATTACATGGGGAAATATACAATACAGAGAGGAAGAGGGATAGATCGAGAGTGTGCGTGTAGATGTATGTGTGTGTGGACAAAGATTGATTAATTGATACAGAGGCAGTGCTACAGCAGGGGACACGTGCTCCCGATAAGCAAGATACTATATGTGCATGGGACAATTAAGGTCATTTTTTTACAAAGCTGTAAAACCCATCGGCACGATTAAATGATACATGTTCATGAAAGTTATAATATAATCTTCATTTGTTAATGCACTGAAGATACATTCTATGAAAAAATGGGAGGAAGCATACTTTTCAAGGGGGCAAACAAAAACAATTCATGAAGTATCTCCATCACTTTGGCATTGATTATTCTAAAATACTTCTGATGTTTAAAAGATCTGTGGATATTTGGGGTCATTAGCTATCTTGGAATTGGTCTATCGAATGGCAAATGAGAGAGAAAAATATGTAATAGAGAGAGAGGGAGAGAGAGGGGTGGGGATAAGGGATGGGACGGTGAAAAGGAATATAAAGATAAGATGACTTGAATCCTAGACAGAGGCGTCGCTCCAGGGGGGGGGGCAGGGGCAAAGAGCCCCCCTCCACTTTTCAAGTACCCTAAATAGCCCCCTTTTTTCGAAAAGGTGCCCGTTACTCATTATTATAAGTGCCCTTTACCACCTCTAATAAATAACCCCTTTATAAGGTATACCTTTGATAAATGTCCCTATTCAAATCTGAGACATGTCCCCTTTACTTTGACAAGCGGCCCTGTTTCTTTGTAAGAAGTGCCCCTTCCTTTCTAATACATGCCGGTGTTCACCTCTGATAAGGGCCCCTTTTATTTTGACTCGTGCCCCCTTTCCTTTCTAATAAGTGCCCCTTTACCCTGTTATGTTGCGCTTTTTTTTTTTGATAAGAGCTCCTATGCCTTCTCATATATGCCTCATTTCGTCTCTGATTAATGTCCCTTTTATTTTGAAACGCGTCCCTTTTTACTTTATAAAAAAATGATGAGTGTCCTTCTTCCTTTCTAATTAGAATCCCTTAAAAAAATGCCCCTTTTTCATTCTCACGAGTGTACCTTTTTTATTTTGGTGAATGCCACTTATTGAGTTGCGAGAAGTGCCCCCTTTCAACTCTCATAATTGCCCTTTTAACTATGACACGTGCTCCTTTCCAATAACTGTACTTTTCCCTTCTGATAAATGCACCATTCTCCTATCTACATAACATGTGCCTTTAATACGAAGCGACTAAGAGCATATTTTCTTTATTTTGCCCCAACGTATTTAAGGTCTTTTCAGTGCTAAAAAAGACATCAGGCTCATTGGTCACAATGCGAACTAACAAATATTCAACATTTTGGTGGCTCGCTTCGCTCGCTCGCAAATGAATATTAAGACTACCACACTAAGCTGCAAAGTGTTGTGCTTTAAGTATACTAGACCTTGTTAAGACAAAAACTAAAAATTAAAAACATCCCTGATAATGAAATAACAATGTAGGGGTACATACCAATTTCTTTAAAAAAAATGGTGTATGTTCGATTTGAGGTTTCACTTTGTAGGTGTCCCTTTTTCCAGTGCTCTTTTTTGTTGGTGCCCCCCCCCCCCCACTTTGGAAGACGCTTCGCTATCCCTGAATAGATATATATATATATAGAGAGAGAGAGAGAGAGAGAGAGAGAGAGAGAGAGCGAGAGAGAGAGAGAGAGAGAGAGAGAGAAGTGAAAACCAAAGAGAGAGAGATAAAGAAAGATAGATTGAGGTGAGTAGAACGGAGTGAGAGAGAGAGAGAGAGAGAGAGAGAGGGAGGGAGAGAGAGAGAAAGGGGGAGGGTAGATTGAGTGAGCGAGTAAGGGGTCAATTATAATATAGGAGCAAGGTCATACCTTTCATGACTTCTGTCCTCGCAAAAAAAGCCGATCAATTAATTTACCAACGAGTATATGCACTGGACACGTTGATGTTTTCCTCCAGACCATTTTATCTTCTTGTAATGTTACCACATTGACTTGACGCAATACGTTAATAATTATGATTATTAACAGAAGAGCATGATTTCGTATAGGAGCAGAGGATAGATTTCGGTGATGATGCTTTCAAAGCGGGTAAGCTATAAGCCATGTTTGCTAATTTCGATTACATACGATTAAATCCTGGAACCTACTACATGATAACATATAGGATGTATAAATCGCGTGATTCTTTAAATACTTACCAGTAGTAGGAAATTAATACTTTGCAGGAATTACATTATATTCAGGATATTAATAGTACTCTTTGTTTATAACTTAGCACTTTTCACCTCAATTCATAGAGTAAGAATCAAATATATTCATGGTTCAGTAAAATTAATCTCATATTCATTTTTAACTGACAAGGGAATGTTGTAAATGTAATATTGTTTAAAAATGTAGTGGGATTGTGGACTAGTGGATACGTCACTGGATTGTGGATCACTTGGTTCGTGGATCGAATCTCGCCGCGGCGCTAACATCCTTTGACAATAGAAAGACACCAGAGCGCCTTATCAGGGTAGCTCAGTCGGTGTAATGCTAGTACAGTGCACAGAAACATAAGTATTAAGTACTATATAAATGTCACTTTGTCATCATTATTATTATTCAATTTAATACCATCATGATATCAACTTATGCTTTACATTTCGCATGACTGCTTACTCCAATTATTATTATGTGTTATGACAAACGGTAACAATTGTTTCTCTTTGTCATTTATTTAGATAAAATGCAGTGTCTTCTTTCACACCAACCTCCTCATCTTTATTGGTAATATACCTATTGATATATCATTTTACTTAATGGTAGTATGGATTAAAATCCTCTTATGTCTGTATACTGTAAATCGTTCGATATCATTTAAATCTCCAATCTATATTATATATTTGGTTTTGAAGAGTTTGCTCTACTTCTTGAATTAAAAAAAAGGTTTTAAAAATGTGGAAAATATGATTCTGAAAGATAAAGCACTATAGCGTTAGAAATACACGAAGCCAATCAAATACAAGAAAATAGTTAAGTATTCATAATCACCGATATTTAATAAAAAACACTTAAGTCAATATTAATAAGCCTATATAAAATTCATGAAAAGATGCTGTAATTCTCACATGTCCCGTTTACCCAACTACAGTTTAATACCGTGGTTTAAAGGGAGATGGTAGTTCGTTTTCATGTGCATTTGCTGACACCAGACTTGGGGTGCGTTTATTGACCAAATTTTTGGCTAGAATCAGGTTTCTCAAACGTCTTTCAGGCAATTTTAGAAGGTAATAAACGCAAAGCCTTCTTTAAAGTTCTTTAGATATGGGCATATCTAAAGACGCAAAAAGGTGTGTTTTTAATGTGACATACAGCCAGAATCACGTTTCTGAGAGATGATAAACACAAAGCTGTTTTGAACCCCACATCCAAATCGGACCACCCAGGTTATTTCCGGTTCGGAGGCTAGTGCGCGCCATGTGTTGTGTACAAGCATGTGTGTGTAGTTGACCTCCGAGAAACTGTCTGTTTCCCGGGTCAAACGGCGCAAAACGGCTGGGCAGACACAAGGCCTTTATTTTGAATCGTGAAGAGACGATAAACGCGACATCCCGCAAATCACTTTCGTATAGTGGGGTTCGATAGTGGGGTATGATAGTGGGGTACGATATGTACATATCTAGTGGCAAGACCCAATAAACGCACTCTTGGTGGAAATACCTTGGATGTTCAAGTCTCGCACACAGGAAACCCGTGGTCCCATGAAGAAAATATGCCCCTACTCTCGCGCTCTCTCTTTCTCTCTCTGAGAGTCTTCGGGTAAGGAAAATGTAAGATAATGGCTTATCCATATGGGAAATGGGAGGAAAATGCAGAAGAAAATTAGATAAATGCATGTTGGTAATAAAAATTGACGGCTAATCCTGGTGACTGACATTACTTAGTATTGGATAAACAACTGAATGGTGTCAAATTCCCATTAAGTCCAGTCTAATCGGTCTTTCAAACTCGAGTTTTTCATATATCACCTTCTGAAGTCAGGTTTAACTTCAGTCTAAAAATAACCGGAGTTTAGAATACGGGCCTATATCCTAATGAAAAGTTAAACGTTTTCAGACGTCGACTACGAAAATCTTGCATAACTGCTCGACGTGCTCTTTCCGCTTTCTTCATTACGGACCAGGAAACCTCATTTCACCATGGCTCCAACAGGTCAAGTTGCATTTTTTCTATATATCGGTGTGTAGAACAGATAATTACTCTAACAATAAATTAGAAATACAAGGAGAATTGGCATGGACATTTTCACTTATTGTGTTTATTCTTTTTTTTTCTTCTTTTTTTTAAAATCAGGTTGGTACATCACAATCGTTGACAGTTCGTCTGTTTCCTGCAGCTATCAGACAATATCCGGTCGAAGGAAATGCACATTTTCAGGTCAAGACAACTCTTTTACTAATTATAGCAGTTAATAACGTTTTGGAGGGAGGGGGGGGGGGCACCTCGTACAGGGATAGATTTGCATTGTCGTCTCAGTATTGTCATTGTCCTATTTTTAATAGGACTGGATTTATAAAACACTTAATACGAAATGCCGTTATTACTATTAAAGGTAATACAAAGTTTTGGGAAATTTTGAAAATTGGGTGGATAGTGAATCTTTACAATTTTGATATATTTGGATGCCCCTGTGGATGTATTATAAGCACTAAAAAAATTAGCCCCTAAAACACTTCTGTTTTCGAGAAAAATTGAATATAAAAATTTACCGGTGCTCCCGGTAAATTTTGATAAATTTCAAATAGCGCCTATGGCCGTACAATGGTAGCTGCGACCATGAAAATCTCAGAATATGTAGTTGTGTTATATAATTTCCAAATGGGAATAGCTAATCGGTCGATTTTAGTTTAAAAAAATTATTTTATAGCTTAATTAATATGTTGACCTTGAGAGGGAGCTATACGACATAAGAAGTTTATTATTTACAATTTCATAATTTTAGACTCGATTTCAACCGCGACAACGATCAATGAATATTGTAGGAACGCATACGCTTCCAATGTGTTAATTTGAACCAAATTCATGACCCCATACCAAAACTTTGGAGTTTTGTTTAATACAGATATTGTTAAATGGATGATCTGGGTCCTGATGAGCATTGATGGTAACTTTGCAATTAATGGAACTTCCATGTATGGATACCTTGATTTGATTGGCTGCTGAGTGATGTTGCAATGGTAGTTAATGTTGATGGCAAAGTTACCATCATTGGTAAATTTTATGCAACGGGGTCAGGATCTAATTACGTACACATAACGTGCACCATCTCCACTTCTGATGCGTATTCCCAGGAGCATAATATGCAAAACTTTGTTAAGCGAATAGGGATTTTTTTTATATTTCATGATGAGCTTTGTAAACAAATACTAATTTTTTTCTGTCATTGTATTCTAATTTATATTTCAGATTGTCTGAAGAACGGTTGTCCTGGAACGTGGTGTGAAAGTGAAGTAGGTCACCAAAAATTGACTAATTATGCTCGGCAGATGGGACAAAGATGTTGGCAAAGTAAGTGCAACACAGCCCCCCATTTGTTTTTAAACACATTGATATATAAGTGGCGTATTCGGTTATACGATAATGCTCCAGTAGCAATTGCTCCGTGGCGGCCAAGTTCCTATTCACCTACCGAACTTCCAAATTCATGAACCCCGACCCAACACTTATACCTAACACTAATCCCAAATCTACCCTAAATCTACCCTAATCAGTTCATTTGTATGATAGGGTGCTATGAATGTCTTGAAATATGAGATCACTGGAAGATGTATCCTGCACTACGCCACATTGACATTAGCGGTACGTATATTAATACAAATTTCAAAAACCACATCTTTCTTTGTCATATTTCGTTTAAACTCTCACCAGAACTACTTCTTAAATTGTTCTGATTTTGTAAAAACTTTTATAGAGTAGTTGTCTATTAAGGTTGGATTTTCCTTCAACCCTATCCCTTTGACGAAAGTAAAGCCCTAATCAATTGTTTCCAGAGCATATGGAGGGTCAGTGGCAGTGGCGTACCTGGGGTACTCCGTCAGGGGGGGGGGGGCAAGCGACCGAAAAAAAAAAAAAAGGCGATGCTAATTTTCACTTCTGGCGAGCGAGCGAGCAAAAAAAAATCTTTAAGTAACGTTTGGTATATAAACTGGTATTGTTGCAAGTTGGGGGTGGGAACATTCACTTGTTAGCGACGTTAATTTCATTTTTTTGCAAACGAGTGTAGCGAGCAAGAAAAAAAATCACTTCTTTTTTAAGAATTGCCACTTAAACTTGGTTCAATTGTCCCATGCAGGGCGCGGGAACAATAATGTGTTTAGGGTGATTTTATACCCATTTTAGCTAGCGAGCGAAAATACATCTTTCTCTCAATGAATTGCTATATAAAATTTGTTTCATTGTTGCAGGTAGGGGGCGGGCACAATCGTGTTTAAGGCAATGTCAATCCCATTTTGGCGGGCAGGCAACCCCCTACATTTCTCTTTTTAATGATATTGTAGCAGGTTAGTGGTGGGCACATAATTCCACGAGCTAGCGAGCGTAGCGAGCGGAAAAAAAATCACTTCCTTTTATAGGGAAAATATGGTACATAAAACTTGGGTTCATTGTTCCATGTCAGGGACGTGATTATTAAAAGCGGTGTTATTTCTATTTTGGCGAGCGAGCGTAGCGAGCGAGCAAAAAAAATCACTTCTCTTTTATAGGGAAAATATGGTATATAAACTTGGGTTCATTGTTCCATGTCAGGGACGTGATTATTAAAAGCTGTGTTATTTCTATTTTGGCGAGCGAGCGTAGCGAGCGAGCAAAATTTTTGTAATGATAATTGGTTCGTAAATTTCAGATTTTTTTGTTGCAGGGCAGGGCTTACACAATCATGTCTAAGGTGATGTTAATTCCGTTTTGGCGAGCACGAGCACACCAAAACTTCTTTGAATAACGTTTGGTACATAATTATTAACTGGTTGTTGCAGGTTGGGGCGGGCACGTTAGCGGGTGTCAATTCCATTTTGGCGAGCGAGCATAGCGAGCAAGCAAAAAAAATAAATTCTCTTTTAATAGAAATTAATAAATAAACTTGTTTTTATTGGTGCAGGTCAGAATGGACACAATCGCGTTTAACAGGATTCAATTCCTTTTTGGCGAGAGATCGAAAAAACTCTTCCATTTTTAATGATATTGTTGCAGGTCAAGGGTGGGCACAATTGTTTCCAAAGCAATGTCTATTCATTTTATTCGCGAGCGAGTGTAGCGAGCGAGAAAAATGAATTAGTCTCGTTTAGTAACATTTGGTACATATATTGTGTGTTATTGTTGCCATGGTTGCAGGTCGGGGCCCGTCGGGGCAGGCACAATTGTATTCTAGGCAATACTAATCCTTTTCTTTTTTCAGGGGGACGAGCAAGTGAACACATTCAATACAAAATAGGCTAGCAAGCAGTTCGCGCCAGCGAAGAGTTTCGAATTTGTTATATCACTTATATTTTCCTATTTTAATTTTTCAGGGCCGTATGCGGAATATTTTTCTGGTGGGGGAGGGGGAAAGATGCGTTAAAAGTTTTCGAAGAATCTCAAAAGCAAAAGGAGTGAAGGGAGTTCGAGCGACCGAACTGGTCATGAGGGTACTTTTGCATTTTCAAAAGTAGATTTGGTATAGGCCTACACTACATTTTCAGGAAAAAACTGTACGTTTTCAAAATATCTGGGGTCAACTGCCCCTCCCCCCTGGTGCATATGGCCATGGGCTTTTTTTTTTTAAATTCCCCATTTTTATGCCTTTCCTTTTCTTTTCCCTTTTTCTTCCTTTTCTCTTCTTCTTCCTTTTTTCTTTCCTTTTTTTCGTTTTTTCTCTTTCTTTCCTTTTTTTTCCCTTTTCCTTTTTTCTTCCCTTTTCCTTTTTTCTTTTTCTTTCCTTTCCTTTCTTTTCTTTTCTTTCCCCTTTTTCTTTTTTTCCCCTGGAGCCCGTCAGGGGGGCACTCTGCCCCCCCCCTGCCCCCCCCATAGGTACGCCAGTGGTCAGTGGCGTATCCATCATAGCATAACATCCCTGTATGCCCTGTGTTATTAATGCCAAGGAAAAC
The DNA here is from genome assembly GCA_035222895.1 of Strongylocentrotus droebachiensis. Taxonomy (NCBI): domain Eukaryota; kingdom Metazoa; phylum Echinodermata; class Echinoidea; order Camarodonta; family Strongylocentrotidae; genus Strongylocentrotus; species Strongylocentrotus droebachiensis. The sequence goes on from JAVYIG010003662.1 coordinate 53,482, forward strand.
GAATATGAATTACATGAGATCTGTAGCACGCGGACTGCCCAGGCCTAATGCATACCCCGTCTACAGCGGAAGGGCGTCGACCCTTTGCTTACCGATATCTTGACACGCCACCCCCATCAACAGACATGGTTCTAATCAATAATATTGAAATCAAATCCTAGAAGTGGATTTCTGGATATTATAAACAAAAAAAAGATGCTGTTAGCTTTATGTTATACTGTATTTGTTTCTTAAAACCTTGACTTCCTCGAACTTGTTTTGGGGAGATATTCATAAAATTTGGTCGAATCAGGTCCATTCAGATTGAATTCTTTTTTGTTTACACGTGAATAATTTGCGTTGAGAAGCTAATGTGAATTTTCAATTAAATGCCTATTTATCGGACGTACTTCATCGTTTTCTTACAGAAGCAAGTCAAACAACAACAAGCTCCCCATCTCAACAACAGACTTCTGCTGTACAAACGTCGATCCAAGGTACATCAACCGTTTCGACAAGCAAGACCACAACCATGCCAACAACCCAAACGCCTACCCAAGATACACTAACAACCAAAACATCGACTCAAGGTACAACAACATCCCTAATAACGACTCAAGGTACAAAGAAAACCCAAATACCGACTCAGGGTACAACGGCAACCCAAACACCGACTCAAGGTACGACAAACCAAACACCGACTCAAGGTACAACGACAACCCAAACACCGACTCAAGGTACAACGACACCCCAAACACCGACTCAAGGTACAACGACAACCCAAACACCGACTCAAGGTACAACGGCACCCCAAACACCGACTCAAGGTACAAGGACAACCCAAACACCGACTCAAGGTACAAGGACAACCCAAACACCGACTCAAGGTACAACGAAAACCCAAATATCGACTCAGGGTACAACGACAACCCAAACACCGACTCAGGGTACAACGAAAACCCAAACACCTACTCAAGGTACAAGGACAACCCAAATACTGACTCAAGGTACAACGACAACCCAAACACCGACTCAAGGTACAACGACAACCCAAACACTGACTCAAGGTACAACGACAACCCAAACACCGACTCAAGGTACAACGACAACCCAAACACCGACCCATGGTACAACGACAACCCAAATACCAACTCAGGGTACAACGACAACCCAAACACCGATTCAAGGTAAAACGACAACCCAAGGTCGACCAACAACCCAAATACCGACAATGGCAACATCCCAAACTTCCACCCAGAGTATATCAACAAGACAAACCACTACTCAAGCAGCACCAACAACCACCAATCTCGTCTCCAAAATACTAGTAACGGATGCGCAGAAAAAGATATACATCGCTGATCTGTCAACATTTAGCTTCGGAGTTCACATATCTCTCAGTGGCGAACCATGGGCCATTGATTTTGATGAAACGGAGCAAAAGATCTACTGGACAGATATATCAGATAATGGCTTATGGCGTGCAGATAAAGATGGCTCCGGTACAATGAGAGTGAGAACGAGTTCGTATGATGGTGAGTTGGCAAAACAAAATATGACTGGCTTGATTTTTGTTTTCAATTCTTTTTTAGGGGTGCCACTTCTAGTACAGGGTGATGTTTTAATAATTATTCGTAAAGAAAAAAACAACAGTGCAGTTGGGATTTGATCTGGGAAAAGTGCACCTCCTCTCTTTCCCGAATCTACTATATGATTCATGTCGGTTGTTTGCACCCTCCCTTTACTTTTAGACCAACTACCCTAAACATCTTATCGACGCCTTTTGTGACTTTTGTCTCAATACTAGGAATCGCCAACGCATTGTAAAAACAATAGATTTGAATGTAGCCGATGTATTGTTGGGTTTAGTCATAACTCATTTTTAACTCAAGATAAAATCCGACGTAGGCCTATTTAGTCACAAGATACAGGGTTCATACGATTTGATGAATTTTGCTGTTGCCAACTATTAACATGAAGGTACAGTATAATTACATCTGAGTCTTAAACAAAAATCCTAAACAAAAAGACTTTAAAAAAAGTCATCACTGATGCATAATTTCTATTTAGTTCGTCAACTATGCCATCGTGACTCAATAGGCTATTTTCGTAATGTAATTATGTAAACAAGTGAATGAAATAATTTGGTAATGAGGCACTTAAAAACCACCTATGCATGAATTTTGATTACATTACGAAAATGGCTCAAAGACCACGCGTGTTCAGTCACGCGGAAGGGGTCTCGCTAATGGGGACACCACTTATCCTAGAAAAAGCTCCAGGGTGCCTCACTGAATGTTATATACCCTAATTTCGCCAACTCGTTGCAGGACCTAAAGGTTTGGCCATATCCCAAGCGTCACGGCAGGCTTTTTGTGTGTATGAAGGTAGTCAAGTCATCACTGCCACTGACCTCGATAGTCCAGGCTCTGAAACAGCCATCGTCAACTCTGCGGGGTCAAATCCAAGGGCGATCGTCGTTGATGACACACAAAAGTATATACACGTTTGTTCTCCCTGTCTTGACCCAATTATACCAATGAAAAAGATGTAGTTTATTATGGTGTCAACCTTTGATAAGCAATTGAATACTTTCCGATATAGAAGTAAGTTTTATTATTCATAAATGTGTTTAAGTGTAGACACAAATGTATTCACGTGCGGTGTCCACATCAGATTAATTATAATAGCTTACATGATTAGGAAGTTATATATCATTAATTTATTCATTTATAATTGAGCAATTAAATATAACAAATAAATGAATCGTATTTGTACATTCGCATCCCATCATCTACTAGCTTGATTTGCATCCACATTATTTCATAGACATCTTTTTGGCGCAAACAGTGTCTCTTTTTCCTTCCTAGCTTTGTTGTGTTCAGGATTTATCTTACTTTCAAGTCTCTTGTATTCATTTCTTCTCTCTTTATTTTATAATTTGCCAGCGTCATTTATTGGACACGTGAAAAGGGAATAGACAAGGCAGGAAAGGATGGCAGCAGTAAAACAACGGTCTATACTAATAATGATCTCTCAGATATAGATGGACTTTCTATCGATGTGTCAGGTTAGTGCAGTGGTTTTAAAAGGAAGAAAAAAAGAGGTGAGAGAGAAGGAGAGAGAGAGAGAGAGTGAGAGAGAGGGAGAGAGAGAGAGAGAGAGATGGGGGAGGGGGGGGGGGCTTGATTGACCCCAAAGGCATATATTTTAACGAACGGATGACACGAATTCAATTATTAAAAAAAAAAAATTGCTATTAACTTTTTTAAAAACATTTCGCGGCGCCTAGTGCTGAAGATGTTTCTCTCAAAGCTCTTAGTTGACAAATCTCTTTTATATGTTGTGTGTATGTGCGTTTGTGTGTGGTGTGTGTGCGTGTGCGTGTGCGTGTGTGTGTGTGTGTGTGTGTGTGTATGCGCGTGTGCTTTTGTGCGTTTGTGTGTGTTTTTGCGTGTGAGGGGGCATAAAATCAGTTATACATTTCTTGAAAGCAAAAAGGAAAGTGATTAGAAAAGAGATCACATCCTCCTTAGTACCGGTTCATTATATTGCCTATCATTTTCTCTTTTCTTTGTTGTAGGCCAAAGACTCTTCTTCTCCGACAGTGGACAGAAGAAAATGCACATCTTAAACTTGAATACCAACTCCATTTCCGAGCTTTCTAGCTCGTATGAGCCGATGGACATCTCTTTCTTCAATGAAAAACTTTATTTCTTGAATGATAACCCAACGGGTGTTTTTGAAGTCAATAATTATGATGCATCACCGATTTACGTGCAACATGTGACGTCAGCATTCACCGCGCCACGCCGAATGCACTTTGTTACTGTGGAAGTGTCGTAGTATAGTAGTTCATTCACTTGACTCTCAATCCAAGGGTTGACGGTTCGAATCCCAGCCGGCCACTAACGTCCTTTATCATGACTTTAATCCATATTTGCCACTCTCCAACCAGGCGTAAATGGGTACTTGGCTATTGCTGGTGTAATACTATTTGCAGGGCCCTCATGAAGAACAGCATTGTCATTTATAATGCTTCCCTGGGTTATCAAAATCATTCTAATTATAATTGATATTATAACTGTTACTGTGCCAAATTCACAGGAAAGGAAACATGATTTTGCAGATTAATAACGTGTAAATAGATCAGGAAGGGGCCACGAGTTTCATCCGGGCCCTCCATTTTTAGTAAATTCCTTATTTTTCGTCAGGCCCCCATCAATTCCGAAACCTTGGATCCACAATTGAAGGTGATATCAAAAGTACTGGTGGCCGAAAGATTAAAACTGAAAAAGAAAACGCGAAGACATTCTTAGAATGTTTAAATACTCCAATCATTTGGGTGAAATATATTGTTAAAAGGCTAAGTCCTCTCCAAAAAGTCTTTATCGCCATAAACTTACATTAGGCGAAATCATGGCCCTATACTGCTCAAGGCAAAAAATAACACCTGGCATAATGCTAAGACGTGGTAGGTGTCACTGTTAGAACTGCATTCAGCAAAACAAAATGTATAAAGTGGACACCAAGCTTTCGTTAATGTAACGAATACTGAATATCAAATATAAAACTTTCATAAATCAAAATAAACATAAATCGATCCTCTTTAAGCTATTGGAACAATGACAGTCATGCATGAGTGAGCATAGCCGTATAACATTAAATAAGTCTCTGAAAGAAAATTTGCCAACAAAATGATATGCATCTGGCCATTCAAATGTTGATAATCATTGGAGGTATCCTATGGCTCGTCCACGAGTGGGAAGGAAAGACATCTAGACCGTAGTTGTCAAAACCATGCAGTACTGAGACTACAGCTGACATCCACAACTCAACCTTCCTCTTTGTTTCTCATTCTTTGTTTTCCTTTTTTAACAAGAATACTTTACAGATCCAAATGCTCATTACCATTTAAATGGCTACTTGCTTCATTCTTGCAATTTTCTTAATCATACCTTCTAATGGTTAAATTAATGTGCCACCCACATGAGTGTAAGTTCAAAACTTCATATAATAATCAATGTTGGTAGAGTATTAATGTTTCTTTAATTTTCTATTAATTTGATTATGTTTCATTGATTTATATGAAAGTTTTGGACGATAAATAATGTCGACTTTCTTATGTTTGCTGAGTATAGTACCATATCTGGTAATGATAAGTATGCACTCAACTAAATCAGAAACTACCACTTCGGCGATATAAAATTTAATTGTCTTATATATATAGAAATATAGAGTAATAAGAATATTTCTTTTACTACTGATTATCAAGATATGTATTGTTATTCATTCTATCGGAACAACTTAGAAAAAATAAATTGAGACTGACTTATATTTATTTCCTTATTCAAAGAAAGAGCTTCAGTTTTATTCATGATGTTTTTTTGTACATGTATAATTGTCTAAATAAACCGTTACATGATTAAAGAAAAATGTAAGAAAAATGCACCAATAATATGCTATTTTTTCCTAAATCAGGTTGGATTGTAATTATTTCAACCCTTGAACCTGAGGCGCAGTAAACCGCCGCAAAAAAGCCGCTACTGTTTAATTTTAATCATGTAAATGAATAGCAACTGCGCGCGACAAAGGTCAACGGACTTATTCACTGAGCTCTGTGTTAAAACAAAACCTTACACCACAAAATGTGTGATGGTATGCTGAAAAATGAGATGTATTCCCACCTTTTGATGTACAATATTCCAATCGAAAGTGTACAAGGATTAGCATAATGTAATGCCGTTTAGCATGACATGGGCGCAACCATTTTCTTGATAATATCACGTACCAGGCGATAAAATGACTTTGCATATGATCAAGAAAATGGTGATGCCCATGTCGTGCTGAGAAACTGTACATTATGCTAAATACATATCGGTTCATACCTCTCTCATGTACTTTGGTGGGGAATATTGTAGACAAAGGGCAAGAAGGCAATATAGATATCTCTCAGAATAACTTTTTTAGTACATTTTACCTGATCATAGAAAATAAAAATCCACACAGCATTTTTGCCACGTTTGTTTGTTTGTTTGTTTGATTTTATTTAAGCATTTTTCAACATACTAAAATGTAAAATACAAGACAGATACATATATATTATTAATAAAAAGTCAGAATATATGTATAATCATATCAAAATACAATCATTAAAATAATTACACCTTTAACACAAAATAGTTGACGAATCATTTCAAACTTTATAAACGCAGGAGACCACCGTCTTAAAGCTAAGCCTGAGCTTTGGTATGGGAATCGTATTTTGAGGAAAAAATTGCTATGATTTATTCTGGATTGTTTATCCAGCAGTAGATTGGTTGCTCAAACCAGTGAAATACATAAAAACGCTCACAAACCTTCTGGGTATCATCTTCGATAAAAATCACACCTCTCATTTGCTCATAGTAACCTGTGTTAAGCACATGATGTCGGGTCTACTTACCCAGATTTCCTTACCTTTCTTTGCTCATTACTCAGCCACTATACATTTTCTACACAAATTGTTTGGCACGTGTCATTTATTTGTAACCTTGAACATTCAGTGTAAGTTTCGTTGGATTCTATATTTTCTATATTTACCAGAACTCAAGTTTATCTTTAAGCTATAGAGCTTGAACATGACTGCAGCCTCACGATATAAACCTATTAGGCCAAAAAAAAAAAATTGTTTGGTTGTCCTCGATTGATATTTTGGAGTAGGGGCGGGCGGGCGGATTTTTTTTTTTTTTTTTTATTATTTTTTTTTTTTTTAACTTCATTTTTTGTGTGTCTTTTTTTTTTTTTTTTTATTATTTTTTTTATTTTTTTTATTTTTTTTTGTGTGTAATACAAATTTTTCCATAAAAAAAAAAAAATCATTGGGATTGTCAAACATTTAAACAAACGAAGTCTATAAAACACTTTAATATGGTAAAAGACTAGTTTAATATACAATAATATCAAGACCAACACAGAAAGTATTTTGGGCTTTGAAATACAGCACCTTTTAAATCTCCATTGTACTACTTATAGCTACTTGCGCCCTCTATGTAGCAAACAATGCCTAATCGGTGACCATTGGTCCCCCATTATCCTCTTTATCTTATATTAACTGAGAGCTGATTCGATGAGATAACCACCTGTCCAGTGACCTTGCAGGGTGGTATAATCCCTCCTGTAAACTAGAACAGATGGGCTTTAAAATGAGTTAGAGAATGCTCAGAACCTGACTAGAATGAACGGCATTTTGACATAGAAAAATAAAAATGGCAAGTTTAATAAATACCTAATTGTGTACTGAAAAGACCAAACTGGCAACGGGACGCATTTTGATCCTTGCAAATGCATAAAATGGTATGTTTGGCATTTAAGATTGCTCCCCCATAAAAAAAATGAATTAAAAAAAAAAAAAAAAATTGAGTTAAAAAAAAAAATATATAAAAAAAAAATAAAAAAATACGAGCGGCCCGAAAATGACGAGCGGGCGGTCGAGGACAACCAAATGATTTTTTTTTTTGGGCCTTATGGACGGCCAAACCTATAAAATATACAATCAGAAATTTAACAGCCACATAACAAAGGAAGTTAATTTTTATTAAAGGCATAACATGAAATGCTTTAAATTAAAACGTGTATTTTTTGTATTAAGTTTATGTCTTTTTTCAAAGTGTTATTTATACCCTTATTTAGGTATGTGCATGTGCAAGTGTGTGAGTGCGAGTGCTTGCGTTTAGAGCGCTTATAAAGAGCGACTTTGACTTGTATGATTATAATGGTTTACGCTTGATAATAATTTGTATAATGATAATAATTAACATTTTGCCGCGTCATGTTATAACGAGCCTCAATGAATTACACAAAAGTTTTATAGATTCTATAACTGGTATATAATGACATACTTGCGTAACTTTAAGTATAAACTTGCACAATCTGAAAGTTGAAGATATTTATCATTTACAACTAGGAGCTCTGATGTATGAATTGAATGCAGGTCTACTGCCAGTAGCCTTGGCTAGAATATTTAAGAAAAATAAAAAAGTTCATAGTTTTTCCACACGTCAGGCGCAAGCATATCACTTGCCTCTTGTTAGAACGCAATTTGGCCCTACTACTTTGGGGTCCACTGGACCTAGGTTTTGGAATTTCCTTGAACCAAGAATTGCGCAATCGGTCAGTATTTATGTATTTAAGCGCAAACTGAAGTTACTTTACTTGAGTCGATATCGTCTAGATTTATAGCTGTGTTCAATATTTAAGAAAATTATTTACTATATAGGTCAGCATAATTCTACTCCCGTTTCTCACATCTATTCATCTGTCCGTCATTTTTCGTTTTTGTCTGTTTTTCAGTCCTGTTGCTCGTAGTTTGTTTTTTTCCTGTTTCTCTTGTTTAAAGCCATTATTAAGTAGTCAGTAGATTTTATTATACTTATTTATGTTTATATTTTCTCAGTTGTTTTAGTTAGTTTAGTTTGTCAGCATTTTTGTATGCATTATTCTTATCTGACGAGATTGTTCTTTTAGGACATACTCATAAGCTACTCATGAGGGACCTTAAATCCGCAAGCCTTGCTTTCAACCAAGGTCACCTCATCTTTCTATTGTAACGCCATATTATGTTAAACTTGTTATATTCATGTCATATTTGTAAAGTGTGTTATGAAAGAAAGATAAATAAAACTTGAACTTGAACTTGAACTTAAATCAACCACGTCTCGTCATTTATCGCAAATTATCAAATTTCGTATTCACAAACAACTACCGAAAGTTTAATTGTGAAAATTGCTAACAACTAACCCTACTGGATGGTTGAAGGAGGGAACCTCCTTGAACTTCAGATCGCGGGAGCTTGTATAATTGGTCATGCTATAGACTCCTGCGTTCGAACCAGCGGAATCGCCGGTCTTCGTCCAGAACATGTCTTTGCCGTAGACGCTCATTTGAGTCACGAGGAGGAAGTCGTTGGCAGGAAAAGACGAAGTGAGTTCGACGACGTTGTCCGGGTCGCTGAGATCGATGTAGAATGTACGATGCATGTCAATGTCGAAGAAGGCGACGATTGTAGCCGGACCTGATGTTGGAAAGAGAAAAAAAATGTGAAATTGATTGATTGACTGTTGAATCGATTTATTATAACAAAAAAATAACCATTGAACATGCAGCCGTGAAAATATTCAATTTACAAAATAAAATAAAACCAAGATGGAAGCCAAGAAGTACCTCTGATCAATATTTACGTAGGAATACAACTAACATTATATTTGGACAAAGATATTTGGGATTTAAGAATAAGATAATGGAGTGATGTCGTACCCATCCAATACCGGACTCGTATTACGTGTTACATAGTGGTATATACCCGAGCTCAGATAGAAAAGGAAAGTCCGTTCACCTAATTGTACCTGTAAAAGCCATGGTTACCCTATATAAGTCATTATTTCTCAGCACTTTTGTTAAGAATGGATTGTAAAATGAAAATCTAAATGGTGATCATTTAATTAAATGCGAGCAGAAAGGTCATAAAATATTGGGATGAGATCCAAATTCTAAAGTTCATTTCGGACATCCAAATATGAAAGGGATGTTCGTCAGCTTTTTCTGTCGTTTTCGATTTGCCTTTTTGATTTGTCGTCCAATTAAAAAAAATAAAAAAATAATCAACATGTCTTTTACCCTGCTGGCAAACTTTAAAATCTGAAATTCCTCTTATCTTCTTGCTTCTGTTCATGTGTATTTCGTCATTGTTCTGCGGAATATACCACCCCCCCGGTCATAACGTTGTATGCCCCGGGAAAAATGGGAAGAAAACAAACTCTTATTTACCTGAAGAGTCCACGGCAAGTCCTGTGATGTTCATAAAATCAGGGTTCTGGTAGATAGTATGTCGCCTTGAGGAAGAGAGGTTTATTTTGTCAATGCCACCGTCACGTGACCAGTACAAGTACCTGAATTAAAAAATATAATAAAACAAATAGGAAAACAAAATCCGTTTATGGAGGACATTGGGTTTCCTCTGGTAACGGGGTTAGTCCTGCATCAGTCGACATGCATGATCTTTGAGCCACGCTGATCGGTGCTGCGCTGCCGAGATATGTTTATGACAGTGGTTTGTTCTATACAACTGATATTAGTTTTTTTTTTCTTTCGTATAACAATTCTAGATTGCACCCAAAGAAAATCCCAAGTTCACTACAAAACGGATAAACGTTTATTGTATCTAGAACAAAATAGTGGACATTCCTTTGTCATGGTTGAAGCCAGCAATCACCCGGAACCACGTGAAACAGAGTGCATTAATAAAAAGATGCCATTTTTGTTTGCTTCCACGATACTTCTAAATAGATTCGTCCCTCGTTACACCTAGCCCTTTTAATGATATAGGCCTATCTTAAATATACCTTGGTGGCGGGTAAAAGAATCGAAAATTCAAAGGTGCTAACCTTCCAGATTCGTCAATAGCAATTGCTCTCGGATTTGGCGTATTCGTAATAAGTTCCGTTTCGCAGCTCGGATAGCCCAGATGGAGTCTGGTGATCTTATTTGACTTGAAGTAGGCAGAGTACACCATTCCGCTAGACTGCACCAGCGATATGCTGACAGGTTCTAGAGGTAATAAGGAGAAAATAGCAGCAGTAGAATATGACGTCATCAACAACAATTTAGCTTTGTCACGGTAGTGGGTGAAAACATATTCTTGTATCATATTAACCAAAGAAGCTTTTCAAACTATATCATTCCTAAATATTGCTCGATTATTTCCTAGGCATTTAAAACAATTTGTTAGTAATAGTTTGTTTTGAAAGCATAGTGATATAAGAGTAAATGAAAAACAAATTCAACAAGGGCCACAAATGCCCAACATGGTCTGATATAACGTTCTTTGTGTATTCGTGCGTAGGTTAAGCACTCTACATTTACATACACCGTAGTTAACTGTTTACTTGTCCAGAAACAGAATAAGTTATCGTTCAATCGGTCATTTTTTTTCAAGAACCGTAATATTTTCTCTTTGCAATCAGGTAAAACAATGCATCGTCGTCCCATTACTATCATCGTCATCATCATCATTGTCATCAACAACAAAAAGCATTCATAAAAGGACGATCTCAAAAAGCCATTGTTATTCCTTTAAAGTTCAGATTGAGTTCTGGTACATAAAAGAAAAATCTTTTCCTATCAATTTAGAAGAATACTTAAGTACAAAAATCCCCTGAAAATGGTTGTATTTTGGAGGCCCTCATATTCGAAATATGAAGCGAAACAGTTGAAACTTTTAGACCAAACTTTCGTATACTGTGTAGTCCCATGTTCCAATTTCCATGTGCAGTGCATGTGATTTGCAGTCAGATCGAATAACTTCATTTTTTAATTTGCGCTCATTCTAAAACATTGTTAAAGAGCAGGTTGAGTTCTGGGAAGAGGTGAACAATAATTTGTGAGCGTTATCATTCTTATTATGCAAGTGTGGAAGTACATCAGATAAGACATGTTCCCTGAAAAGCATGGCTCTTCAAATGCCTTCATATTCTAAATATGGCATGTAACATCGTAAAAATCCGGGGTAGGATTTTTACGCGACTTGTTCGTGTAGTCCCGTAAACATCTTTCTGTGTACAGTGCTTGTAACTTTACCAAGACTTGGCCAAATTTCTTATCATTTTGATGATTCCAGAACCTTGTAATACACACAAATTCTTATGTGCTAGATGATCAACCTTTTCTGGTCGATTCCACACCGTTTCTTTCACAATGCAATCGCATGACCAGAACTCAACTTCATCTTTAAGTGCTCTAAAATCAACTTTCCCCAATCTTCATAGACCACATACCTTTGTACAATCCCACAGAATATATCCTAGGGTGTGTGCCATAAAGGGACGCTCCGTGGATTAGGTCGGTCTTCAGATCTGTCCAGAACACCCGGAAACCAGAAGTGTCTATTGTGACTCCCACGGGATCCTCGTGCGCGGGGAAGGTGAACAGGGTCGAAAACAGGAGATCCCCACCACCGTAGTAGATTGCCCGGTTTACGTTGTCCAAGACGAACATTTGCAGACCATCGCCTGTGAAAAGGGGAAATTTATTCAAGGAATTCTGGTCTTAACCCCCTCTAAATGACGCCTAGCTTGTGGAAAATCCAACACAGTTGTTGAAGGAACAGTTTCGTTCCATCTGACCACTTGCATTATTTTCCTGCATCTTTCTTGGGCGATTTCCTGGACAAACAGGGTCACGGTGTTTGAAGTGTATTCTTAGAGCATCAACATAACAAACTGGCGGCAATCTTTGAGAAACGTAAGTGAGCAGGAGAGAATACAGGATAGTAAAGATAAAGATTCTCTGTCCTACTATTTTCCCTGAGGATCCGAGGAGATAGACAGGGTCTTCCGAGGGGGGAAGGGGAGGGGGAACACGCCCCTTGATTGACCTAGAGTAAAGCTCAATAGGTTTGACAAATCTCCTGCTTCCCTAAACGATTCCCTAAACACTAACTGATTATTTTAAATGAATAACTTACCAAAACCCAACCCTAAACCAAAGGTAAAATCAAAGCGCATCCATCAATCTGACCCAGTACCTATGGCAAACTGAAGCCGGCAGCAAGATTTGCCGAAGAAAATTGTAGGATGACTGAAGTTTACTGAAGATTAAAATCTCTATTTTATGTACTACGTTGTATCATTCCTAGAACTAGTACCTACCAAAGATATTCAGAGGTGTCGTTGTCTCATACATTGTCGTTGTCTCATTCATTGACGGCGTCGAATAGCCTACGAATGTGGCCATAGTAGTCCAAACTGACGTCGACGAGATGGTTGTCGTGGTCGGCGCCTCGGTTGTTGAGACGCCTGTTATCCCAGATGATGAATCAGCCATAGCTAAAACAATAATTAGTAAAGAAACACATTGTTTAAAAGGGGCATCATTTTGTGACACGAAGCAGGGTTATTATAAACTACCGGCTGACTGAGGCAACATCAGGGCCCCGTCTTATAAAGAGTTGATATCAACCGCAACTGTGTACTTAAGAGATAGGAACTTACGATTGATTAGAGGACTTGCGATTAATTTGGATCGATCGCAACTCTTTATACGACGGGGCCCGGAGCATGTATATATTTGTTTAATATCTCAGGTTATCATGGTTATCTTCATGATAAGTGGATGGGCGGATTTGGCCCTTTCCCATCGTAAACAGAAGACATGGGGCAGTTTTCACGGATATTTCCAACACAAATATCAATGATCACCAGACTTTCACATTTCCAAATAGGAGTAATCAATTTGTCAACATGGAAGAGGAAAAATGATTTGGTATCATTTGCAGACATCATTTGAACGATTTTATAACTTTACAAGAAATTTAAACAAAAGAGCTAGGGGGAGGACGGTCGTGTTCTTCTGAGCACTTACCAGGCAGTTGACACACCCGTGATCTCGAGATGCCTGGGGTCGAGTTGGGCATGTCCGGCATAGGACCAGGAACCAGTCGAATGGTCTCTACACCGGGAATAGTAATCGAACCGCAAGGATTGGATACAATGTAAAGGTTTGTAGGATGAATGGTGAGCTCGGGTCGTTCTGTTGGCTGGTAGCCTCCATCTCCTCCTCCTCCTCCCCCTCCACCTTCTCCTCCTACTCCACCTCCACCTCCTCCTCCTCCTCCACCTTCTCCTCCTCCTCCATCTCCTCCTCCTGGGGCACAGGCATTGAGAGTTTGGAAACCTGACGGTAAAATGATTAGTTTCAATAGTTATTTTTCTCATAGTCATGCATCATGAAGTGTCTTGGAATTTGACATACATTTACACACAAATAAATTATGAAAATGAAGCTCAAATAGGTCAGAAGTTCTCACAGGACGAAATGATTCAGAACATACTATTTTTTGACTACTTAGGACGACTACCGCCCACCCTCCCCCCCCCCCCCCGCACCAACAAATACTCCAATGACTATAACCTCTGTGAATCTACCCTCACCGATGGAATTCATCCCCGAACACGCCCCCCCCCCCCTTGCCTCCCCCTCTAACACGTTTATGCTCATCGTCGTCTTTTTCTATCTCTCTCTCTCATTGTCGCTCTCCTTCTCTTCCCTTTTCGCACTCTTTCTATCTCTCTATCTCTTCCTATACCTCTCTCTCTCATTCTCGCTCTCTTCTTTTCGCTCTCTTTCTATCTCTCTCTCTCTTCCTATACCTCTCTCTCTCTCATTTTCACTCTCTTCTTTTCGCTCTATTTCCCCATCGGCCCTTTATTTTATTTTCTTCTCTCTCTTTCAATTCAAGCTATTTTAATGTACTCATCACTGTAAAGAGCACTTCAACCTGATGTCATTTGACATTTTTATAATAGTTTATCTATTTATCAATTCTATTTGAAAATTTGCAACTCAATTTGCCCGGTGGACGTTTAAGCTACCTCGTTAGCAAATTACAAACGGTCCAACGCCGACCCTGATTCATCATTCATATGACCATCAATTCGTCACAATACATCAATTTCTCTCATGTCATTATGGTGCAATAATATAATTGGTAGGAGGACCAGCAATATCGTCATTCATTGAGACCAGCAGACCGTGGATTGATTAATATGCTGTGCTCGATTTTACCATGGTGACATATATCGGTATTACTAGACATACGAACAATGAACTACCACAATTCAAATCAATGATTGAATATTCCGATTGAATTTGACCATTATAAGGGACTTTGTACATTGTTCAGATGAGAAAATGGTGCTAAAGTAGTGGCTTCAATGCTAGCGTATAATTACAGATAATCTAAAAGTTTGAGTGAAAACAGACTATTATTAATGATAAAATTGGGGGAAAACTGATATGATCAATTCCTCAATTCTCCCAACTATATTATTACAATTGAATTTTAGGTGAATTTAAATCGCTACAAAGCAATGAATTGGCTCTATTTACCATTTCAGACATTTAAGTGTTGACAGATTTTCAAAAACTTCTCTATGTCTTATTTTCATAGAAAAACGGTTGGGAAAATAAATGGTTGGGAGAATTTACTGTAAGAGGGTGTCGCACAGTGACGCCTTCAAAGAAGACCATGAATATCTTTGTGGCTTGATAATTGTTTTCAGGATTTTGTGCATTTAAGTGGTAGTACAGTAGAAGCAGGGGCGTAGACAACGGGGGGGATGAGGGGGATGCATCCCCCCACCTCACAAGGTGGGGGGGGGGGGATGGCATGTACAATCATCCCCCCAGGTTTTGGGGAATGATATTTGCTTACTTAATAAGTCATAATGATGATAATAATAGTAATAATAATAATAATAACAATTATAATATTAATAATAATAATAATTATGATGATGATAATAATAATCCTCATCATTATTGTAATTGTGTTTATTGTTATTAGCCGCATTCACACGGTGAAAGCCAATTCAGACGGTAAAAAAAAGAAAATCTTACAAGTATTTTGTGGTTATCTTTTGGTTTGGAAACCACAAGATAACCACAAGATTAAACAGGCGCGGATCTACGGGGGGGGTTAGGGGGTTTAAACCCCCTCCCCCCCTGGGCGGCCCAAAAAACCAAAAAAAAAAAGGAAAAAAAAAAAAAAAAAAAAGAAAGAAAGAAAAAAGAACGCACGCTGGAGAGAAACCCTTTCAAGTGCAAATATTGTGAGAAGATATTCAACTCATCTGGTAACTTAACCAAACACATGATAACTCTCGATATAACTGTGTATTTAACTGTTACTTGATTTAAAAAGACGTTATCATGCACTGCTTTTTATGGTCTCCATTGTGTTAATAGATGCCAGGAAAACATCACTTACGGGGTTCAAATAAACACCCCCCAAAAAATCGGCTCGCCGCTTCGCGGCTCGTGGACGATGCTCTGCATCGTCATTATTTTGGTCAACCCCCCCCCCCTTAGCAAAAAGCTAGATCCGCCCCTGAGTCATCCCCCCCAGGTGTACGAACCTGTCTACGCCACTGAGTAGAAGGAATGTAAAGAGTAACATTTCATACAGAAATTATGCAGTTTTTTCATCAGCCTTCAACAACGTTACCGAGTCACTTTAGATACTATGTCCCTTTTGCAGCTTACATCAAATACTGTAGAACTTTCCAAGAATTATGAATATGTCAGGTATTTCTTATCTGTGAAATTTAAACATTAGTAGTGTCCTAGTATTCAATTATACAAGGAAATCCATTTGCCTTCTAGACTTCACTGTCAGACACTTTTGAGTGATGACTGACATCTTTTATCCTTGGTAATACCAAATATAAAATGAGCTGTAACAGGTACATGTACTAGTTGTAATGGCCAAAATTAAACTGATTGAATCTTTGACCAGCACAAAACGTACAACCATTCCGTAAAAGGGTCTGAAAATCAAACTATTACTTAGGTAATTGCAATCACTTAAGTCGATTTAACAACTAATGGTCGTTATTTTCCCACTAAAAGCCATTTTCAAGCCCTTTCGTTTTGAGGGAAGTTCTAAATTAGTATTGTCTGTCAAATGCCGTTGGAATTTAACCTTTTCATTTTTTTGCCTGCCAATTGGACATAGTGGATTTAATGCATGTACTTTTTTTTGTCCAATTTTTGAGGAAATATTCTACCCCGACTCAGCCAGCCGGTAAATTAGCGGGGGGGGGGGGGAGGGGGGTAGGTAAGACCACTTTTCTGTTTTTTTGGCCTTCTTCGTGAGATTTTTAAAAAAAATAATAATTCAACAACAAAAAAAACTAAAAAAATTGTTGTTGTTGACCCGTCAGCCCCCCCCCCCCCCCCCGTGGATCCGCGCCTGCAGATGATCCAGTCGGCGACAAGGGAGCGGGGGGAGCCAAATCTTAATAAAATATTTAGCGTCGACTCAGCCGGCCGGCGAATAAGTCGGGGGGGGGAGCACCTTTCTTCTTTCCCTTTTTTTGATCGAGTTTTGGAGGAAAAATTTAGCGCCGACTCAGCCGGTCGGTGAATCAATTATTATTATTTTTTTTTTTTTTTTTTTTTGGGGGGGCGCTTTTGTTTTGTGTTTTAAAAAAGGTTAACTTTACGTTATTATCCTATTTTTTTTATCGTTTTTTGGGGCTAGGGGGGGGGGCGGGTCGGAAAAATCGCTACGTAGATCCGCCCCTGTGTGTGTTTTGCAGGAACCCCCCCCCCTCAAATGTGTTTTTAATTTAAAAAAAAATTGTGCTAAAGGGTGACTAAAAAAGGATGACCACCCCACCCCCCCCCTCCCCCCCCCCCCCCCCCCCAACCGAACAAAATATTGGTCGACCAAATGTTTGGGACAAAAGAAAAAAATGTACCGCTTGTTTTAAGGGCATCGCTCAGTCGCTCAGTTTTAGCGCGGAGTTAAAATTCGGGCGGCGCCTGCTCAGTTTCACTCGCCGCCCAAAGTACGCTCGGTGCCAGGGCGGTCATCGCCCGGGCATCGATCTAATCGAGCGTTCGCCGTCGAGCGATTTAGGTCTAAAATCGAAGACGCTAGGTCAAAGGCTGCCAAGCAGTCGCCGTCCGGTCGCCGGCCGGTCGCCGCGGCCGGGGAGATCAGTCGGTCACTGGGCGGCAAATCCAAAATCGGTCGGCAGCCTTTGACCTAGCGGCTTCGATGTTTGACTTAAATCACACGACGGCGAGCGCTCGATTAGGTCGGTGCCCGTGCGGCGAACGCCCGGATACCGAGCGTATTTTGGCGCCCCGCCGATCACCGGCCGGCCGCCTGGCAACTTCTTTAAAATTAGCCGGTGGCCGGTGGGAGACCGCTCGGGAATCGGTGGGTCATCTAGCGGTCACTGCCGGGACGCCGCCCTGAAAAATCCTCCGATTTCGCTCAGTTTTTAACTAAAATCGACCGTCGACCGACGGGAAATCGACAGGGCACCGCCCAGGCATCGCTTGGGCTCTACAGCCTGCTCGACTTCTCCAAAAATCGAATTGTGACCATAGCTTTATGCTTGCATTTCCATAATTAGATTAAACGAATTCGATTTCACTAGCTGCCTGCCGTAGCAACAAACAGAGTTAACCAAAGGCATTGTTTAACAATGTTAAATCTGAGATGCATGTAATCAGTGTCTTTGATATGGTGAAATATTGAAGCCCTAACAAAATTGCGCTTCAAAATGATCATGAAGTGCCTCAAAAAGTAAAACAAATCTTTGAGTGACCAGTTTTCACCATACTCGTTTCACCCAATAGACTGTAGTGTTATGAAAGCCGTTAGGAAAACGCAAAATTTGATTTCGATTTCCAATCATAAATATCTTGATATTCAGACAGGCGATCGGTTTGTAAAATTCATGGGGTTCCTGACTGACCTGAAAGTTATCATTGCAGTATGAGCTAAATCCAGGATTTTGTTTCAGAATCTGAGACAAAGTTACCCAATCCCTTTTACTTCGTTTCGTTGACGATCAGCCATGCATAGAGAAGACAAAGCGAATGTCATTTCAGAAACCGCCCGCCAAATGACTTTTAGTTTCCTCTCTTCAATATTTTTAAAATCACTCATGCGTGTAATATGCATTATATGAGATGCATCAAATGAAAGAGGAGGATCTAAGTTTTTATATTTTGTGATTAAGTTATGATAAAACATCGATAATTCTCGGTTTCGTTTTTTCTGGGACGCACTGTATTATACTTATAGTTAACAACTAAACTATTCATACCCTTACCAAGTTTTATCATTGTTTAATTATCTGGAAGATTGATCTGTTCCGATGTGTGTTTCTTTGGAATAATCATTAGAAAGCTTACATCAAAAAGATTCAACAAAGGCCCTAATTCAAGGAGTCCACCGTTTATTCTTGTGATACGAAAAACACTTAAAACATCAAATTTACAAAGAGTATGAATAAGTTAGTGATATTTATCTTTCTCTCTAAAATCGACACGCCACAGATATATTTTACGCTTTGAATGGCCATTATCGAAATTGGACGATATTGCGCAGGTCAAGCTGAAAGGCGTCGGGACCCAATTTATGGCAGATGTATTTTACCATGCGTTAAAGCCACACTGTCCTACTTGTAGCTACTTGCTCTCTCTATATAGCAAACAATGCCTAATCGGTGACCATTGGTCCCCCTGATCATCTTTTTCTTATGTTAATTGAGAGCTGAGTTGATGAGATAACCCCCTGCCCAGTGACCTTGCAGGGTGGTTTAATCCCTCCTAGCCAAACTAATACAGATAAGCTTTAAAACTATCAACATTCATCGTATAGCCATACGATATCGTATTGCTATAACCCTTTTTTCTCTTTGAAGGAAAATTTGAAAAATTATTGTGGAAAAGAAAATAAATAATTGGAAATTTATATGCAAGCTGGTCAAGGAAATTGTAGCTTTATGTGCGATTTTTCTAAAATGTGAAACTATAATTTTGTTTATGTGAATATTTTTCTTTTGTAAATGTTTAAAGATAAACTTGAGTTCTGGTAAAAAAAGAAAAAGAATTCTCACAAAATCAAACGAAACTTACACTGAATGTTCAAGATAACTAATAAATGTCATTTTCCAAACAATTTTGGTAGAACATGTATACTGGCTGAGTAATGAGCATAAATTTATTATGATTTTGATGGCTCCAGAACCTTGCAGTACACACCAATACTTACATGCTACATGATCAATTTTTCTGATCCATTCCACACCCTTTCTTTCACAATGCAATCGCATGACAAGAACTCAACTTTATCTTTAACTTCATTTGCAAATATATTTATTTTCAACCTTGACTGTGGAAATGTTAAATTTCACTTGCAAATTTATTTAGACCTATGTGAAGATTATTTGTAATTTTGAAAAATTTATGTTAAAAAAAAAGATAGAAAAAAATAATGTAATGGATTTTCTCCTAGTCCTAACTTCGTTTTAATCGTTAAAGCTTTTATCTCTCCTTGATTCTAAGTTCTTTGGCTTCTAATTTCTCGAATTTCTAGAAAATATAAGATGTCTAAATAAAACATTATATCTTACCTGCCGACAAGGAAATGATCGAGATCCACATGAACATCGCCATTTGGAGTTATTCTGAAATTTAGAAATAATAGCAAACGCTGATTGAATCCGTTTAATTTAAATGAAAGCTTCTAGCCTTTTTAGATTCATTTTACTATTATAGCTAGAACATTAAGGATATGAGAAATTCTATAAATATTATTGTCAATTATCGACCTACTCCTGAACTCAATTAGCATTAGTACACAGAGAAGATATATAAATGATGTAAACTATACAAGATAGGCATATTGTAACAATTGAAATATCCAAAGATAAAACTAAGTAAAGAAATCTCAGAGAAAAAAACGGAAATGATATTAGCCTGAACTATAATGTTATTGGCCTGAACTATAAGAGACATGCAAACTTAATTTGTATAGCATTGAGCAAAGTAACACAAAGGCTTATTAGGCGCGTATGGTTCATGGCCGTTCGCTTTTTATTTTTACATTTTTATACATAGCGATATCAGAATATGAGAGAAACACAATCACCATCACAATGGCGACGGCAATTGATGTAATTGGCAGGAAATTGACAACCTTTTAGCAATGGACATGGCATATCACTAAATATTAGAGTAAATATTCAACCTAGACAGCGTTTATTTCCGAATTGGAATATTTACGTTGCTTTGAAAAGAACGTATCGTATTAGTTGCCAGTGGCGGATGCGGTGTTCATTTTTAAAATGGGGAAGGGGACGGCGAGGTTGGGTTGGTGATCCGACAATAATCAATGTTCGTGCAATAACAATAATATTCCGCTTTTATACAGCGCTTAATACATCAGATTGATCTGTTCCGATGTGTGTTTCTTTGGAATAATCATTAGAAAGCTTACATCAAAAAGATTCAACAAAGGCCCTAATTCAAGGAGTCCACCGTTTATTCTTGTGATACGAAAAACACTTAAAACATCAAATTTACAAAGAGTATGAATAAGTTAGTGATATTTATCTTTCTCTCTAAAATCGACACGCCACAGATATATTTTACGCTTTGAATGGCCATTATCGAAATTGGACGATATTGCGCAGGTCAAGCTGAAAGGCGTCGGGACCCAATTTATGGCAGATGTATTTTACCATGCGTTAAAGCCACACTGTCCTACTTGTAGCTACTTGCTCTCTCTATATAGCAAACAATGCCTAATCGGTGACCATTGGTCCCCCTGATCATCTTTTTCTTATGTTAATTGAGAGCTGAGTTGATGAGATAACCCCCTGCCCAGTGACCTTGCAGGGTGGTTTAATCCCTCCTAGCCAAACTAATACAGATAAGCTTTAAAACTATCAACATTCATCGTATAGCCATACGATATCGTATTGCTATAACCCTTTTTTCTCTTTGAAGGAAAATTTGAAAAATTATTGTGGAAAAGAAAATAAATAATTGGAAATTTATATGCAAGCTGGTCAAGGAAATTGTAGCTTTATGTGCGATTTTTCTAAAATGTGAAACTATAATTTTGTTTATGTGAATATTTTTCTTTTGTAAATGTTTAAAGATAAACTTGAGTTCTGGTAAAAAAAGAAAAAGAAT
>JAVYIG010003662.1:80000-187274 GCA_035222895.1 Strongylocentrotus droebachiensis
TACGGATCAGTAGACTCTTGAAGTTTTAAAATAAACGAAACTTGTTATTTGCCTGCCACATTATATATAATATATTACCTCCTATTCAGATTTTTTTTCCTGTCATTTTTCGTTTTTGTTTAATACTGGGAAATTAATCACATGTCGTGGAGCACTCTACTAATAGTGATTGATAAATACTTTCATAGATGAACTCTATTGCAATAAATATATAAATGTACCTATTCGTTTTAATTTGCTTAAGTGAAAACAAAAAGACTTCCCATTTTGCAGCTATAGAGCTAGCTCTGTCGGTCCTTGTTTTTCTTTTATACGACGCCCTCTCTTGTCTCTTCTGTGAAATTTGGTTGAGAAAACAAAGAAAAAAAGATCACACTGATTTGTATAGTCTATAGCCTAGACATTGTGTATTTCTCACTGATGAATAGGGTGTCTACATTTTACTGAATATTTTGTTACTGTCTTTGATGTTCTCTGAACACATCATTCTCTGGTAGAGAGGCGGTTAGGTACAAAACATCAAATACGCAAAGAAAAATGAGCCCAATAGCTGAGTTTGTGTGCCCCTCCAAATTCGGAACTGTTCATACCCCCCCCCTTTTTACAGAGTACGAATCCTCTATTGGATTATTAAAAGGTTTTAAACAAGTAGGCCTACCTAAGATATTGGTAAATCACCTAAATTCTCTTTGGCTTATCTTCTAAATTTGATGAGTGAATGAGGAACACGATTATGCCGACTTCGTAAAGATTCGAGAAAAAAAAAAAAAATAACACAAAAACAACAACAATTAATTGGACGTCTAGGGACATAATAGATAATGATAAAGTGCATCATACAATGAATAAATAGATAACAAATGCAGTTGATAACGAATATGCATACTGTACAAACACCTGCTGTGTTTGATATGCTTCGCTTATCAGATAACAAATATTTTTGCATCAAACCAAATATTCGGGATATGAAATTTCGGTAATTTTTATTTTTCAAATGTCGAATCCATGTCATGGTAAAACTTTTTTTTTTTTAGATTCTTAATAATCTTCACATATAACACCTGAAAATGGACTGGGCTTTATAATTGGTTATTTTATTTGATTAACTTTTGTTCGGATAGACCCTAAAAGAAAACACATATTGCATGTAAGCCTTACAAACTGTACCGTATTATGATGGCGTTACGATGTACCACGTGATAAAACCAACAAAATCATTACGAAAGCAAACGGTATAGGGGTAAATAGAAATCAACGAAAATTGACTTCTGTTTCTCTCTTTTCTACTTCAATTTCTTTCTTTTTTATATCTTTTATTTTTCCTTTTTTAAAATAATTTTGTTTAATTTATGGGATTGCAATCGATTTATAGTGGTCTAGAGGCGTAAAGAGTAAAATATTCCTATAATTGCTTCCCTCTGATATGAAATTGTTGATATCCTCCCTTTAGTACTAGTAGTGTGGCTTTGGAATGATAAGAAATAAGCAAAAATTATTGGATTGTTGTAAATTAAAATCAATTAATTAATGAATCCAGGATAGTGATAATATTTATATGGAACAGTTTGGAAAATACTGGAAAATCACTGGTTAAATTAAACCAATTTTGCTTTAAAACTTGACCGAAGCAATAAGTTAGTCCACCAGAAAATTGACCCTGCCTATTAAACGGCAAGTCCACCCTAAAAATAACTTACTTTCAATAGAAGCAGAAAAATCAGACAAACCAATCAGAACAAGTTTGAGCATCATCTATCAAACATAATAACAAGGGCGACATCCCATGATTAGATTTATGTCTTTTAATTTGAATTGACTGTCCCCTCTCCTTCCCAACCCCAATAAATATTTCAAAATAATCTCCCTATGCTGCCGATCAAATCTATCATTTTATCGCACTGACGGGGAACTAAACAAAACATCCTAACGATGAATATCATCATTTAAACTAAGAAAGTGGCGTGTGTTCAACCGCGCGCGAATTTCGCTCCATTTTTCGATTAGCTCTGGTGCAGTGCACACCCACACACAATAAGATAGAACTTGAATACGAAGTAACAGAACAAATCATGGCTCAAACCAGGACGTTGTGGTTTAGCTTTTTGCTCACTGTTATTTCAGTCTCAATGATCGACGTCCAAGTCGTCGACGCTGATATTTACGAGAACAACCAGATTCCCAATGACGACGTCAAAGAGTTTAGTAGCCAGGCCGCTGATTCGCCGTCGGAGACGCGAGTTAGCAAGGCTTTCCGCAGCTGGATTCTCTGGTGGTTGGAGACTGCGACGCTCTCCCGCAGACTTCTGGTCGGCATAGAAAGAATCCTGGACGTTTTTGCTCGACATACCGATGAACTCCTCGTCGACGCGCTTCTCGGCGTAAAGATTTCAAACGGTAAGAAAACAATATAAATTTATGTGTTCATGAAGTAATGTTTTGATGCAAATAAAAAGCAACCGAAACAAACACCATCATGATTATTCTAACAATGAGTTTATCATATAAGGAATGGTCAAGATTTTACTTGGTATGGTATGGTTTACCATCGGTATTGACTGCACTGCGCTTATGACTACTAAACGAATATTCACTGTCGGTTTTTACTTAAAATGCGAATGAATTCTACCATTTTATGAAAGTGGAGACACCATTAATAGTTACAACATTAAAAATCAAATCAACATATCGTCATTTGAACTGCTCAGCGATTTTATTCTTTCTGATTTAGCATGAAACAGGTTTACGTCAGACAGAATTTAACTCGTTTGCTCAGAATAAACACATTGATGGATATACAACAAACGTCTATAATTAAAATGATATAGATCTATACTTCATATTTTTTATCATCAGACAAAAAATATAGAAAAGAGAAACTAAAAAAAGACCGACTTTAACGAAATAAGGGAAAATTGAAAAGATGAATAATAGTTTTTTAAAACAAATGTATTGTGCTGAGAATGAACGTTGAAATGTGTGTGTTGACGTACATGTATATCATACAACATGTACTAATGTTTGGAAGAAAAAGCCTTATAAAGAACTTTAGTAAATCGAAGAAAAGTTAAGAAATAAATGAAAGTTCAAACATATTTGAGAAGGAAAGGGCAAAATGAGGGTGCTAAAATCTTGTACTGGAGGAGGGCAGAACGAAAAGGGAATTTTAAAATCAAAGAAATGTGAACCTGAGGTGTGCCAGATATGTTGTTTCATCAGGAGATTGGTACACGCTCCCGCTCCCGCTCCCCTCCCCTCCCTTCCCCTCCACTCCCTCCCCTCCCCTCCCGTGTGTGGATCTACCGTTGACAATATGTACTAAGTTATGTTATCTTTTTTAAAGGAAATAACCTGAAATACATTTAACATTGTGGCTATTAAGCAGAATAATTATGTAAAGCACGAGGGGGTAACCACCTTCCCATCTTCTCTCTCTCTCTCTTCCCTCTTTATCTCTTTCTCTCCTCTCTCTCCTCCCTTCGTTCTCATCTCTCTATCTCTCTCTTTCTCTCTCTCTCTCTCTCTCTCTCACGCACACACACACACACATACGCACACATACGCACACATACGCACACACACACACACACACATACGCACCCACACACACGCGCTCACACGCTATCTCACTCTTTCGTTTTCTTGCTCTTCTTTCTCTCTCTTGCGCTGCCCCTCTCCGTCTATCCTTCCCTCTTTTTCCCATCTTGCTGTCGTGGATTGTGCTTTATTTCACGTTCACACTAAATTCGAGCATCTATTGATTTGAGAGAACACTGGGAAGTGTTTTGAATTGGAAAAAAACAACATTAATTTTTGTTGCGGTCTTTGAATAGTGAGAAATTGATAGATTCAAAATCCTTAGTTTAATGATAAATCCATTGGGAAAATAAATTTCAGTTGTTTTTTTCTACTTCGCATTCTTTCGTATCCACCAGAAAATTACCCAACTGTCTAAATATGTAAATATTTTACCATATTTTATTCATTTTGGAGGTCAGTTGAAATTACTTTGCTATTCTTTGTCTCAAAAGGCAGTCAAAAATTCTCAGTAAACCTTAATACGCCATAGCTCTATAATTCCCTATCAACGTTTTCTATTTTAGTATACCGTATTAACGCAAATACCGAAAGGATGACCTTTTCTCTAAACCGATTAAACAAAATTAAAAGACCCTAGCGATCTCAATAAATATTCTATTGATCTGACATAATGAGCTTAACCTCTTGGAGTCTACTGCATGCAAAACCAGAGTTGTTTCCATATACCTTATTAACACTGAGAGGTCAAAGGCGTTACGCACGAAGCGTCAATTACCTGACGTAGAGCTCCGTCAGCAGCTGACACGGCTTTGGACTCCTTACGTCAGAGGGATAGCGTTCGTAAAGTGCAAAATGAACAATGCGTTGAATTGCTGGGGCTCAATCAG
This sequence comes from Strongylocentrotus droebachiensis, assembly GCA_035222895.1. Taxonomy (NCBI): domain Eukaryota; kingdom Metazoa; phylum Echinodermata; class Echinoidea; order Camarodonta; family Strongylocentrotidae; genus Strongylocentrotus; species Strongylocentrotus droebachiensis. Next base: position 84,425 of record JAVYIG010003662.1, read on the forward strand.
CACATGCAATGACGCAATCGAAATGACACCAATGAATTTGCTTTAATAGCGATTAGTCCATACGTCAGTAAATCAACACAGTCTTAACCTTCTTACGTTTTGCATTGATCTTGTGTACAATATGGCACACCAACCCCCGTCATTTCGTAACAAGTGTGTTGATCATGTTTTAAAGTGAGTAGTCGGTGATTAACTTTTAAACCGGCATAAAGTGCCACTCCCCAACTAAAGTATGGTAGAAGAGAGAGATAAAAAGAAAGAGATAGATAATACAGAATGAGAAGAGAGAGGGAGAGAGAGAGAGAGAGAGAGAGAGAGAGAAGGGGGGAGGGGGGGGGGTATAACGAAGATTTTTAAGAGAAATGAGTTGAAGAACATACATCTACGTCTGACACGGTCTGACTCATTGGTGCTCGGCAACAATGACATGTTTACCAATATCATTTAGAGTAATTGCTCTATTTTGAAGATTCTTTTAAGATATTGCTTGAATAATGAAAACCAAAGGCAAAATTATATTGTGCTGGAGGTGTTCGTGTTGGATGGATTCACGACATGTACAAGTAAATAAGCAGGATTTCATGACACCCCCAAAACAACAAATAACAAACATACAAACAAACCCTTCTGTATTCTCTCTGTTAGTACAATGGCGTTGCGTAGATCCATAGGAGCTCTGACATCATGGGAGGGAGGGGATGGGGAGGGGATTCAAGAGGAAGAAATTCAAATCGACAGTGCCATCGAATTTGGGAGGGGGTCGTCTCATCTTCTTTCAATTACACAATCACAACTACTTGCGAAAAAAACACTCAATAAGACAATTCCAATGGCCTGGTACGTCTCCTTCTGAAATGCGCGAACATTACAATGTCATATTACGTATTCCGAACATGATTTCCATGGGACATACAATAGGATATTTGAACTTGCCCTTGAGTTGATTTTTCGAAAGTAGTTTTGATCATGTTCAATACTCCTTTTCGAAACGTCGATGTTATGGTAATACTTTCAAATGCCTCATTTAATGTTGAGGATGAGTCAGGTCGCGGTTGGTGACAATGGCATGGATCTTATCTCCTTCATCGTGCTTATTTTAACGTTAATCATACTTTTTGGGGGGTGTGTCTCTTCATTCGGCAAGAGAAAAGGTTGTTTTTCAAAAGGTTTTTTAGTCGGATTGAATATAGTGATTAGTGTTGGATTAAAATCATGAAGCTTCTATGGATTAATCTCTTTCTTGTTTGAATGTTTCAACAAAAGGTCACTAATTTTTGTTTGGTAGATATTTGTGAATTGATATATAATTATATACTGTGTACATGGGAGTGAATAGGTGTGTGTGTATGTGTGTGTATGTGCGTGTGTAAATTGGAAATAGAGAACCGACCCGGTCTCTTACATTTCCTGTCAATACTAGATGGTTAATAATTTCATACATTTAGTAGCGCGTTGTTCTACAGTGGCACTCCTCGATCGTTCACCGAGGAATTCTAATTGGGTAATTATTAGATAAATTTGATTTGATGGGAAGGGTAGAGATAGAACAATGAAGGGAAGGTGGGCGATAAGAGGGGAACAGAATAGATGTTTCATCTCTTTGGAATATGATGTATATATTGTACATATGAGGAGAGAGGGAGAGAGAGAGGGAGGGAGAGAGAGAGGGAGAGAGAGAGAGAGAGAGATAGAATGAGAGAGAGAGAGTGAGAAAGAGAGAGAGAGAGATAGAGAGAGAGAGAGCATTTTGCCCTGATCCCCAACAGAAAAAATTCCTCTGTGTGGCCACGCCTTGAACCATAATGCATGGCACTACAGACGATTTTTTTTTCCTGTTGGCGACCGGGGGCCTGAAACGCAATGAATTCTTGATAATTAATTGTATTTTCTTTGTTTTTTGTATTTGTGGGGCGGCCCCGTACCCTAGCCCCCGCTGCGTACAGTCATGATTCAGTGGCTAAGCAATGGCCGCGTTACTGTGAGGCCCCAGCATCAAAACCGTGCCGATCAGCTATTAGTGCCCTTTTGTGAGGCATTAATCCTCATTAATGTCAGTTATGACTTACGGATGTAGGTCCCCTAGGTGATTAGCATAGTAGCACACATATGCTTTAGCAGTCACGCGAAACAAACACTCACAAATTATTATTCAATAAAATCTGAGAATGTATACTATTATCAAGATCAATTAGGAATAAATTATTGTCAAAATCATTCAATAAATTGGGGTAATAATAAATATTCCACCTTTATGACCAACAGTGTAGATGTTGACTTTCATCATTATTCTTTTCGTTGTTGCTATTTATGACACTGATTGCAAAAGTATTAGTATCGGTATTATTATTATGCCATTCACAACACAAGCCTTGTGCTTCCAGATAAGAGAGAGAGAGAGAGAGAGAAAGAGAGAGAGAGAGAGAGAAAGAATTTGGAAATTTAAAAAAGTACTTCCGATAAAAAAAAATAGTTTAGTGTTCTCATATTTGTTCGCCTTTTGCTTTCGATTGAGATATTATTTCTTCTTTGAATAATAAGATTATATGCTTCTTAAAATAAATCATAGAAGTAAAACCTGATGAATATACCAGACTACAATATCATTAAAAGTGTGGGTCATGGCAAGTGTTGTATTAGAGTCTCCAAAACATGAATTATAAAGAGAAAGTGTATACAGAGAAAGAGAGAGAGAGAGAGAGAGAGAGAGAGAGAGAGAGAGAGAGAGAGAGAGAGAGAACGAACAGGGGAAGGAAAGATAAGAAAACATAAGAAAACATAGAAACACAGTCCTCTTTCTTTCAATTAAAATTGATACTCAAAATGCAATTAGTATTTAACCACATGGTTTATGGGTAAGTGTAACATTATGAAAATACTATGTCCCTTTTGCAGACAACATGAAATACTGTAGAACCTTGGAGGAATTATGAATATGTCATGTATGTCCTATCTGTGAAATGTAAACGTTTAATAGTAGTGTCCTAATATTTAAATTATGCAAGGAAACCCGTCTACTTGCTAGACTTCACTTGCAGACACTATTGAGTGACTGACTGGCTTTTTTCTTCTTTGGTAATAACATACATAAATGAGCTGTAAAGGGTACATCAATGTAATGGCCAAAATTAAACTGATTGAATCTTTGCGCAGCATAAAACGTACGACCATTCGGTACAATGGTCTGAAAATTTAGACTATTACTTACTGGCTTTATAGCTCTTAAGTCGATTCGACAACTAAGAGTCGTTATTTTCAAGCCCCTCTTTTTTTAGGGAAGTTCTAAAATAGTATTATGTTTCAAATGCCGTTGGAATTTAACCTTTTAATTTTTTTGGTTTGCAAATGGGACATAGTACCTTTAAAGTAACTCCGTATGCAAATAAGTTTCACTCAATTTGGAAATTTAAAAAAGTACTTCCGATAAAAAAAAATAGTTTAGTGTTCTCATATTTGTTCGCCTTTTGCTTTCGATTGAGATATTATTTCTTCTTTGAATAATAAGATTATATGCTTCTTAAAATAAATCATAGAAGTAAAACCTGATGAATATATCGGACTGCAATATTATTAAAAGTGTGGGTCATGGCAAGTGTTGTAATAGAGTCTCCAAAACATGAATTATAAAGAGAAAGTGTATACAGAGAAAGAGAGAGAGAGAGATAGAGAAAGAGAGAAAGGGGGTGAGACTGAGAGAAAGCAAAATAATGAGCGGTAAGAAGAGAAGGATGAGGGATATACATAATGATGAGAGGCTGCCATAAGGTCCGTTCATCTCAACGAAAAGATTAGTGGAAGAAAGTGCAAGCGGAAAAGAAAGACAGCGATTATTGTACGAGAGTGGGGTGGATGTGTACGTAGCTAGAGAGGAGATGTATAGCTGCATGCATGCTGTGCGCCATTAGAGCTATACAAGGGATCTAAGAAATACAAAACGGGGGCGACCTGGAGACGGTGAGACAGACAAAATGGGAAATTAGAAGAAAAGCCCAAAACTCTGCTGAGATAGAAATCAAGGGATCGGAAAAACCTACTTATTCTATCTTCATCTGAGCTCTTAATCGGATCAGGATTAATTTCCATCTGCTCATACCGCAGACAGTTCAACCCGCTTAATCAGGATATTAATTTTTGATTGCGATGTTATAATAGGATTGTTATGTTTTGGCTGTCGTAGTGTAAATAGCCCTCATATCAGTTCATTCGTGTGCTTGGAACGATCATTTCGAACGATAAGCTAAGTGATTATAAATAGTAACATTTTCTCTTCGGATACTTTATATCATTCATCACTCACCATAACGTAATGGATGAATACGGATAAGGCTTTTCTGGCGAGAAGATTTCACTTCTAAGCTGCTTTGTAGAATATCAAGTACGATATTACCATCAGATGAAAGTCTCAAATTGTTAATGGGCAAAACATGAAGGCTACAAAATATGCAATTCTTATTTCCCGCCAGACCGGGGGGAATACGAATTTGTCATTACACGAATTATCATGTTTGATAATGCACTGCGGTTTTCCAATTTATGGCATAAATTGCATAAAAAATGAGAATTGAATGTCTTTGCGCGGGGAGTCCGGTTCTATAATTATCGGACCCGTGTTGTAGGATATCGATGTCTACAAGAAAACGAAGACACCTGAAGGAAGTAGCTGAGAAGTGCGCATAAGCCTTGGCAGATGATGTCGATAATAATAATAATAATATTTAATTTTTATATAGCGCTTAATACAAATGTCTCTAAGCGCTTTACAAATGTATTATTACCCCGGTCATTGGATTCAGTGCTTACCCGCACACAATGTGTGCACAATCTCCACTCCCTGGGGAGCATTCCAGCCAGGCGTTACATGACGCTCAAAAACTGTTTGACCAACAATGACGGTCGCATCCTATCGGGTACCCATTTAACACCTGGGTCGATGATGATCATCATCATAGTGATGAAGATGGTGATGGTTATGAGGGTGATGATGGTGATGGTAATATATACATCAAAACTCACCAGCCGACAAAGGAATGAATTAATTCGTTAATGAATTTTGAAAATTGTAAACCTTTATGTCACAATTTGGTATCGCCGAGAAGCCACTAGCCCGTCCCCATGGTCTGTTGGTCAAGGCATTGGCATTGGCACACATTTCTATGTAAATATATAAACAAATATATATATATATTACAATGGTTGACCCCCTCTCTCTTTTTACGGCCATTCCATCAGCATGCTTTAAGTATGCATCTACCATTGGCATTGCTTGTTCCAGGTAGTGCTGTGTGCTCGCAGCATTGAGTTACATGTATTAAACCGTAGTCGGATATTTTGAAAAATGTCTAACTTTCATAATTATTTGCTCTCAGAAAAAAAAGTGGAATCACATTCCATAAAAAATGGACACATTTTTGTCAAATTTGGGCGAGACCCCCATCGGCGATCTCCCGTCAGGGAAAACTGAAACATGAGAACGAATATTCGGAAAAGAGGACACAGTTTTATTTGCAACATTATATTTAGCTTACATGCATGAGGGTGATAGCGAATGTAACGTATCTTGAGAGAAGTAACTCATCCCCAAATTGATCGTTTTCTGCTTGGGACCGTACCATTGATTAGACGGGTAAATTTGTAATACATACTGCGATAGAAATGAAATGTGTAATACAAAAATCAGGCCATGGTCGTTTTCCTTATATTTCGTATCTTATTACACATACTCAAACCATTAGTGGTTTGTTTGGAGGGATGGGGGGGGGGGCAAACGTTTAAAAAGGGGCAATAATTGAAGTGCCCCTCACACTTTTCAAACCCGTGGAGGCCTTTTTATTGTGGAACCCACAGGAGAAAAAATTGACTTGCATCTGAAGTAAAGAAAAGAACTAAACATCAACGAAAACAAAACACTGCTGTCATAAGTTAGCATCTTCAGTTGCCAACACAATTTATCCAGTCGTGTCCAGAAGTCTGTTTTGCATGTCAGCAAAATGCATCATCTTTATTCATAGTCATATTCTTGGATAGAACTCTATTTCAAATATAGAGTAAAAGTAAGTAAAAATGACAGGGATTTCATGGGAATGCTTGTAATGTTTGGACGCCGTCTCATAACATATCGCTCTTTTCGACTCCGCCGCGAGATATAAGAAGAATTCGAGCGCGCAGGCAACACAAAACCAAAATTAGTGTAATGGATGCGATGCCGACCCAGCTATCTTTCTAGGCTTTTAACAAATTAAGAAGCCTCTCATCCCTCGGGAAAAGTCTCGGATTCGAGGGGACAAAATAACAGGTTATGGCATCGTGATAAAGCCTCGTTGTTATTACACCATTGCGTGTGATAGAGACATGAGATAATAGGGTTCCTAAGGGAGAGCGTCTTAAGTTTTCAGAGCGATGATGTTTGGTGTTCGTGGCGGCATTGCCACATTTGTCAACATTTGCGTTCTGTGAATTATGAGATGCGACTGTATCGTAAATGACATCAAGAATTCCCTCGTGGTCACAGTTCCTTCGGATTCTTCTTTTCATACTTCCGGTTAACTTTTTATTCTTCATCTTCTTATCATTTCCTTCCTGAATATTGCTGGTGCTTTCTTGTCTCCATGGTAACCTTCAGCATATTCCATCCGTTCTATTTTTTTTTATATTCTAACTCCCTTCCTTCTCATATTGATTGACACATCTTTACGACTATCCCCCTCCCCTGAACATTCTCGATGCACCCCTTGATTTAGGTGATGATGAAGATATTAAGCAGTAGTACTACTAGCAGTATTGTAGCAGTAGTAGTAGTAGTTGTTGGTGTTGTTGTAGTAGTCATGGCAGTAGTCGTGATATTAGTATAGCAGCATTAGTAGTAGCTGTAGTAGTAGTAGTAGTAGTAGTAGTAGTAGTAGTAGTAGTAATAGTAGTAGTAGTAGTAGTAGTAGTAGTAGTAGTAGTAACCTTCTGCACCCCCTCCCGCGGACAAAGAATCCTGCCACCCTTTCGTATATAGGGAAGAAATTGTATACGAACTGAATAAAATCTTTACAATCTTCACAATACGTTTAAATCATATTTGAAATTCACATGTATTTTTTCTCTATAGATCAACTGAATGCAACTCTTGAACGGATTGCAGAAAGGGACTCCGAGACGGCATCAATCATCCGCAAACTAATCACCAATGGAGTGGAAATTATGGAAATCGCACTACCAAAAACACGTGATCAATTCAAAGATTTTGAAGGTGAAAAAACATACAACACTGGAAAGCTGTTTCCTTAGAAAATATATTTTATCACGGTCGTGTAGTTATAGTAGTCGTGTGCTGTACCATATCTTAAAAAGGTGCAAAAAAATGATAAATTCTTTTGAAAAAACCTGTAGAAATGAGGTTTAAAAAGTGCCCCTTAAATAAATGAAGCTATTAAGTGAAAAAAGAAAAGAGTGAATGAATAAATAAATACAGATATTAATTTAAAAAATGAAAGTTTAACACAAATGGTGAGACAATAATCACAACACTGAAGGAACTACGTGCCAACAAGATGGAATAAGCATCGCAGCAATTTCTTGCTTGAGCGTTGAATTTCAAGTGTTTGATGGTAAAATACAAGGGGAAAAAAAGAAGTCTTTACATCTCTTTAATACTCACTAAATGATAATCATTTTCCTTAAAACATTAATCCGTTTAATAGTATTCCGTAATAGTAATAAATATTAATACATTTGAATGAATGCTTTGAAAATTCAAGGACATCATCAAAAAGCATAATAGAAAGAAGAAAAGAAACAACAACATCACTCTTTTCATGACCACAGTGGTTGGCAGTGTTCTAAACCTGAACATGGACTGGCGAAGAGCACCGAAGTCCTTTTCGAAGTCAGTCTCTCTACATAGTTTGGAGGAGCATGACGAGCTTGATGCAGAGTGTCAGTCACCTTTCAACGAGATTCTCTCCGATCATTGTATATCTCAGCTTCTACCCGACGAAAGGTATGCTTTTAAGTGTGGTACATTCAGGTGGGGGGGGGGGGGGATTCCCCCCTCTTGTATCTAATAATAGAAATTATGTGAATATCGCGAGAATTGTTTTATTGGCACTAAAATGCTATGATAATAATAATAATAATAGTGGCTATGATCTTGTTTGTTTGTTTGATTTCTTGTCTGTATGTTTTAACATAATACAAAGTAATACACAAACTAGCTTCATATCTATGACTAACAGAATTAAAAAAGATAACATTTTATGTCGTGATATATATCAATTAACTACTTATACCTTAAAAACACCATCGTTGACAAATCATTTCAACATTAGAACATGCAGGAGACCGCCACAGACAGAGATTGAACGTGATGGCAGCCTCATGAATTCATGAAATACAAAGACAATATGTATCGCTTACTCTCTGAGCGATAATCATTCTGCTTAAAATAATTCAGCTTGTCAGTATTCAGTTGTGTTTTTTAAGAATTCACTTCAGGTTGAACATTATAAAGAGTATATGCTTTAAAAAAGATTTACTCTATTTTGTATAAATTCATATCTGCCCGGCCAACCAAACATTTAAAGACCTTTAATTTTATCAAATATGTAGTTTTGTTTTTAATAGGGAAATACGTTATACTACCCCTTATTGCCCAAGTTAAGCCTTTTTTCCATCTGTAATACTGACAATGGTAAAAAGTAGAAGACCAACTTCATTAAGAAAATATATGAAGTCTATATACGTTATGTCATAATAAGTAGACTTTTTCTTTCCGGTGGGGAGTAATTAGAAAGATATCATCTATTTATGACGATGAGCGGGTATGAAAACATGTGATACCAATCGCCTCATCATATTATGATTGTCATTGACGGGTCGAGAGAGAGAGAGTGTGTGTATGTGTGTACGCAAGTGAATGTGAATGACAGACTGAAAGGTGGGTAGAGAGAAAGAGGGGGAGTCCGGGAAATAGAGGAGGGAGAAGGAGAGAAAGGGGGAAAACAGAACAAGAAGATGATTCAGAGAGAGAAAGGGGAGAGAGTAAGAGAGAGAGAGAGAGAGAGAGAGAGAGAGAGAGAGAGAGAGAGAAAGAGTGTGTGAGAGAAAGCAAGATAAGGTTAGATGAAGAGAGGCAATAATATATTCTTCGCAATTATATGTCGTTGCAAACCGACGGCAAAAATGTTATATTAAGATCATTATTCTTTGTGCAATAATTATATTAAACTTCATAAAATAATGCAATAATTATATTAAAATTCATAAAATAATGCTTTAATTAACATTAAAGCATAATTGTAAAGGGAATTTGTCCTCACAATAGACATATTTCCTGCAAAATGACGGGATTGTGGATGGCAATAATATACTTGGGCTCAAAAATTTCCGGTCGCAGTTAGTGAGCGTAGACCTTGTTGTTCATGACCTATAGTGAGATTGATGATGAAAGCGAGTTTCAGTTCGCGAATATTCTTTTTAAGAAATATTCTTTTTGATTACACTGGCAACTTATCATTGTTGTTGCTCTTTTTGTCTCCATTCACTGTTAACAATAAAGGTCATTTAGATAAGAGTAAAATAAGTTCAACCCTTCCTTTTAAAATGGGCAACAGATATATTTATCATGAATTGCTCTTTTTCTCATGTTAAGATTTTTTTTTGTAACGTAAAGATAGATAGTATGTTGAAAGAAAATCGTCGTATATAGCATTAATCGCAACATTCTGTTTCTTTTCCACTTCTTCATCTTCCTCTCTCCCCTACTCCTCCTCTGCCCATTTCGTTTCTTCTTTTTCTTTTTCTTCTTCTTCTTATCCTCCTTCCCTTTCACTTTCACTTTCGTATCTTTTTCTCTTTTTCAGCTCCTTCCTTTTGACTTCAACGAATTTCAGTTTAGCTCCCTTCTCTCCTATTCTCCGTCATCTATCACACCTTTTAGCCACTTCATCACCCATTCATCATATATGACGTATGGGGTGTCGACTATTGTTCCATCATGTTTTCCATGTTTTCCTTAGAAACCCAAATAACACATTTCCTTCTCGCCCCAGGTTATCTTATGATACCCCTACACGGTGCGAATTGGACGATGGATGCATTAAAAGAGTGTTTCTGTCTTGCGATGGATACACAGCCACTCATCAAGCCCTCTATCTCATGATAGGCATCAAGGTAAGACAGAATAGTTACCCAAGTGAAGAGAGTAGATACATGTTTTTGTATGGGCGTCGCTAGCCCATTTCGCAAAAGGGGGTTTGGGTTGGGACGGGGCATGTTCAAGTTTAGTTAACTGTATGTTTGAATGGCAATTCATAACAAGCAGAATTATGCATAAGGTTCTCAACTTGTTCAAATTTTCTAACAAGCACCGAAATATTCGAAGTCACCAATCAAAACTATGTTGAGGTCACCCCTCCTCTCCTGCGATGCCCCTTTCAGGGAATTTATTTATTTATTTATTTCTCTTCTTTGTTCAGGGTATTCTGTTCAGTATACAAAAATAAAAACCTGGTCTTCCACGTTTTCGACTCTTTATAAGCCCTATTTGGTGTACTGTTTTCGACTCTTAATCCTTATTTGAATTCAGTTGTCCCCCTTTCTTTCCTCTCCTCCCTCTTTTTCTTTTTTCTCTTTCTTTCTTCTCTTTTCTTTCCTTTCTTTTCCTTTATTTCCTTTCTTTTTCTTTCTTTCTTTTCTTTTCATTTTCTTTTTTTTTGTTTCCCTTTCCCTCTCTTTTTTCCCCTCCCCCTTTTCTCTTTTTTCCCGACGGCAGCGCAATTTTACCGACAATATCCTGACAGGTGGAGGGGTGTCGCACCCCCCACATCCCCCTCCTTTGGCGACGCCCCTGCTTCCACAGAGCCCTGATTATAAAAACTGCACATGACAAAATACATAAATTACAATTAGAACTTTACAATATTAAATTATAACATTTAAAACAATTTATGCATGGTTTTAGAAAATGATAAAAAATCAACTATAAAAATAAGTTAAACAAAAACATGGGAATTCATTAACTGAATATGATATTAAACAAAAGAACAACACTTAATTAATGATGAATTTACTGACACTACATTATAAGCATGGTATGGTAATGGAGTCAAGTAAAATGACAAAAGCTGAATCATAATAGACGATGAGAAAGAAACTGTGATGAATCAGAGTATAACAAAAACCCAACAACAACGAACTCGTGCGATGAATGATGATACAATAGTCAATACACAAGCATAAATTAGAAGGAGAGTAAGTACAAAATGTTGACATTACTCTCAGGTAATTTAGGATCGAAATGTTAAGGGGCATTATTTATTTGTGTGTGTATATTTCAAATATGCCACATGGGCTTTTAAAAAAAACCGGGAGGAAAGGCCATGAGATGGTTTCCTCTCGCTCCTCTGAAAAAAATGCTACCACATTAATTGTCAAGTTCAAGGGCCTTTTCCAATTTGCATCGAATAAGACGTAATCGGAGAAGATTCGCTATGACGTAATTGAGTGACCGTATAATTGATTGGATTGTGGACTTGCTTCGTAACGAGATACCTCCGATGCAGCAAATCTTCTTCTCACGAGAAGTATCACATCGGCCTTGTTCTTATTTTCTTCCGTCCCTTTTCTCCTGTTCTTTGCTATATTTGATTACAATGTTGCTCTTCTTCTTTCTTTTTCTTCTTCTTTACTTGATCACTCCGAGAAACATCTTAACATAATTATACGTGTATATAATGGCCTTTGCTAGTTTAAAGGATACATTAGTCTTCCCTTTTTTCTATTCCTACATGTACGTCGAATCCATTGTTATCATAACCATCACCATCATCTCCATCATCATCTCCATCATCATCATCATAACCATCACCATCATCTCCATCATCATCTCTATCATCACCGTCATCATTATCATCATCATCATCGCAATCCTCCACTTATCCTTTATTCTCCTCCTTCGCCTTCTCATTGCCATCATCAGTATCAACTAGAAAGTCTACATCTTTTTCTTTGTTTTGCAGTCTTCTTCCTCATGCTTGTGCTTTTTCTTCTACTTTTGTTGGTCCATTTCCATTTTTTATTTTTCAATATTTTGTAATTCTCCGTTTTTTTTCTTACGGAGAGTGTTCGCTAATTGAATTTTTCAATATTGTAAACGTAAATGAAGAATTATAAAGTCAGTTTGGGCAACGAGTGGCAAAACAATAACACCTCGGACGACGAATTTCGTGTAGTGATCTGTATTTGAAGGACAAATTTAGAGTGAATTAATTTTTTTTTTACATTTAAAATTTAAAATTTAAAATCAAGTTATAAAATTTAAATTCTAAATCTTGATTAAAATTTAGAGTGAACCACCATAGTAACACGACAAGCGTTTTACGTTTGATTTTCTTTAAATGTGGCATGGCTAGGGTCCAACAATGGAAGGGGGAGTTTGGTCATGGGCGCACATTGCATCCTAGATGCAATGTGAGAGAGAGCTAGGCAATCGGTCAGGATTTAGGAGAAGATTTAATAATAGTAACCTCTCACTACCTTTTGCACATCTTTCTTTCGTTTTCCTTGTCATTCCTTTCACTGTTTCTTTTAAAAACGTTTTTTTCTTCTTCTTCTCGTAAGGGACGAATGTGCCCCAGTCCCCCGGCCCCGTAACCACGCCACTGATTTTAAATGATTCGCTCTATAACTTCGATCCATGTTTAAATTCAGACAATGAACAATAAATCAATTCTTTAACTATGTCCACGTCTACTTTTCTTTTATATTTCTTCTCTCTTCTCTCTTCTCTCTTTTCTCTGCTTTTCTTCTTTCTTCTCTCTTAATCTCTCTCAATTTCCCTCTGTGTGTCTCTATTCTCCCCTCTTTCCCTCTCTCATATTGCAGCACCTTCCCTGCACCACAATCTCTTTGTAGTTTCCTTATTCATGTTGGGCTACCATATTTCTAGCCATTCATTTCAGCTAAATCGAATGAACCAATATTACCATCAACACATCAAGGTACAGCGTAAGCTAAAAGAAATAGTGTCTTTTTTTAAACTTCATTTCTGTTCTTCTTAGCATTCTGAATTGCCAATTTGCATTGCAAAGTTGATAGACACGTGTGATCTAATCGGGGTCAGAGTAAAGATGGTTAATGTATCGAGCGACATGTCTTTCCCCGATGAGTCCCCCTTCCTGTTGACTTTACCAATATTTATTTCTTTGGAGGATGAAAATAAGCTCATCTTCACCCTGGAGAATCGAAGTCGTCATAATGATATTGTTGGAGGTTGGCTGGGTGCCATGGTAATTATTGCTGTCCGATTTTATCATCCGTTTTGTGTATGACGGAGATGTCGCGAAGAAGTATGAGATTAGCTAGAGCGATCGGATTATAAATCCTGAGGGAAGTAGACATCATTGTATAGTGGATATGACTGTAGACCATTGGCATGCCATTATGGATTAAGAGATTAATATGTCAGGTCTTATACTTTCCCTTGCTCTTGATTCCTCCCTATCTCACTATGTCTTTCTTTCTCTATCATCTCCTCTATCTTCTTCCTTCTCCTCTCCTCATTGCATTCATCTTTTTCTTCTGCCCTTTAGCTCTCACTCCTTTCAATCTCATTCTTAGCTTAATTTCTTTTTCATCTTCTCTTAGTATCCTCCTTCGCTCTTACATCCCATCTCTCCTCTCTTCTTTATCGCTTTATCTTCGTTATATATTTATATATATCTCTCTCTCGTTCTATCCACACACACACACACACATACAACGCACACACACAGATTCTTTCTCGTATCTTTCTCCTACCCTCTCCCCACCACTCATTTTTCATACTTACACCTAATCACCCAATTATTAAAATTTATCAATTTTTTCAAAAAATTGTAGTTTTTATTGTTGCTGGTGTTGTGGTCATGGTTTTTTTTTTTTCAATCTTCTTTTATCCTCCCACTCAGAGTGAATGCACTCAACGACTGAGAGCCAAGTTACTACAAATGGCGCCCTCAGCTGTGCAACAGCAACTAACGATAGATTCCATTATCGAAGGATACTGCATGGAGATTTACCGAGAATCATTGAATATCAGCAAGGATGGTTTTCCTCTTGATAAACGAGATCAATTTATAGAACAAGGTATGTGAAAAGTTTCAATGTGTCTAGTGGCGGATCCACTGTATAGAAGAGCCCAGTAGACCACCCCTCCCCCTCCATAATAAGAAGCTCATATAAGCTTCTTTCTGAAAGTCTGCATTATTCAATTTATGTTACTTTTACTTATATACAATTTAAAAAGGATTGAAGATTGGTAATGACGTTTACATGTGCATGAAAGTGGATATATATTGTTATGCATGTAGTTTGTTTTGTTTTCGCGCGATTGTACGACACACGCTGAGACAAAAAGAGGCCCCGCTGTCAATTTATTTGTGTTGTTCTTATTCCGAACAGACTTCATCCCTGGACACAAGACTACATCTAACCCTAACTAAACATACCGTTAAATATCCTTAACATTAAAATCATACCATAACCAGGCGCGTACGCAGGATTTTTTCAAGGGGGGGGGGGGGGGTTAACATTTATAAATCGGGCCGAAAATTTCGCAACGACTCAGCCAGCCGCTGAATAAGCGGGGGGGGGGGGGGGGGGGTAAAAGGACACTTTTTTGTTTGGTCTCGAAATTTGAAAATTTGACATTTTGCTCCGTTGGGGGGGGGGGGGTAAGGTCACCTTTTTTGGGTCAACTATGGGAGGTTTTTTTTTTTTTTTTTTTTTTTTTTTTTTTTTTTTTGGGGGGGGGGGGGGGTTTACACACATAAAAATACCAAAGGGGGGTTTAACCCCCCAAACCCCCCCCCCCCCCTGCGTACGCGCCTGACCATAACCATAACCCCACATCTTTATCAGAATACAAATATCCGCTGAGTATGATGATGTTAGATCACCTTTACTCCTGTTGCATATTAAAACATTACAAACAAATACAACACAAAGCAATACAATAGGTTCATATTTTCTGTATTGTAACTCTCTCACTCATGTTGGACGATTTAAGTATGATACAGAGGACATAATTTGTAAAAATATGACTCGTAGTAATTGGTTTAATATGATTTTTAAAATTCTTGCCTGGCTTCTTATTTTTCAGCGGTGATCTGCGGTCTTTTCAATTATGTTGATTTCTTTCGACTAGATTGGGCAGAAAGAATACTGAGCTGGCAACATGCAGACGGTTGCTACCATGGGATCAATACTCATCGTGATCAAAAAGCAGGTGAGTATAGACAGTTCAGACATTGTTTAAGTATGGGAAATGCCAATCTCCGGACAGAACTTTGCATAATCTTCTTCTTTACGAATCTCTTATTTATATCTTCGTTGTCCGAAATCTCTCTCTCTATTTTTTTATGTACCACTGTCTCCTTCTTAGTTATCTTTTCTTATTTTCACTTTTCCCTCTTGTTCTTCTTCATCTTCTCTTCTTACTCCTGTTTTTCGGCTCTTTTTCTCTTTTTCTCTTGTTCTTGTCTTCTTCTTCTTCTTTTCTACCTTCCCTGTATTTCTCTTCTTTAGACACTTTTCCTACTACAACTACTACTACTACTACTACTACTACTACTACTACTACTACTACTACTACTACTACTACTACTTCTACTACTACTACTACTACTATTATTACTACTACTACTACTACTACTACTACTACTACTACTACTATTGTTACTACTACTACTACTACTACTACTAGTACTACTACTACTACTACTACTACTACTACTACTACTACTACTACTACCACTACTACTACTACTACTACTATTACTACTATATAGTACTTCTACTACTACTACTACTACTACTACTACTACTACTACCACTACTAGTACTACTGATATTACTATATACTGTAGCTGCTACTGCTGCTACTACTACATGTACTTCTGATACGTCTTCTACTACTTAGACGACAACACTGACGAAGACGACGAATACTACTACAGTTTACTACGCGTGCCCCTACCGTCACCACCACCTTCACCATCACCACCACCACCAACACCACCACCATTACTGTCATCATCACCACCACCAGATATTTAACTATTTCATCTCGAAATCAAATGTTATTGCGAGTACTCAAGTTTGGCTGAGTGAAGTAAAATAACAACATATTGATAAATATATATCATGCGTTATATATTGTATTTCCTATATCATTTTTTTTTTATCAACAGCACCTGGCGCGTCAACTCTTCACCACCGTGAAAAACGCCATGAGTTAACTTTTAAAGGTAAACTAATCAATGTAATTATATGTTGCTCTAAAAGCTTTACATAATGATTTTAACAGTTTGGTCATAATTGACGGCATGTCGTATGTTACCTATTTCGGTAGTAATGGTCTGTAGGTGTTATGAGCAAGGGGGGAGGGGGTGTGATGGAGATGGATATAGATTTTAATTAATAGTGGGGTGGAACGATAAATATAGAAGAAAATGATAAGCAGGACGTAATAGCATGATTTACAAGGCAGCGAAAAAATAATTATATGCTACCAAAGGAGCATACTAATCTCTCTCTCCTTATCTCTCTCTCTCTCCCCCACTCTCTTTCTCAATCTTTTCCTCCCCCACCATTCCCCTTCTTACTTTGTAATCCCTACCTCTTTTCTCTCTCTCTCTCTCTCTCTCTCTCTTTGTTTGTTTTTTTCACAGATGGTTGCAGTAGTCACACTACAAGCCTTGCGATATCTTATTTCAGCGTACTCCTTCGTCATATAACACGTGCCGTCTAGATACAGTGTATACCTCTGATCATCTGATAATAATTGTAGAAGGGAGCAGGCAGGCTGACCATGTTGGGGGGGGGGAGGGGGGGAGGGGGGGCAAGAGATAGAGATGTTACACCCCACATGCACAATCTCTTTCAGCAAATCTCGACTTATCCTGCATATTCATATTTCGATAGTACGCCCTCTTTTGTTACTTCAGCTAGTTCTTTTATCCTGATTTTGTTTGTTTGTTCAGTAACAGAAGCATGGTATATTAATCGAATCGAGTCACATTGGTATTGGCAAACAGATTATGTAACAGAACGTTGGAAATAATGGGCATGGAGGCAAGGCAGAAGAACAGGAATTATAATAAGCCAGTTCGTAGATAGGATCTGCACATGGTTTGATACAAGTCATTTATACCAAAATTGCGAAACCGTTCAAGACCAACTGATAACGTGCTCATGAAAGTTATGGAATCACTATAAAATTATGCACCGACTGTACATTATATTTGTTCTATGGAACAGAGGTTGAAGTATTATTTTCAAGAAGGTAAACAAAAGATTTCAATAAAACACATCCATGACTCTGGCAGTGATATTCTAAAATCCACAAAGTGAGACTCCTCCATGTGTAAAAGATATGTGGATATTTAGGGTCATTTGAACTATTCATTAACTACGAACTGGTCCATTTACAAGTGTTGCCATTGCAAAATAAGATTCTATAAAACACTGTCCATTTGGCATACTTATCAGCTCTTATACATGAAGGACATTATAAGTCCAAAAATACAACCCTGCTCCGGCGACAATTATTGTTCCCCGGTCAATTTCTTACTCTAACCGTATTCCCATGTTCATGTTTAGTACCTTCCAGTGAACCAGCCAACCACCATATCCAACCCTAACCAAAAACCTATCGCAAAAATACAAATCGTATCCAAACTCTCCTTCACGAAATGTCGTTGGATCAAAATGTCGCCAGAGAAAATTTCGGATCATCGAACTTGTTGGCTAAACTACGTCCTGCCAACGGATTGTGAAGCCTGTTGCACACATACGATGCGTCGTTTGCATGACGCAGTAATGCGTCAGCGTATGTTGCGTTCTCTGATGCGTCATATAATGTCCAGATCGTACAAACAACTATTACAATGTAAACAGTATACACATGCATTGCGTTGAATTACTGACGTATGCGCTAACTCCCTCAACATGCTTGAATAGCGTATGCAACAACGCAATCGAAATGCCGCCTAATGAGCAACGGAACTTATACATGTTGTATCAGTCAATAATTAAGGGCGTGTTCTCCGAGTCTTTCACAGTATAAAAAGTCATACAGAAAACGGCATAATCTTTTGCCCACGTTGTTGACGTCCGTCATGTTTTATTGGTTATACTTAATACCATTCATTCCCGGAATCACATTTGTGGGAAATAATTGGGTTTTTTTCCTCAACATAATGCTTAATGAATATTATATTACTTATATATCTCTATCCCTTGATTTGGGCACATAATATAGGCTTATTGTGTTTGTTTACATTTTAATGTAAAACATATAAATGATATGTTTTCTAATCTAGTCTAATAACATAAACATGAACAAGTCTTGAATCATCAATCGGATACACGAACTATTCAGTTATTGTAACATAATACAGTGGACGTCGCACTTGTAACTGCACAAGATAACCATCATAACATAGAATATCTTTTTTTTCTTTTTCAAAGAAGCGAGCTGGAAAACCCAAGGCTAGTTAAAGACTACTTTGTCTTGTACTACGATATTTACGCGTGCAGCTACAAACTATGAAAATGATTACAATCAATCATTAGTATACACAATGACAGTCTAAATATAGTAAAGCCTCTCTGAAAGGGGTAAAAATCCTCTACATCTCGACATACAGCAAATATCACAATACCTCCCAGGGTTGTACGGCGAGGTTCTATTTGAGATGTTTTCGCTATTTTTTATATATTTTTTTGGTCGAGTAGGGAACAATTGCAGATACGGTATTAACAAATTCAATAATCATTCAGGGCAATTGACCCGAGCATTTCAGTGACCCGTTCGCTTCCTAAACCAGTCTTGTTTGCATAGGAATACAACAAAGTTAATAATGTAAAACCGCACTTTTATGGCAACAGGTTGAGTTAATAGTGTGAGTGTGTAGTACTCTATTCAGTCTAGGTCAGGTCCAAGGTATTTACGCCCCATAGGTAATACCTAGTATTAGATTTTAGAAACGCGAAGGCTCAGTGGTAGAGCAGTGGTCTCGTTACCGGGAGGTCCCAGGTTCAAAACTGAGTCGATGTGTCAGTGCCTTTTGGTAAGGTAATTGATCCTCATTACAAACGTAAACAACAATGAACATAAACACTGTATAACAACTGTTTCTCCATTTTTAATCATATCACTTAAAGAAATGCAATGTTTGAAATCATGTAACAAAATAGTTCCAACTGTTACCTATCATTTTGTGATATGCTCTGTTTCAGAAAGATGACAGTAATGTCATGTAACGGTACGAGCTGTAGTATGACTACGCTTTTAGGGTTTGCACGATGGACAAATGGCTAAGGATATTGATTGTTGAGTGAATACAATTATTAAGATTAACAATGAAATAATATTTAAAATCAAGTCATTCTTATTCCATTCTATATGAAATAGTTTAGTTATAATTAATAGTCATTCCATAATAATATCGAATGAAAATAGTCTTTGTGTGATCACCTGTAGAATGCGATTAAATTTGAGTGTGAACACACCATACCTGACACCTTGCAGTGTGTGAAGACAACTAACTGAACATAATATGTGCTGTACAATACCAAACTCGAATCAGTGGGCGAAGGCAATAAAGCATTAAGACGTGTGATCAAACAACAATATGACTAAAATATGCGAAGGAATGTCGAATAGGGATCATGATTATTGGTACATGTACACTGGCGCCATAATGTTGGAATAACTTTTGTTGCCCCTTCAATGAACGGATTATGACAATTTGATCTTTTTTTGATAGACAATCTTCACAGAACTTTATTGATCATTCTAAGTCATAGAGATTGTTCAATAAAGTTCCGTGAAGATAATCAACTATCTATGAATATTAAACCATGTTGTCACAATCTTTAAAGTAAAAGAGGTTAACAAAATCATTCAAACTTTATGGGAAGCATTATACACATTTTATACAAAAGAGGTGTATTACATTTAACTGCCAATTAAACGCCATTTTAAGTTTAAACATTCATGGAATTCGTTAACCATGTCATCATCTTGAGAATATTGTTATTCTTCTGAAACTGGCCTCTATATGTATTCATGTACCACGTGACTCAAGTTATCTATAAATCTGTTTATTTATTTTAATCGTTTTGTGAATAGATTGCCAATTAAATGTTATTCTTGCACACAAGCTTTCTTGGCCTATTATTGTGATCTATTTAAGCATGTACTACGTATAATTTACCCCAATGATCCAGTCATACTAATGAGACCGATGCTGGATCGACAACGGACCGATAAACATTGCATCACACAGAATGACTCAAAATCGATCGGTATGGAATCGATTAGGAGTCGATCACTCACTGAATTGGCAGTGAGGTCAATCACTATGCATGACTTTAACACATTCGGAGAATAAGGTTACTTACTAGTGTGTTAAAAGGCTACCTTGCAATATAGATTACAACCGCACAAGTTATCAATAATTAATAATATCGACACAAATCTTACAGCTTCAGAACAATACTCAAAACCTCTACATACGTTATTAAATTTGCAGATTAGTATACCCCCCCCCCCCCCCCAACAAAAGGGGGAAAACTAAATAATTATACTGAAGAAGATACATGTAGGTGACATGGCGATATCTCTGTCAAGGGCGGACTGGCTATGGGGAGGTTGGGTCTTTTCCCAAAGGACTCCTTGGTATTTTCAGTTGTGGGCTGTTCCGTTTGTGGTCTGAGGGCCGGTTGATCACATCCTTTAAGTTTTAGTGGGTCTGTCGCGTTCAAATTCCCCAACAAAATGTAAGTTATAAACCATTCTTCCCCTGGTCCTAAGTTGAGAGCGGTTAATCAAAATCTTATAGTTTGAGTGGGTCGGTCATATCCAAATTCCCCAACTAAATTTCAATTCATTACCAGTCCGCCTCTGATTATGAACGTTATATCCCCATGATTATGTTCCACGTTGCGTTGAAAGAGATGAGTGCTTGCTGCAGATGATGACACAGGAGTATTGAGAAAGAAATCAAAACGTTGTTTTTTATTTTCTAACCATCTCCCTGGAAGGTGATCTTTTGGAACGCTGACCAAGAATAGTTTCAGCTTCTTGCTTCATCTTGAGAAGAAGTGGTGACAACTTCATTTCCGTCTTTTTGGCATATCCTTGCTGTCGGCAAAAAAAGGAAAACATGATATTGGAATCCTGACTCGTGCTAGAACTAAAACGAGATACTTATTAATACGACGAAATGAAATGAAATCATAGTTGGTAAGATACTGCTATTGAGTGGTCATCAGTAGTACAATGTATAACGTTAGTATATAACATGATCGCAAAGACTTTCGAGAAATCAAGCAAAACAAATTAAAAATCTTTGGACATCACCTTTTGAAAATAAGAGCACATTACATGGAAATGTTACGTAATCCGAAAATGATCTATGTAGACAATGCAACAGATTGCCCAAGAGTTTTCTCGAAATTCTTTACAATCGTGTCAAATGTGTTACATTCAATAATGCATTGGCACATAAAACACAGTTGATACATGTCTTTCCACATAAAACACAGTAGATACATTTCGACATTGAGAAGTACACCGTACGTCTATTGCAGACATAGCGGTTGGTCAGGCCATAATTCTCAAAACGTTATGATTATATACTCATGACAAATATCACATAACTATTCTGAGTGCAAATCTGATAATGACCACGACACCCGATCAAATTATAATGATTTTAGTAGCTTGCATTATAGTATGGCAAATTTCATAAATACAAAAATTGTTAACAGGGCTGTGACTAAATTTTACGAAATTCCAATGTCCTTTCATTTGTTTTCTTCAAATGAATGCCCTTTCGTCTTGATGCGTTAGGCCTCCAAAGTTTGGGATTGTTTACTTGCTCAATGTTACACGAATGCAAGTTCGAAGTTTGACGGGATTCGTTTTTTCTCCCCATTTCAACACACTTCTCACGAGACGGTATTCGTGTTATAAACTTTCTACAAACTAACAATAATTGTTCTAAGATTTATCGAGTGACACTCCCGCTGACGTGTCATGTGTGTCAATAGGCACAGAAATTGGGTAAAAATTAATTTTATAGGATTAACCCATTAATTGTATTCTGAACTTTCTTAGATCACCCTCGACTACTGTAACATCACACAAATGCAAAAGCTTTATGAACACGATCATAAAAACGTTCGTAAAATAATCTGAAGACATTATCAATAATCTTGAGCATGACCTTTTAAAATGCATGCCGTAAGATGACAGAATCCGAACATGTACAAGGCAACACAGTAGGATAATAGAAATTGCCCTCAAGTTCATTTCACGAAAGTCCTTGTGATCGTGTTCATAACTCAGAGAGAAAACAACAGGTGTAAAATAATTGAACTTAATTGTACCTGATTACGCGTGGACAGCTCTCCATTCCGTGCCTGGTATGGGGCCCCGTCACTGAAGCCCAACAAGAGCAACGTAAAAAGCACAAACAAACACGCCCCTCGCTTCATAATTCCTTCAAAGTTATTTTCTCTACACAGCTAGCTTTCAATAAAAATTCAAAAGTTCTCAAATTCCAGAAGCTATATTCTGGTTTGACCGCTTCGATTGGTGTCCGAAGAAGCGAAGGTTGTGCAATACTGATGTTGGTCAACAACAGTACATATGTCGTGTTCAGTTAGGACACCCAATTTGAGAAGTATTACTCTGTAATCCTGATTTCACGACACGTTTGCTCCAGAGGTAACACACCCTCGGAATTCATTCTTTTCTTCTCTTTCTCTCTCTCTCTCTCGCTCTCTCTCTCTCTCCCACCCCTTTATCAACTTTTGTTCACTTTTTTTTATATCACAAAGCGATGTCCTTGGATAAACTTCTAAGTTCCAAAAGAGCGCCCATTGCAATGACACCCAATTGATATAATGCAATGCTCTAAGCCGCTTAATAGCATGCCAATAGCAGGTACATGCAACAGTA
Source organism: Strongylocentrotus droebachiensis (assembly GCA_035222895.1). NCBI lineage: Eukaryota > Metazoa > Echinodermata > Echinoidea > Camarodonta > Strongylocentrotidae > Strongylocentrotus > Strongylocentrotus droebachiensis. The sequence continues at coordinate 107,421 of JAVYIG010003662.1, forward strand.
AACTAAGCTCATCTAGCGTAGCATTTGAAGTATCCTATTAATAAAAGCATAGCAGAATATAATGAATATTGGTTTCAAAGAATTTGTGGAAGTTTGTCAACATCGACGGGTTTATAACACCACGCTTTTTCCGGTTACACTTCTGTCAAGTGTATAATGATTAACGTTGTATGGCCTAACTTCATTTCATTTAAAGTAAAACATGAATTGTTTGGGGTTATATTCTCATTCAGATCTCTCTCTCTCTCTCTCTCTCTCTCTCTTTGAATGCCATGTGTGTGAAAGAGAGAGCTCTTTCACACACACTCACACACACACACGCTCACTCTCTCTTTCTTAATAATATGATGATTTCTGTACCTCCGCCAACCCCCCCCCCCCCCCCCACCCTCATCTCTCTCTCTCTCTCTTTCTCTATCTCTTGGAATTTCATGTTCTCTTTTAGCGTTTTCGAAACACATTGATCTAACTGGCCACTCATATCATGGACGACGAAACTGTGATGACTTCATTCAATCATCGATGGGCTAATATTATTATCAAGGACAAATCCAGGATAGTTTATAAACGGGGAAGAAGAAAACGAGCATTTGACTATTCGATTTTCCTTTTTGGAAACCCGTTATATATATATATATATATATATATATATATATATATATATATATGGGTATATATATATATGAGAAAACCCCTGAAGTATTAAAGCAAAGTAAGGTAATCTTTCATTAACTTTTAATGTTTCCATGATCATGATAGTGCAGCAACGATTGGTGGCCGTAGTTCCATATTGACTTATTTAATTGCCTTTTAAAATAATTTTTGGACCATGGCTTAGAGGGAAATTTGAGTACGTTGAGCTTTCTCTGTTTCTCTATTCCTCCCTCCCTCCCTCCACCTCTCTCTCTCTCTCTCGCTTCCCATCCTTAAAGAGTTTAGACGTACATTTCCTGCCCAAATCGCTCGTAAACAACTACTTTTAATTGAAGGTACTATTCAATAGTTCGTGGGTACGACATATTCACATATCATTCATGCATGCGTTTACATAAACATCAGCACACTCTCCCAGGATATCCATACAGCTAAACAAAATCATTCAAAATGCAACTCAATTTTCTAATCTAAAGTAGTTTTATTCATCTACGCACGCTGATGTATTTACATAAATAACAACAGATGCATTGCAAACAAAATGAAATATATTTGAAATTCATTTGCACTAGATTTGTCCAAGTTTGTGTTTGCGCCCAAGTCACACTTTGTCGATTTGTTACACATTTTTTTGGGTGATTGTATCTGTTTTTTCTGTTCAGCAAAAAATCTGAACCAGATTGGCTGCAATCTGGCTTTGAAGATGCAATATGTTTTTTGTTGCTTTAACTCTCTGCTTTAGTCGATTAATTGGATAAGCACTGGAATGCCATAGTTGACTTTTGGTACATGTGTAGTGTATATGTTCCATGTGACAGTCCGAGGTTTTGATCAATGGCGAAACATAAGAGTTCCTTTAAAGTCGTTCTTATTCTGATAGACTTTCTTATATGGGCAATGGGCAGACCGTTCTTGTTTCGCGATCGCGGTATGGAAATATTTTGAAATTCTAAGAACTTTTGTTTCACCTACGAAAATCGATACGTATAATGATTATTTTTTCTACAGATATTTAATATCAAGTAAGATAATTGTGCTTCTTCAAATTTCTGCTGCGAGGAGGTACCGACATGTGCATGTATTCACACTCACTGAGTACTATTGCCGATGCAAGCCGTTAACTAATCAAGCGTTTCCTTTTTGTTGCCTGCACCAATTTCTTGTTTGTTTGAGTGTTTCTCTGCTAGGTACAGGGCATGTTTTTTAATTTCTTTTTTCCTTTTTTCTTTTGAACATTTTGATCGAAATGTCCTTTCAAACGAGATGATGTGATGTTCAGTTTGTTCACCAAACACCCGATTTGACGTTCTGAATACTTTGCAAGATACCAAGTAGAAATGACAAAGCAACATAATTAGACCGTTGCGCGCATCTTAACAAATCGTCAAAGTGTGACTTAGGCTATTTTATGTTCGTTTCATTGAATTGGTATAATGTCATTATTACTTGAATGGCAAAATTGGAGCAGTTGGCAGTTGTAGAGTGTGTGAAACGTGACAAAATGTCCAAAAAAAAATCATAACTTTTTCTTCATTATCTGTTTACTTCTTTAACTCGTATCATCAAAGAAGTTTTAGGCTGTTTTAGGCTGTTTTAGGCCGCAAGAATTTTTTGCTGGGGTTTATTATTCAACACCTACGTACTGTAACGTTGCAGAAGACTGTTTTGAAAAGCAAGATAACGTTGCTATGACAAGCAGGCACGTAGCCAGAGTTCGACGTTAGGAGGGGGGGGGCACATACATGTAATCGATCGAGGTCCAAAAAGGGGTCTAAAAAAGTTCAACCGATCTTGGAAATTTTAGGGGAGGCACGTGCCCCCCCCCCCCCCCCGTGGTTTCGTGCCTGATGACAAGTAATGCAGACTACATGACTGTGTACAACAAAGCGACAAATGATTCATGTGCAATTGGATAAAAACACATTTCTACATGAGCAATAAACCGTGAAAGACTTACTATGAAAGACAAATTACATGCATGTTTATATGATCTCGCAAATCCGCATTGCAAATAGTGAATAATAAGTTATTTATAACTTGTACTGTGTTTGGGGTGAACCTCCTAAGTAAAATTCGAAAACTGAACACTCCTTGGATTCCCAAAATGCAGCCTTACAAAAATATGATTGTGTGTGTAATTAGTTTTTTTACAGACGTGTATCAATCATATATGATTATTTACGTCTGAGGACCGACCTTTAACGTCTCTTTCTATTAACGTGGCCAGAAAATAACACATGAATGCAGTGCTTCTTTGAATTCGATTTTGACATCTTCCATTTCATATTTTGCCCCCCCCCCCCCCCCCTCCAAGAAAAAAAGGCGGAAATAAATAAATAAAGGAAAACAAAACAGTCCGATACAATAACAGCAGTGGTGTAAGTTTTTGTTGTTGGCTTAGATCTTTAGTGAAATAAAATTCTACCAGAAATAAATCCTACCAGGTACCCATTTATCGCAACTTGATTGGGATTCGTGAAGGACAGTAATATCTCCCACACAGACATTGCAGTTTATAGTGAACTTTCAGTGGCAGTTTCCTTTAATTTCGCACGTTAAGTGAGAATGTATATTCGGTCGGTACCAGAACTGAAGATAAAAGTGACAATAAGCTAGCAGTTAAGAATAAACCATTGAACATATCACGTTAACGATAAACTTCACTCAATTTATTATGTTTCACAGCCAAGTTAAAGGTAATACAAAGTTTTGGTATGGGGTCATGAATTTGGTTCAAATTAACATATTGGAAGCATATGCGACCCTACAATATTCAGTGATTGTCGTCCCGGTTGAAATCGAGTCTAAAGTGATGAAATTGTAAATAATAAACTCTTTATGTTGTATAGCACCCTCTCAAGGTCAATATATTAATTTAGCTATACAACAATTTTTCTTGACTACGATCGACCAATTTGCTATTCCCGTTTGTAAATTATATATCACAGCTGCATATTCTGAGATTTTCGTGGTCGCAGCTACCATCGTATGGCCGTAGGCGCTATTTGAATTTTATCAAAATTTACCGGGAGCACCGGTAAATTTTTATATTCAATTTTTCTCGAAAGCAGAAGTGTTTTAGAGGCTAAATTTGTAGGTGCTTATAATACATCCATCCAGGGGCATCCAAATATATCAAAATTGTAAAGAATCACTATCCACCCAATTTTCAAAATTTACCAAAACTTTGTAATACCTTTAATCTAATTCTATATCAAATCACCCTTTCAAATGATACTATTTGTACATGTGGATGGCATTAATCACGGGCATCGCACACTGTGTGCCACTATGTACAAAGGACGGGAGACTTATCAATATACATTTTACTCTCATTTTTTCTTCAGTTTGTGCACAATTTTCATCGAATACGTGAGTTGATTTTTTTCTAAACATCTCGAATTCGGTCATCATACTCCAGTGATAGACAAAGGAATCAATCCCTCGATTTATATGTATCATTGTGTAGCCTTAATCATGTACATGTAAATGGTTTGACAATCAAATGGTTTATGAGTGAGGGAAATTCATAGTAGATTTCAAAACTTTTAATTTAACACTCAAGCGTCATGACGGTAGGAAAGTATGAACACATTAAACGAAGAGGGCTTTTTAATTACCGGCTTCAGATCAATATTCAAGTTTGAACAGAAGTAATTTGACTCAAGTGCTTACACGGGTAACATGTATTCACCCTTAATAAATATTTGATCGACTTAATAAGTGAAGCTAGAAAGGAAGATGGGCCATTTCATTAACTATTTTAGTTCATGTTCCAGAATCCAGGTTACATACATTAGTTGTTGAAATACCGAGAGAGCCCTAGGCAAGCTACGGCATTCCTAGTAACGATTTTAGTAGAGGCTTGAGTAGAATTTCAATACCCAAAATTCTATTCACATCGAATTTCAGTGAAATATGCATGTTATATTTTGATTTCGTGTATTGTGTATTAGTAGACAGTATCATGAAGATATTGTTTTTTCTTTAAATTGTTACCATATTTCAATTTATCGCTAATTGTTGCACATACATGTTTGAAAGTGAATAAGAATGTTAAGGTTGGGGTATAATGGTGAAACTATGTGATACCAAATATTTTAAAAACAGTCCCTTCATAGCGCATTCTGGACATGTAATTCAGTTTGCTGCTTAATATCAATCCACGTCGGTTTTGTATGTTATTTCACCATGTTCATTTATTCGATATAATATAGTGGGATATCAAAAGTTCCATATGGAAACTAAGTATGAATGAATTTATCCTTTTGCTTCGCGTTCATTATGAAGTATGATTTTTGATCATGGATGGTTGCGAATTTCAGTATTATGATGGGAGTATTAAAGAATATTGCACTTGGGATTGATGCTTAGGGTGGTTGTGTTTGCGAATTATCCCGTCAGGATCATCCGTTTCTTGGTGGTCTTGGGATTGTCTCCCTTCGACCCTCCCATCCCACGGATGACTTCCTCAAACTGGGAGGCATCAAAGTAGACCTTGGCGATACAGTCGAGTAGTTGGTCGACCTTTTCAGGGAACTCCGACATCGGGTCGTGGTTGTCCTTCTCGGTCACAGCGTTGGGCTTCTTTTCCTCCGCCTTGGGCTTGTTATTCATGCCCACCCACTTCTTGAGTTGCAGGATCATGAAGTCGACCATCTCATAGTCGTTGGACTGGCGGGTGATGTCCCGCTTGACCGAAGAGAAGGCTTCGATGACGATGGTCAGGAACATGTTGACAAGGATGAACGTGATGGTGATCATGAAGAAGAAGAAGAAGATGGGCCCGAGGATCCGATTGTTTTGCACAATGCCTTCGTAGCTGAACTTGCCCAACATGGCCGCCGACAGCGTTTCCAAGGTGAAGATGAAGTCAGAGAAATCGAGGAGACTGCGGGCGTACATCTTGTAGAAGGCCAGGGCGTAGGCAAGGAAAAAGATACCGAACATGATACCAAAGTAGAACAAGTCCTTGGTACAGCTTCCGATCGTGGTGGACAATATACCGATGCGTTTGTTGAATCGGAGAAGCTTTATGAACTTCAGGGTGCCGATGAAGACTACCACACCTAGCAAGTACGTGAGCAGCTCGTTCCAGTAGGCGACATACTGGAGGTTGATCCTCTGTGTGCCACCCGCTGCCTTGAATTCTTCGAGGAGGTTGTCTGTGACATACTTGCGATAGAAGTAGACCACTGTGGCTCCAAGGGCACACGCGATGATGATCCATTCGGCCAGGTTCCAGAAGTCTTTGAAGTACTTCTTCACCCCTATCCGTCTTATGTTGTTGATTTCACGAACGATGAAGAACACGATGAAACCAAGGAAGAGGATCTCACACGCGAGACGGACGGCGCCGAAACCGTTAGAGTAGGTGTACAGCCGAATGATATCGATCCGGTAGAAGGTTTCAACTCCACCAGTTGGAAGGAACTCCGCCACGAGGTCAATGACCCCAAAGAGATTCACCTGCGCGTTGAAAAAAGCAATCTCCAAAAAGACTCCTCGGGTGTACTTATCGAACCAAGCCTCGTCGAATAGTTGATCCAGGAGAGCTTCGACTTCGACCTTGCTTCCTTGTAGGTTGGCAAGATATCCGCCACCAGCGTAGACGGCTTGGCGTCCGAGGACTGGATAGCTCTGTATTTCATCCCAAGCTGTGAAGTTGTATTGAGGTCTGTCCGTCACGTTTGTATTGTAGGGTGTCCATCCAGGTCCATAATCACCCTCGTCTGAGTCGCTAAACGAGTAGGCAACATTACATTCGGGGACGATGTTTGTGAATTGGGACACCACTTCGCATTCACCTGAGGCGTGAAAAAGTGTGAAAAGTATAAACAATTTTTATATATCATACAAAATAATGGTATACCCCATTTAACAAAAATTAGCATAAGAAACAGGTCATTTTATATTATAAAATGTGTCATAATTAAAAAAAGTTGACCTGGACAACTAAAAGCTCTAAGGCACTAGAGGTGTCATAAATAAGAATAAGAGCAATATCTAGGAACTTTGAAGACATTTGCGGTATTAAACAAGAACTCAACGAAAGGGAGGAGAATGCAACGCACGAAAATAATATGACTCTAGCCTTGATAATATGACTCTAGTCATCCCATGACTCTAGCCTTGTTCTCGTGCGTTTTATTCTTATAAGTATAAAGACTGGTGCCAAGCCTTGTTCTCGTGCGTTTTATCCTTATAAGTATAAAGACTGGTGCCCCACAATGGATGGATCCATACTACGCTACCGGTACTTTGAACTCAATGATTCCTTCTCATCATCAGGGCCACATCCAAGCTGGGGGGGGGGGGGGCACATTCTCCTTTCATTCACTTAAGACTTTGGTCTTAGTAGGGGTGGTGCTGTTGTACCGACCCCCCCCCCCCCCCAAAAAAAAAAAAAAAAAAAAAAAGAGGGGGAATATAAACAAAATAAACCGCCAGTATCTGTACTTACCCATTTTGACGCGGGCTTGTCGTAGTACAGGATATCCGAGGATGAAAGCATTCTGGTTTTTGAGAAAGCCTTCCAGCTCTGGACTAGGATCGCCATTGTACCAAGTCTGAGGATAGATCGCAGGAACGAGGTTGGAGTGAAGGTATGCCCAGTAGGATGCGTGGCTGTTGATCTGTTTCCCGTCGGAAAGAAAAGCAAGGAAATCGATGCCGAATAACTATGAGGAATAGTACAAGCTTTATTTTACGCAATATAAAGTAAGAATCATCAAATGTAAACTAGAAAATAGCATAATTCTGGAAATCTGAATCTGAAGATGCATACGACAGAACGAGAAGTGAATACCCTAACTTTAAGAACAAGAGCACTTCAAGTTAGCACTCTTGGTGAAAAAGAAAAAGAAATCAATTGACGTTCACACAGTCAATGTGGAAGAAACAGAGGGAAGAGAACATGCCATCAATATAAAGTAATGGGATAATGTGAGGAAAAAACTTCATAGGTGTGAGTCTTCAACAAACTGTGAACAAAATACCTTGCCATCACCGTGGAAAATTGCAAAATATGAATGTCTGAAGAAAGTAATTTCTATTAAAGGTATATTCCTATTTAAATGTAGCGTGTGAAATAACGGGAGGGGGTTGATAATTTACCACTTTAATCTAAAGGAAACGAGGTGCATTTATCACTATCACCTCATAATTAATTCCATTTTGAAAGAGAAAAAAACGAGAAGCAATGCAACTTGCCTTGTTGAAGGAATGCACTTTGTCGGGGCCGATCACAAGCTCGTTGAAGAAGTCCTCCTGCATGCGGTAAGCCGAAGGGTCGGAGTTGCCATAGCTGATGACGAGGACCACCCAAAGGTAGACCACGTAGAAGAAGATCTCTCGGAAGATGGAGTACATCTTGATCTCCTTGACACGTTGTTCTCTGGCTCGCTCCAGTGCCTCTGGATCAGGCGGCTTGTATGGCAGCTTGCGCTTCTTCGTCGACACGGAACCTGGGGTAATTTGAGGTATGGGGCGACAAGGCGTACACGTATTTGGAAGAGAGGAAGAGAATGGGTGAGAGAGAAATAGTGGGGGGACGTGGGGAGAAAAGAAAAGACGGGGGTTAATAAGTATTCATGGGGAGCTGATAGATTATCGAACATAAATAATTATTGCCAATTTACCATAATTATGATATAAGGATAAACCCCTTGCGATGCCATTCCTATTATCTACTATGGTAAACTTTACGGGGAGTTGGAGGTTTAAAATCAACATGAATTTTTCAACTGCTCATTCATGTGCATTTGGTAACAACTCCAAGTCTATATATTTGTGTCTTATGTGTTCGCCTATTTCTCTCTGTAATGGACGACCTCATTGGAAAAAAAAATCTCCCATTTTTTGTGTGATTATAATATAAGGATATGCATTTTTTTTTTAAACCACAGTGTGTTATCATACATGGGAATTGCATTGCCAATGGTATGGTATAAAGGACAAGGGATTTATTGGAAGGATGGGAACATCCTGAAATGTCGCATGAATTTCATCAGACGGGTAGGTTTCTTGCTATTTGGCCCATTGCCTAATCTATCTTGTCCAATCCCATCAGGCATTAGACGAACTGGCAATTGAACAAGGAGCATGAGGACAAAGGTAAAAGAAATAATGAATAAAATGTGATGCTATGATTGAACAGATAAGCACTGGACCAAATGGCAATATCCAACCACCGCGTTGATCAAATCAATGAGAGGATTATTACCAGAGACCGTGTGGAGGTATTCCTCATCATTTCCAAGATCAAACTCCTCTTCGTCCTCTTCCATCTCGGTGTCCTCGTCAGCGTTAGGGCTCTTGACGATACAGGCGATGAAGGTCGCCAGCAGCAGGATCTGTGTAGCAAATTGGCACCAAGAAAAATAATGTATCAAAGACATGCACTCTTCAGTTTCGTTGTATATTGTATCGCATACATCGGAATTGCAGGAATCACCAATTAATAATATGTGTACAATTCTTGCACGCGGCTAAAATCCGTGTCCCATCACGAATCTTCACCATTGCAAACACCGACCCCAATGCGTAATTAAACAAAAACCCTAATTGAACCGCTATTAAAGTCGGTATAATTGACGATAAAAAGCCTTAATAAGCCGCTGTCACGAATGCCGTCAGACAGGACGTCAGAGTGAACATCCGTAACCACAAATTACCACTGGAATCATATTACTACAAGGATAATAACAATAAATCTGGATTAACATAGTGCTTAATACACCATACCGTCTTTAAGCACTTTCCAGATATTATTATCATTATTATCCCCGGTCATCGGATTCATTCACGCGCACAGTGTGCACTATCTCCACTCTCTGGGGAGTAATCCTGCCATATGGTCACCCTGAGGGAAAATGGCAATAACTATCTCAAAGGCTTTCGTCTTCCTATTAGGTCCCCATTTCTCTCTAGGGTATGGAGTGGCAAAGTTCGATTAACGCCATGCATTGAATGAACCCAAGGTCTTTGCATATTCAGTGTTCAAACTTAGTTCGAACCACTCGACTACGACACTTATACGTTAAAAAAAAACATACCTTTATGGGCTGCGTGAGGAAGATTCCGAAAACAAAGGAAATGACAATGGAACAAAGCCATTCGCTGGTTTCCGTGTTGCCAAACTGGATGCCGTAGAAAATGGTAATGGTGGTAGCAGCTGCCATGGATAAGAGCAAGACAATCCATGCTACAATGACGCACCACCATGGAAAGGAGAACTTCTTGCGTCGCTTTGGTTTGTCCGGTTGGATCAGGACCTATTAACAAAAAAGTGGTAACATTCGGCGTCATATCTACCTGTCGTTGGATTTCACATAGAAAAAAAGTTTTGCTACATTTGTATGCATTTAATCTCAAGAAATGATTTTATAGAACGTTTGGATCACGACCTCGCGGGGATATACATTCGGCGATTAGATTTTTGGGTTGTTTTTCACGGGAGAAATGTTAGTTTGCTGTGGACATTTTTGGTGCCGATTTGAAGTTTCGTGAGCTAAAAGGTTAGTTTCCAAAGGTACTTTTTTTTAATCGTAAATCTGTAAATCGTATGTCCAATCAGCTTTATTGAATGTAATCGCTTCATCACAGATATTTGCTTGTCCATATTCGTTTTCAAATGGAAACCTAAAAGCTCGAACACGAACATAGCGGAAATGGATACTCACTGTCGCATCTCCTTGCGGAGTAGGTGATGTTTCTCCGCCCAAGTAGCCGGCGCCTTGACTCCTTTGAATCGCTGTCTCGTCGTAGGTGCCAGGGACGGGAGGGACAACGAGGCTCGGTTCGGCCCTCGTACCTGCCGTCGGGTTCATCATCATCGGGGGCTTATTGCCCTCCTCGAGGACGATCCTACTCGGTGATGCCTGGTAGGTTGAATTAGAAGAGGGAAATGTGTAGGATAAGCATGATTAAGAATTGCATTATGGCAATGGATAACTGAAACATTTAACAGCATAACCTGAGAATGCTATTTAAGTGTGCAAAGAGAAGAGAATATGGTAACCATCATTTTTTCCTACATGGCACAATATTCTATTCTCTTCCCCCAAATCCTCTTCTATATATTCTTTATACCTGTCCACAGCTCTTTTTCCCTCTCATTTTCAGCGTCTCCCTGTCCCTCTTTCCCTTCTCTCCCATAGCCATCATTAGGTAAACAAAAATGAAAGATTTTATACAATTATTTAATTCAATAGTCATCTAATTTGTCATTTAATTCTTTTATCATCTTTATTTTTTTCATGAGAGTTTCATTTCAGGAGATGATGACTGTTCAACACGACCTCTCACTTACAAAGTCTTCCAGTTTGGAGTAGTTAGCGGGTGCCGTCTTACGAGGTCTACGCCTTAGTTTTCGTTTGGGTTTGTTGGCCAGGGCCGCTAACTTGATGCGGGACTGTCTCATATTCCTCGGCCGGGACTTCCGGAAGAACTGTACAACCAGAAGGGACACCGGGAAAACTATGAGATTGGCCTGGATACCAATGCTGATCTGTTGAGATAACGGTAGAAAGGTTTCATTACCTGTCTGCTTTGTATCGTGTACCACCACCACCACTATACCTAACATCATCAATTCATAACCACTGCCATGACCACTATCACCACCAGCATCACCCGCCATAATTACAAACACAATTGTCACCACCATCACCATCACCACCATCATTACCACCACCACCACCACCGACTCTACCATCGCTCATCATCCCCACCACTATCACCATCATCACGAAAATCATCTATCACCGACACTATCAACAACAACGTTTATCAGCTCTACCAGAAACAATCATCTCCAGAGCATTAATATGTCGGACATGGAGCAACATACACCTAGCTCCACTCTTCTACATCATTTTATACAGCTAGTATTACAAATATAATCATCATCACACCACAATATAACCATTTCCAAAAATGTAAATCATAAATTGACATTAACACTATCACCATTACTACCTAAAGCAAAAACCTCCACCACCACCACCACCACCACCACCACCACCACCAGTCTGTAAGTCAAAAATATGGGAAGGGCGGATACCTGAGCGGGCGAGAGACTCAATGGTCCAATTTCAATGGGGCTTTTAGCAGCTGCCGGTGGAGCGACCTGGTAAAACATGATGTTAACCAGCATCTCCAACCAAAGGAACATGAGACAACATGCAGCCCTCTGCACCCTGGTGAAGCGACTGCCAGGAGGGCGCCCTATGATGGAGAACCACAGGTGGCCGTCGTTGAAGTTCTTGCGGGTATGGTTACTGAACAGGTGGGAGAAATTCTGCATCTGCTCGCGTCCGGCCACTGGGATCAATCGGTCGATCTGTATGTTACAGGAGGAAAACTTTCAATGTTTACTCGTTTATCAAGTTTGGTTCCAGGTATATGCCGAGATACATCAGAAAAAATATATATCATGTTATCACGCAACATATATCATTAGAAAAATTAATGCTAGGATCACATGGATTGCTTGTTCAACTTCAAATATCTATTCAAATATATAGATGAAATTATATAATATTTTGCCTACCAAATAACGAAGAGAGGAATAATTTAAATTTCTTTCTCATGCTGCAAAGAATGTTTACCTGGTAATTAATTTTTTTCTTATGTGGGTCTTTGCTAATATGCATCCATTGCCGATATATTTGAATAAAAGTCTCGAAATTTACAACGAAGATTGATTTTTGTTTACATCATGACCATCATGATTCCTACCTGTCCGTCGTCCTCCACCACTGAGAACCATTGGTTGACGATGAAATAGAACCTCTCCCTTGTCTGGATGTCTCTGATGGCGATGTATTTGACGTACCAGCCTTGCATCTTTCCTTTACCAGAGTTGTCGTGCCAGATTCGCATGTAGTTCAGCGTTCCCAACGGCCTATCATTAATAGAAGGAAGATCCATGTATATCTTATTCTTGATATTTTTATTATTATTCTTAATTTTTCTCATAATCGATAATTGCCCTATTACACAACATTTTTTATTTCTTTCTGATATCTTAAGTGTGCAGCAGCCTATCTGGGTCAAATGCTAACGAAACTAAGCATCATAAAATTATCATTACTAGCATTTTGGAATATTTTTTTTTCGAGAGCATTGGGCTACTGGATAATTCTTTGATCAGAAGACACGGGGAATACAAAGTAGTTGACTTTGACCATTGCCGGATTCTGCCGGGATCGGGTAATATGTAGCATTGCTACCACAAAATACGCTGTCGCATCGACAGTAGGCAACAACATATCAAATATCCTATATTATGAATGAATCGTCCCTATTCATTTGACAGCAAATCTGTCTAATTATTCAGACAGAAATGAAACATTAGAATTACTAGAATTATTCTAACGCCTGTAATATTCACTGAATATCGAGTGATATGGTTGCCTTTGCATTGCGCCATGAGAAGCTAAGTAAAACAACAGGGCTCCATCATCATCCCCCCTACCCCCCCCCCCCCCCCCCCACTCCGTGAACGGAGGGATACCATGCGTGTTCCCAAACTCTCTGGCTCGTAACAAAAGAAAAAGGTCTACCCGTATTGAATATACACACCGGACTTTTGCTGAAAAGGGGGATCGCTGGGAACACGCATATGCGTACCCTAAATAACACTGAGGGGGGAGGGGGAGGGGGGAGGGGGAGGGGGAGGGGGGGAGGGGGGCTCCGTCTTATACAGAGCTCACATCAGTCACAACTTATTTTACATAAGCGATAGAAGAGCGCCAACTTGCGATTGATTGGAGGACTTGCGACTGGTTCTGATCAATTCGCAACTTTCTATAAAACGGGCCCTAAATATTAATTTGAAACAACAAATCATTATTCCGTTAACAATTTAGGAGACTTCAAGAAGTTAAAGACACTGTGGGGTAGTGGTTCTTACCCTGGTACAGCCATGAGGAATCGATCAGAAGCACCTCTTCGGAATATCTTTCTCTTATCATCCTCAAAGTCTCGTACAGACGTTTCCTCATTCTCCCCAGACATGATGAAACTAACCTTTAGAAGACACAAAACAAAAACCAAATAACAGACTATGAGAACAAAATAATGTAGAGGTGTCGTGGTCTAGTGGATATGTCACCGGAATGTGGATCACATGGTTTGCGGTTCGATTCCTGCTGCAACGCGTATGTCCTTTGGCAAGACATTAATCTACATTTGTCACTCTCTATCCAGGCGAAACGGTAGTCGGTATGAAGAAATTCCTGGAATGCTTAGCACCTTATCATGTAGGCTCAGATACAGCCGGGCAATAACATGATACTTTGTATTAAGCTCTGTAGAGTATATTGGTATAGTAGCTGCGCTATTTACAAGTGGACACATTGATATTAATTATCATATCATCGTCACTTTTTTTAATTCCATTATTCCTCTAACACGATCTCAAAACTGTTTAAAACAATAACCAGAGGCAATTTCATTAGCCTTGTGCATCACATTATGAAATATGCGAACTAGACAATGACATATTTAAATAATACGAACATGATTTGAATGGGCAATACAATACGATATGCAAATTACCCTAATTTGATTTCTACAAAGTCTTTACTATCGATTAGCATTGAGATTTTAAAAAGCATCAAAAAATCGTATCAAGTTATCAATTTGTTATCTTTTTAACATAGATTGTAACCATGCATATTGTTTTTAAGAGACAAACTATTATGGGCTCTGCAATAAAAAATAAAGATATAATTTTTCTCAATTTGAAAGAGAAAATGTGATCAATTAAGCCCTTCAAAATGCTGTCCTAAAAGGCTAATTTCACTGAATGACGTAACGTGGAGTTCAGTGGATAATTTATTACAGCAGTAAAGATATATACTAATAAACACATCAATTTTCTATGGTATCTGTAAATCATCCTTATGTAATAACATGTGCTTACTTTGGAGTCGGTTCCACCGGCCTTCCTCTGTCCTGTCATTACAACTATCTCATAATAATAGTTATGAGCGGGGTTGTTGTCCACCAACGGCGTGACTCCAAGCTGAAATTATAAACGAATTATATATTTCAGTAATCAAAACTGAAAATCCTAAAACAGTATTGCACAATAATAATAATTGGATTTATATAGCGCCTTTTCCAAAGCTTACAAGGCGCTGCTCTCTTAGACCTTCAACAATTTAAGAGGAGTTGTACAGGTAAGTTTTCAGATGTTTTTTGAAGAAATCTAGTGAAGTACTGTTTCTTAAGAAAGAGGGGAGTTTGTTCCAGAGACGTGGGGCTAAGGACTGAAAGGATTTGAAACCAGCCTGTTTACGGGATTTGGGAATGACAAAGGTAGGAGCTGATGAAGACCTAAGAGAATAGGATGTTCTATGTTGCTGAAAGAGTGAGGAAATGTATACAGGAAGGGTGGTCGACATAGATTTGAAAGTTTGAACAAGTATCCGGTATTGTATTCTATCAGCAACTAGGAGCCAATGTAGTTCCTGCAACAATGGGGTGGCGTGAGACCATTTTGGTTTTTGATAGATTAGACGGGCACATTTGTTTTGCAGACGTTGAAGTCTGCCCAGGTCCTTCTTACTTATATCCCCAAGTAAGCAATGTAGTGGTATATGTCATACTCGCTCAATTCTCGGTCATTTTCATAATTTCAGAGGATGTACCCAACATTTAAAGCCGAAATCTACAAATCGACACAATAAAACAAAGGCTCAATATGATAGTAAACTATTGCCCATAGATGTGGAATAAATATTAAAATCTTATCTCTCCTCATGAAATGAAATTTGAGACAAACAGTCGTATACAAATAACGTTGGAAGCTCTTCATTTGTATATATTCGTCGTTCTGTGAAATAGAAACTGTGATAGACTATTTAAAAATTAAGGGGAAAAAATGCTTGTAATAAACCTTAAGAATCCTCAAAAATGCCAGTGCGCCTTATAACGGCAGTCGTGTTAAATCCGGGTTATTATGAATGCAGGGCCGCCAGAGAGAACAGTACTATATAGTATTAATCACTGATGAGGCTACTCTGGGTAAACAACATGTAATACTTTTATTATTGTTGTTATTATTAATTGTATTATTATTATTATCACTTTTATTTATATTATTTGTCATGTTTATTATTATCATTATCATTATTACCATTATTATTATTACCATTAGTATTCATCATTATCAATACTATCATTATCAGCATCATTATCATTATCATGTTATTATTATTATACTGAATGTTTTTACTAGTTGAGATGGTAATTCATTATTACTATTTCCATCACTATAATTACTAGTATCTTATCCCTCCCTGGCCACATCGCCATTCCTACCTTCAAGAGGTCTTTACGATCTCGACGTCGTGCCCAGAGCAAGATGAAGATGAAGACCACGTAGATGACGATGGTGGTGATGTAGATAGTGAGGTTTTGTGCGAATCCGGCATTGGCGAAGATGTAATTGAAGTCGAGAGGGGTAGGCGGGACGATCCATGTACTGGCGAATGACGTCAGATGGGTACAGCTACAGTACTGGGCATCGTAGGTAGTATTGCTTGCGACCTGCAGAGACACAAAAATATTCACGAGAGTTATCCAAATCTTTCTTGAACGATACAGTAGAATACTGCAACAAATATATATTTAGATAAATCAGTAAAATTAAACATTGTGGCATCAGTTGTACACGTTACCATTAATCATCTAGTAATACAGTCTAACCAACAACAAAAAGGACAAAAAGTAGAGGATCCACCTCTTTGAAATATTTTAACAATTTCCAAAAAGAAAACTTTTTTTGAAAATAAAACACATGTGTGTGACTGTGTAGAAATAATTATTTTTTTTCTTCAGCATAGCGGCTGGCCACTCCGCCCCTCCCATACTGGGGCTTCAAAAGTGTATCCTACGTAGTGTATACTTTCTTTGAAATCGCTTTTAATGGGTGAGGGTGTCGGATGGGATCAAATCTGCCCGTAAAGGCTCGTTCAGATATGACGCGGTCAACCGCCTTAAACAAAAAAACCACTGCGATTTTTGTCAACTGCGCGCAACAAAGGAGTACCTCCAGGGCACAAAGAAAGTTCTGCGCGTATTCACTGAGCTCCGTGTTAGAATATACAGATTAAAACATAAATGTTTAAAAATATATACAGATTATGGTGCGTATTAAACTTTACGTCATCATAAAACAACCGGCGCGGTACTGCTGTGTCGTGCCTGAACGAGGCTTAAGTTTGCCCATATTATATAAAACAGGCAAAACTCAATTTTTGTGAAATCGAAACTTTGAAATTGGGTATTTTGTGACAGAAGGTGGCAAATATTTACCTCGCATCCATCCTGGAGCCACATTTCGCGCTCTTCGCTCCAGTACGAGCAGCCTGAGGAGAGAACCCGGAAACCGTACGGTAGTGAAAAGTTCCGGCTCGTGTTTCCCGCCGCCCACGAAAGCTCCAGTTCGTCTGCGGAGGACAGATCGGGGTAGTCATCGAAGAGCTGATCGCAGTCAAGCTCGAGCAACAGGGCATAATACTTCCGGGCGTTGTTCCCGACCACGGAGCTGCTGTAGAAAGCCTGATGGATAACTGTGTCAGTGGTGGCTAGAGTGGGACGAAAAGGCAATAAACGCGAATGATGCTCGTTAATAAACTTAAAGCAAAGCGAAACATTATGATGTATTTTACTCGCCTGTTTTTACCAACAATAGTAAAGAACAAAAATGAGGATTTGACAGGAATGAATGATATGCTCTGAAACATCAAATTATTTTGTTAAGAACTATCGTTACTTTGATGATCATTCTAATGGGTTCTTCCAGCGTTGTTCAAGGTGATACAAGCGTTCAGTTATGTTCAAGAGAGTATATATTCTCTAGAGTAACTTTCGTTAAAGGTCCTCTGTGCTGCACAATTCACACAGCGTGTTTTCAGGGGTATACCTTGACCATTTTGAAAGGGGGTGTGGGGAAGGGTGTTGGTTTTAAGACCCAATCTGCTAACAAGTCATCCAGTATCGTGCCAATGGGTGACAAGCGAAGATATGTACTTCAAAGATTTCCAATGTTGAGGACAGAGAATCAAAAATGTTTTCAATCAGCAAAGAAACATATTTTGTTAAATACATAATCAATATTAATAATACAATATTCAAGAATAATAATATGATAGCAACATTTTTCGAAAAATCAACCTAACGCAATTTAAATGGCCTTATGCATCCCCAACTGAAATGTGCAAACATGACAAAGTGGTATTTCGTAATCAGGACATGATTTCTTTGAGACATACAGTAGGGTATTGAAATTGCCCTTGATTTGAATTTTTGAAAATAGTTGTTATCATGTAATTATACATGATGGTAAGATTATCCGGTTGATTCACAAATAAGGGGCAAAAGACTTCGCTGTTTAACCATGTTCTAGTCACTATGTTATCCTAACCAAAAGTCGTCACGGCTATGGCAACAAGTATATGGGTGGAAAATATTACATTTGGAATCTCAATACGATTATTAATACATACCATTTTCATTTCTATCGTAGTAGAACAGTTTTATATCATCAAAGCCGCTTATATTAGGGAAGCCGCTAAACCCGAGAAGCAGGGCATAGCATGACGTGCGTTCGACTTGCAACTGGACTGTGAAGGCCGTGTTATTGTAGCTGATGTCGAAGCTGTGGTATGTCACATTGGTAACGTTTGCTAGAGCGTCGGAATCAAACTCATTCCAGCTTGGTTCTTCCCCACCTGGTCGATCAATCTTGAGAAGGATAGGCGCGTTAGCGTTGGAGATCGTAATGGCCTCGCCGCCCAGGGTTTCGAAGACGACTTCCATGACGCCGGAATCGCGCGAGATACGGTCAGAACTTTCTTCGTAATTGTATGGATTCGTTGGTAAGGAGGTTGTCTGCCGGTTTAGAAGCAAGAAATGAACAGGTTTTAGCTAAATATGTAGTTTTTAACAGCATTTTAGTCATGAGATATTACAATTTTTATAGCCACAGAGTTATTTATTATATTAGCAAAAATCTGTAATATGAAGATTTATATACAGATGCGAAGGAAATAATGCATGGTATTTGCAGAAGAGCTTATTTTTATAAAGATGTATGATTATGGGTCTTTTGTCTTTTATCATGATCACCACGGTGATCGTAATCGTCAAAATTGTCATCATCATCGTGTACATCCTTACTATGTTCACCATTGTCATTATCATTATCACCATCATCATTATCGTCATCGTCGAAACCGTCCTAACCGTCATCAGTTACCATCATCATTAACTTCATTATTGTCATCATCACTGTCACCATCCGGCATCAATAAATTATCATCATCATCATCGTCACGAAACTCTTCATTATCATCTTCGTTATGATACTTATGGACATTATCGTCATCATTATCATCAACATCGTCACCATCGTCACAACCGGCATCACAGTTACAATCATCATTAACTCCACTATTGTCATCATCGTCGTAATTTTAATCAACTTATCGACATCATCATCATCATCATTATCTTCACCATTACTATCATTATCATCACCATCATTCTAACTGTCATCACAACAATCATCATTATCACCTTTACTATATTAATCATCGTCGTCACCGTCATCATCACAATAGGGACTTTTAGATTTGCACGTCGACAGCTTTGACTGCAACGTGTGACGTCATTTTAAGGCACTGCGCATACGTCACGTCGTCTCAGTCGGCGATCGAGAATGCGTCAACCTTGATTTTCCTAAATCTCGTGCGGTACTAATATGCCGCGCGCGCATAAAATATACAGTTCCTCAGGTAGACAAAGGAACATCGATCCCTTCCCTGCTATTATGTAAAAATGTGTAGAACAGGTGTCACATGCATATTTACCTGTTCTACACATTTTGACATAATAGCAGTGAAGGAATGTTCTTTTGTCCGTCATGTTCATAGTGTTACTTCCTGCATGCATGTTTATCGTCCAGTGCATTCTAAGATTTCTAATTGTAGTCAACATGGGCAGTTGAGTACGTTGACACGCATGATCAGTCGGCGTTCGTCGTGTTCTCGTCCACTCAATCTAAAAGTTCCTATTATCGTCAACTTTATCGTCACAATTATCGTCACCGTAACCATCGACATAACTGTCATTACAGTTATCATCATCACCATCACCATCACCGTTTCTCGACATCCCCATCATGCCATTACCTCTCGCGAAATGACTGCATCGTTGCCGCAGATTGCCTCGGGATCTTCGACGAGTTCAGTCAACGAGGGGAGGAAGACGCTCCCGGAGTCTTCATTGACACTACGATCGGCCAGATCGCTACAGGTGTTCTTTTCGTACGTCATTGAAATTGTGTCTGTGTGAATGGAAACAGCAGGCTCCCGGGGGAGGGTGTTCCTTCCCAGGAGTTTCTTGATGGCTTTCATCTTGTTTCTGGCTTCAGTCACCACTGCGCGACCCTAATGGGAGAAAAAGTATGCATATTCGAATTTAAATAGATTTCTCGCGCAAATACAGTAGATCGGTCGTGGTCTAGTGGACACGTCACCGAACTATGGATCATATGGTTCGTGGTTCGAGTGTCATCACGGCAGTGATGATTGTTGAGCACCAGGGGTGTCAAGTTTGACAGATTTGAGTGCGATGCAAAATTATGCTATTATAATTATGATTATGATTATGATTATGATTATTAATAAGATTATTATTATTTGTAATATATAATAATGCGCACACGGGAACTAAGTCGGATTTGGCTTCCGTGTTTGGGGTTTAATGCTACAGAATGGCAAGTAAAGTGCTTTTATAATCGGTTTTAGACAACCTAACCATACACAAAATAGTTTGTCAGGCGATTCAAATACAATTAACGATAGATGAACTATAAGTAGTTCGACTCCTACTTGGTCCCTTTTCCGTTGAAGGTTCTCCTCTTTCTCGGCTGTCCACTCAGTTGTGGTGGCTGAAAGAGAGAGAGAGACAGAGAGAGAGAGAGAGAGAGGAATGTGAGTTTCAAAGTATCATTGTTTCTAAATATGTCTGCGTGTTACCTATCCCACACAACTGAAGTGTTAGTCAGTGCCAAGCGTTAAGGAATTACATTTCCAGATAATTTTCAATTTTGGAAAAATAATATTATAATAGATATTTTCATAAAAACCCGAACTTTATCCCTTTCCGTATCTAACCAAAATGGATTTCAATTTCTCATAAATGTGATGAATCGATAATAGGAAACAAAAGTGTTGCGAAAGTTCCTCATAATAAGTGATATGTAATTTCATGAATCATTATTCTTCTTATTATTTTTATTCATTTTTTTATTTCTATTATTCTGATAATATACTTCGACATACCTTCATCACCCACACTAGAAGTAGCTGCACTGATTGAGTCTTGAAGGGAACTAAAGGTTTGGTCACCGTCTGCACTCTCGAATTCATCCAGGATTGGTAAGGAGTCCTGGACACTCAACGCTGACCCCTAATTTGTTGATAAAAGGGGAACAGAAATGTGATGTTTTTCTCGTCATTTTACATGATAAAGAAAGTATCAAGCGTTGAAGGTTTAAAGGGGGTGTAGCATGACGAGACTACGTGTCGTTTCCGTGGCCTGACTCAGGTCCAATCGGGTATATTCGACGAAACCAAACTTTAATCAAGTCCATTCGTTTACGTGCAGTTGTCCAAAAGAAGTCGTAGACGGCGTTAACCGGTATTTGCCATGCTACACCCCCTTTAAGACCATGCCCCGTGATCCAGGTTCGAATACAGGTGTCTCTCTCTCTCTACCCAAGATGAGTGAATCGGGTGGCATGGCTGATGGATTTCATTTTAAAATGCACTGTACTACATTGGAAATTAAATAACAGCTGCTGGAGCTATGGAGGATGATGAAACAAAGCTTTTGACAATGCAGAGCGGAAATTCTTTGGCGGAACACAGAACCCTTTTTTTTTCATTATGACTGGAAATTTTATAATTGATTCCATTATACAACTTTTACATGCTATTCTCTAGGATTCAAATACTTTATTGATTTGCATGAACTGAATTTAGTGTGATATATGCTAATAACACAAAATATGACTATCGTGAGATCTATGGTAATTAATTCAAAATCATTCAAAAACTGACTTACCTGAAGTATATTTCCCATAAGGCCTAGCAGCAGAGAAGTGGTTGCTTCCAGTGTTTCTGTTGACACGGTGTCCTGTAGTTCTTCAGTGGCAACCAGTATGTTTTCAGCTACAGTATTGAGCGAGGTCTACATAGGGCGATAGACATTGATATGACAATCTTATTTATGATTAACAACTACATGCTTTTAAAAGTACCTCACTGAGAGATATCTTCTACCTACGATGTATTAAAATGACACCGTTTCCTTTTAAAATCATAATCTTTGTTACAACAAAAGCCTGATTTAGATCTTATAGTAGGAGGTGTCCAAGGGTTGTGGTTCGAAAACCAACCCGGCACTAAAGCCCTTTGGTCAGAAATTAATCCACATTCGCCACACTCCATAAGTGCACGGATTGCGGACAGAGCATTATTATTAACTGTGGTGACCCTTGATAAATAAGACCCTATTGTTGTCATTAATTATCAGCATGATTATAATTATAATAAACACAGAAAGCCGAGGCATGCTCCGTCTCCCATTCTAAATTACAATTCCAATGATATACCATATTGACAAAACATCTGTTCTCTCAGTATGTCATTCTTTGAAGAAAAAAAAAAACAGTCCCCGATGTATGACATAAACCATCATGAAACTGAAAGTATTGTCAAGAGTTTTTTCCATGGTGCATGATTATCGACATTATTAACAATGTCTACCAAGCGAAGAAAGGGGGCTTTCTTGTCTCTTACATGATAATGTGTGCAATTTATATTTATCAAGTCTGTAAATAATATATATGTATTGCTTTGTATTATGCAGGAACATCGGGGGTATCAGTCTGTTAACTGAGGAGGCAATCCTCCTTAAATGAAACTGTAAATAATCAAAAACGAACAAATAAATAAATCTCTGGCAAGCAGACAAAGATAGGTTCGCCAAATTATGGAAGGTTTAGGGCAACCCCCAGCCCCATTAACTCCACCAATACCACAACTCTACTCACCAATGCAGCTTGAGACAGTTCATTAGTATAGAGTGAGAGTTCTAATGCAGATCCGGCCAATATTTGAGCGTCTTCTAAAGAATTGACAGTCATTGTAGCTTGAACTGAAGCTATCTTGCTTCTCAGCTGTCAAGCCCAAATAGAAAGAAAACAAATATTATATTTTACCGTCATAATTTTGGGTTATTCCACTACCACCAATTACGCCAAATACAATGTTGACAATCAAGTTGGAATAATTTTCTTCTTACCTCGTTTCATGCAGTGATTGTAAAAATATGATTTATTCTTGATAGTAATGTTTATTTCATCCCAGAACCTATTGATCAATCCCTATGAATATTTAGATTTATCACTTAAGTTCTGAGAACACATAACCTTTTTCAATCAAAATGAGTCATATTATAACAATTACTTAATGAAAAGAATGTGAGAAAAACATAATTCTAACTTTATAGGCAGTAGTCAAGCCCAATTTATTCAAAACAGCCAATTTATTCCAAATAGTAGACAAAACCAACTCATCTTGTACGGTAACATGTCTTAGGTCTGGTGCACACAAGTCGGTATTCATCTCCCGTCAATTGCGCCAAAGGATTGTTGATTAGATTCACGCAGCTAACAATATTTCAATAGTCAGTATGGAAATTACATATATTACATGATGTTAGATAGGACAAGCTATTTTGTTTGTCCTACCTACCACCACCACCACCACCACCACCACCACCACCACCACCACCACTACTACTACTACTACTACTACTACTACCACTACTACTACTAATACTACTACTACTACTACTACTACTACTACTACTACTACCACTACCACTATTACTACTACTACTACTACTACTACTACTACTACTACTATTACTACAACTACTACTACTTCTACTACTACTACTACTACTACTACTACCACTACCACTATCACTACTACTACCACTACTACTACTACTACTACTACTACTACTACTACTACTACCACTATTTCGTCTACTACTACTACTCCTACTACTATAACATGTTTAATTTGAAATTCTGCCTACCGATTTCATGTACTATACCAATCCACTGATTAGCACGACTGATACTCACATATGCACGTGTTGTTGTCTTCTGTATTTTCTCAACTTCTAATTCACGGATAGCTGATGATGACTTGCATGCAAAATATCAGAAAACAAAAATAAATAAATAATTATCTTACAAACAAATTTGAGAATAGTTTATGTTGATGCCTACTTCAGTAATTTAATTTCTTGAGGTTGCTTGGTTGGTACTGGTTTTGTATAATCTTGTATAATCTCACTTATGAGGTATATTTGTTATGAATCATATTTTTCGAATATATACGTTATCCTAATGACTTACCTGCTCTGTAACGGTATTGTTTTCTGTTCCCAAATTCCCCGAGTGTGTTTCAATTTGTCCATCGATTAGAGTATCTGGAACAAATACACAGTTCGAGATGAAAAAGAAGAATATATACACTGTACGTACAATCTTCTCTTACGGTCGTGTGCATACGACCCCCGAAAATGCCATTCAAATCCACTACAGCTTTCTTCGATGGTCCACGGCAATTTTTATATTTGTTTTTTGTTTTTTTGTAACGTCTATGATCATAGGTTTAACCTGACTTTATCAATTTAATGGACCAGTTGTGTATCTTTATAGATATTTTCGTATTATATTGACACTGAATGTATGAAAATGGCATCAATACATCGAGAATTCTGAGTTTAGAACTTTTTTCCCTCCCTACCAATATTATATTTTCTTATTATATTTCTTCAGAAACTTCAGAAGCAGAAGAATAAGAAGAGGAAAAACAAGGAAAAGAAGAAGAAAGAATTGATAAATTGAAACGAAACAAAAGCTCCTCCAGATCAAATAGAATTACAATCAACAACATACTTGTGGAAGTTCTTTCAAGATTCAGGGCTGAAATATCAATCGTAGCTTTTTCGGTGACACTCACTAAGCTGCCTTCAGCCTGCAGTTTCTCGTAATCGTCTAACAATGATGTCACAGAATCATCTTCAAGAATAGTCGCGACTTTCTCTCCAGGATCCACCTTCATTAAGAGATTAACATTTTAAAGAGATCAGATTTTATATGAACAATCAAACATGCAAAAGCTGAATCATCGAGGATCTGAAAAGTCATCTTTAATCTAGTCGAAATTTCAAGGGATTTCAAACTTTCTTGGAGGACGAAAGTCAAATCGGCCCAGAATTGTACTGATATCAGACCAACAATTCACTTGTCTACCATTTGAAGCCGTTTTGGCCTTTATTTTGAATACATTTAACTTCCGGTTTAGTTAGTATGCCTATCATTATTTAGAGCATAAATCAGGAAGATGATGTTTGTTTAGATTTCCAAATCTCAAATAACTTCTTTTTGTTCGAGACTCGGATAGCAGGAGAATCGATAGTGTGCAGTGAGGTTAAGTATATCAAGTAAGAGTCCGGTTTACATTTCATGCACACTTTTTAAATAACGGTTTCCCTTGAAAACCTTTAAACTTGCCCGAGGATTGCCCGACAAAGTAACAAGATATATATGCAGAATGGATACCAAGTATTGCAGTTCCTTCATCAATTACAGGTTAATGGAATATCTCGTCACCAGGTCTCCTAGATAAACATCTATGCATTTGAATATATGTGACCCGGCACCACAAAACCAACAAAAAGTCGCAACCAGCGATTCTCCGTAATCAGCTAAAATGTCAATTTAGGTGAAAAAAATAGATTTTTGTTTTTTTGCATTTTCTGAAAGAGTGGTCTTTTCTGTACCTAGTATCAAAATTTGGAAGTCTAAAACATAGTAGAAGATGTGTTTTAAACGGTTTTTCTAGACCAGTTTTTTTCGCACAGCCTTCGGTCTCTTCCAAAATTTGATCACTTTTCCCGAGCGAAATTATCGTAGTCCGGAAATGGTCGGTCGTTGCTAACGGGTCGTGCTACGCGGGCTGTGATTGGTCCGTTATAGCAATCAGTGCGGCGCGCCATTTTGTTTGTATCCGCTTTCACATCCGAGTTCCAGATTTGCGTTCGTCTTATATTCTCCGTTAACGACTTCGACTAGCTTGATTGTACATCACATATCCAGAATTTGTTGATCAAGAGTAGACCTAAGAACATTATTATATTTTATACATTTGAGAGTGACAAGTTGCGAAAAAGTCTACAACGTCGTTACAATGCCAGGTTTTGTACGTGAGCAGAGCCGTGGGATGGTACCGGGGTGCACCAACGCAGATGCCCGGCTAGCTCGGGCGGTCAACGAAGCGATGATGCGGGGGCTAGCTGCGGGGGATCAGGCCAACCTTACAGCTTTGCTTACTGAACACTTCGGGCAAGACAGCGACGAGAGAATTCCTGATAATGTGGTTACAAATAATTGCCCAGATGTATACAAAACAAGATAGGTGACAAGCAGTGTTATGTAAGGGGGAACAAAAAGACTCCGGGTCCACCATGAATAGGCATTGTCTAGTGCAGGTGTCTCGGCACTATGTTGCAGTTCACTTAATCTGTCCAATTACAACTCTATACATTTACAACATAATAACTTTTGAAAGACTTAAGTCCACACATTGAAACCTCAGAAACATAATGAACAGACTATGTTTGACCATCAGGCCAAATTTCAGCCTAATC
Source organism: Strongylocentrotus droebachiensis (assembly GCA_035222895.1). NCBI lineage: Eukaryota > Metazoa > Echinodermata > Echinoidea > Camarodonta > Strongylocentrotidae > Strongylocentrotus > Strongylocentrotus droebachiensis. Next base: position 133,896 of record JAVYIG010003662.1, read on the forward strand.
TGAAAATCTCTTCATAGTGGTTGCTATGGCCTTTTGATTCACCCTTCTATTGATTTCCCTGTGGTTTGCTTGCTCCGCATGCTTGAATAGCCCCAAACTTTAAAGCTCTCTTTCTCACAATTTAATACCAGTAACCTCCCTCACCAGCTCTTTTCATTCACTAAATTGAAAGGGTTAGGAAGCTTCAATTTGGACAAGTAATATACCATTTTAATGAGGAGAACTTCTTCTTTCATAATCAGATGAAATCAGGAAAATAATTTTTTGCGACTTTTTGGTGGTTTTGTGGTGCCGGGTCACATATAAGTAAACCGGTCTGTGTCACGTGATCAGACTATGATTTCTTATTGGTTACTAGTGATCAACAAAACTTACATAGACATTTCCCGCATCGACTTCCACTGACGCACCATATCGGTCTGATATGACGACTGAGATTCCTATGGTGTTGTTAACTTTACCGACAGGGAGTGGCACTAAAGTGCTCGATCGGCTACCCGTATACAGCAGTTGACTGCTTTCGCCATCAACAGCTGTAAAACAACAAAATGATCACAAAACCTCATAAGAAGTCGTCAATATAATGCGAGTGTCGAAATGTATTATTGACATGAATCTCATCTTTATGAAAAATTGAGTTTTCACTTGGTTGTCACACAGCCTGTGCGCATTATAACTACTTAGTCTGCTTCAATTACCTTTATTTTTCTCTCTCTCTCTCTCTCTCTCTCTCTCTCTCTATTTGTTTTTCTCTCTCTCTCTCTATCTCTCTCTCTTTCTCTCTCCCTCTCTCTCTCTCCCTCTCTCTCTCTCTCTCTCTCTCTCCCACTGACTTACTACCTTTCTACATGTTCTCTCTATATCACTTTCTCTCCTCACCTTGCTTCCTAAGAAACTCAATTTGTTTCCCCAACTAGCTAGTGTTACTTCGTAGTACTATATTTGTTAACGTTACCGTTTGTATATTTTTTTAAAAATGTTGTAAAGTTAACAGACTATTTTCATTTGCAATATTTGTTATACCGCAAGTCTAATGACGATTGAAAGCTTCTATAACAAGTAATAAATACCATGGCCGATTGCAAAACAAATTGTCAATGTCCTTATTTTTTGTCCCAGGTAGCGCAATAAATGTAACTAATTTGCTTTCATCAGAGGACGTCCTTGTAAGGTCATGCTCAGAGCCGTCGATGATGTTGGACCACCGCTCGCGTGACTATGGGTAAACTCGGCTCTGTAGATAATTATATTTGATATTTGTCTGTATTATTTGAAACTTTCCACAACTTGTACTCCATAGAACTGTAAACATTTTCTGTTGCAATTTGTGGAGGGTCAGTTCTGTAGAATGACTGTACTATACAATTAACAGCGCCGCCGGGATCAGCGTGGTTCAAAGGTAAGTAATGTCCATTGTCATCCCACTGACTAACACTGTGACATACTTTACCATAGAATTCGTATGACGATATGCTGTCTTCATCTTCCCAGTCCATGCATGCAATGTATACAGAGTCGCCGAGATCGATGGATCGAGAATCGACGTCGCAGCCATTCCCTGTCGGGAGTGTGTTCAATTGAGCTTCGATCTCTGTGATGCCCTCGACGCCCCCGGTGTTGGTAGCCGAAAGCCGAATTACAAAGCTCTGTCCTGATGACTGTCGGCTGAACGCCGCTTGATTGATGAAAATTGCATCAGTATTTACACCTAGAACGGTGATTCGAGACAAAAGGCAATTTAGCAACATGTTTTGCAAATATTAAAAATCTAGGAAATAAAATAGGAGCAGCATAAAAACTATTGAAAAAACACCGATAAAAAGATGCCGTGGAATCCTCTCTCCAGAAAGGAGGCGGAAAAGGACAGTCCCGCGTGAACCGTCTGGGCTTTAAACCGATTCACGGTGATTCGACAGTTACATGTAGCTATAGGCCTACTAACAGCACCACTCTACTCCCACACATGAAGTCAGCAGCCCCCAACAATTTCGTTAATGTTCCTTTTTCTTCTCCATCATCTATTCCTTCTTTTCTCATTTTTAATATTTTCATGATTCTTTATCTTCTTTTTCTTTTCTTCTACTTTTTTTCTTCTTCTTCTTTATAGAGAGGTAAATATTCCTGCACTTCTGTTTTGTTTCTTTCGGTCAGCTTCAATTCGCGCGATAATCAGGGGAATGTGGGAGAAACAGAAAATCCACGATTTCCAAAAATCCGGGGTATAGGGGGAACAGAAGAAAGTCATTTCAATGCATATTGCATACTACCGATTTCTTAAGGATGAGTTACATCGTATTGGAGCGTTATTCTATCTATAATTATTGTCCGTGCTTGTGCTTTCAAAGACTTATCAACCTTATATCTGCTCTTTTCCGCAAATAGGGGGATGTGTCATCCCGAGGTACCGGTAGCTTACCTGTCGCATAGCTCTCCCAATCTGTTAAGGGCATTGTATGTGTTCCGTTATTAACATACACCTCCCATCGGTAAATCACACCGTCGCAATCAACGACACAATCCGATCTTAAGCGAAGGTCAGCCGAAGGGTTGATCTTGACCGAATTTGACTCGGCCGTGAATGGTGTTCCCTGGGATAATCTGAAATTCAAGATGAAATTATGGAATGATATTTAAACCAGGGTAAATATTGGTATTTAGAAATTCTCTAAACAGATTTAGCTCAGTACACTGCGTCGGGGCACAAATTATAACACGATAATGTTAAGTAGAGGGCTAGCCTTGGTCCACGTTCAATGCTACAGCTTCGTACTAGTCCCTAACAAGAAACATTCCTCATACAGAGGATTTCTTTATGTTAGTGATCGGGGGGAAATGCAATGAATTATTGATAGTTTATTGCATTTTCTTTGTTTTTCTTAATTTATGGGGGCTGCCCCCTACCCTAGCCCCCGCTGCGTACAGTCATGATTCAGTGGCAAAGCAATGGCCTCGTAACTGTGAGGCCCCAGGATCAAAACCGTGTCAACGTGCTTTATTAGTGCCCTTTTGTGAGGCATTAATAATTGTTAATGTCAGTTATGAATTAATGACGTAGGTACCCTAGTTTTTAGTAGCACACACATGTTTTAGCAGTCACGCAAAACAAACACTCGTAAATTATTATTAAATAAAATCTGAGAATGAATACTATTATCTAGATCTATTAGGAATAAATCATTGTTTAAATCATTCCATAAATTGGGGTAAAAAAAGAAATTATTCCACCATTATGACCAACAGTGTCACATTCGAATCGTTTCACATCTCCATTTTATACTCGGTAACATTGTTCAGATGATAGAAAATGTTACCGGTTCACTTTAACGTGGCAACTGTCAAAGGGAGATGTTTACCTTATGACGGGTTGAGGGGGATCCCCGCTGACAATCTTCAGCTCGAACGCGACCTCACCGGAAATAGTTCCTTTCTCGATGACCACCTTCATGTCATAGGTCATGTTATAGTCCATCCACCCGGTGTTGAGGTCAAGACTGCTTTGGTCGTAATTCAGTCTACCGGGACCAGTCCCAAAGCACCCTCCCTCAGAGCCCCCATCGCCTGTTATATCCACTGGTGTGTCCACAAGGGTCTTGTCATTGTTCAGTCGAAATTCCTCATAAAAACGCTTGCAGTAGTACTTGAATACGCTGATCCCCTATGTTTGTAGATACAAGATGTGAATATGAACAATTTCGAACACTTGGCCCTTGTTAGTCAATAACGGTACCCCTAGACACGTATTCTACAAATCATTCTATGAACGTGATACAGGCTTGATACTTGATGCAGGAATTTTTTGAAAATGTATGGCTTTCTTGAAAAGGTCTGTCCATTGGCTGGCTTTCAATGGAACTGAATAAAACTGCCCAAAACCAAATGCAAGTCATATTAGTACACGACGACAGTGATTGGTCGAACATGTCGAAAAGTCAATTTGCATTTATTTTTGAAGTCGTATATTATCGCTTCCTGTAAGGAAAGAAGCCCCATGTATGATAGACATCTGGAATGCAAAATGAGGTTAATATAATACCATTAAGATACCGTCCTATAAATATTTTGGCATAAATTGTTAAGGAAAAATCATTATTTTTGTCATAACCCTTCGACAGTGCTTGAGAAGCGGTATATACAGTTTTACATAAGTGATGACAAATGTGAAGAATAAGTATGTTTGCTAGCTCAACTCCTGGATGACATACCTGGTCAGTTACCGAACTGTCCAAAGAAGGATCTTTAGAATAGAGCCCGGGATTCAAGTTGAAGTTCTGCCCATGACCAATTGTAGTTGAAGACAGTTGGCCGTCAACGACCTTAGCTTCGAGACTGAAAGACAAAACATGAATGTACTCTCGAGCACACGCCGTGAAGACAACACCATCTAGCTTACTGCTGTCCATGGTGACACAATAGCTTATGCGGTAGTAGCCCGGCGGGTATGTATAGGCGTTCAGCTTGATATCGGCTGTGTTAGCTTCGCCGACGTAGAAGGGGTCAGTCGGGTTTAGATCCGTGAGATTCAGAGAGAGCCCCGGAATGACTTCGCCACTGGTGCTGTTGAATTCCCGTACTGACCATTCCTTGAAGTTGTCATTGATCTTACAACGGATCGAGGTCGTAGTTTTGAGAGGAACAAAGTCGTAGGTCTCTACTCCTCTCGGGTCCATCCATTGTGAGTAATCTTCGCTGAAGGCTACTTCTGGCACGTTGCACTCAAGGTACGTCACTGCGAAGGGTTCCTCGATGACGATGTCGGTGACGAGATTGAAACCGTGCACGGCGAAGACGTAACTGCCGTTGTCGGCGTACGTATGTATAAGATTGATGGTATTGGTAAGAGGACCTATGTAGTCCGCCGTGGATGACTTCCAATGCCCCTCGCACACCGTTTCACCGTACATGATGGGTGTCTGTTGGTCGCCGTAGTCAATGGCCAAGCACGAGTTGTATCCGATCTGGCCGATGGTGATGGTGAAGTTCTTGGGCTGGTTTGGAATGGTGATCACCCCGGTTGATACGTCTATTGAATGGATTGTCCTAAAAAGTTGGAATGTGGCACTGATGGTGTAACGTTCGCTTACTGGATTGCTCGCAGCAACTCTTACGGTGTGTTCTCCAGGCTGCGGAAAGACATACATGTAGTAATTAGCTTATCAGAGATCCAACAATGCCCTTTACTACCTCCCCCTCAAAAAAGGGAAATACATCGTATCGTTACAACTACTTTATACCTCAATGTAATATATACAATGTACTCATTTGCAAGCTTTTAGTGTGACAATGACATCTCTATTTTCGCAAATACGTAAAGTGTAATAACAATATTGATACTAGAAATGAGAATTATTGGACTTTTAGTTTGATTTTAATTCTTAAATGGATTATTTTGTATTTGTTGTTATTGTTTTGTTTGGGGGCATTTTATGCCTCCTACATACCTCTGTATATTGGCGTGAGAGAGTATCTTCAGTTGTATTCATAGGCACCAAAGCATTGTCACCGAAGTCCAGATATTCGAATGTGATATTAGTTCCTGAACATGAACATTAAAAGGTGAAATCAGCAGAATGAAGAGTGACACTTAAAGTATAATGGTTCTATTGAAACATTTCAGTAATGGTCTATTTATATTCGTACATACACTGCCATATTCAATGATTTTGTTGATATCATCAATACAAAAAGTATCGTCACGTTCATTATATTAATAATGGTCTACTTGAAAAGGAACTCACCTGGACATGTATACGAGGATGTATCACTTTTAATGGGTCACTCTTGGAGAAAAAAATTATCCCTAAACATCATTTACTATTTTCTACAGAATAATAATACCTCGCCAATATCCTCGCTATAAACAAATCCTAGATACAAAATAATCGAAATTATTTCGCTCTTTTAATCCAAAGTCCTAGAATGATGGGTTTGGAGGCTTCAGCTGCATGCCTTGTCCAAGCTAAACCTGAGTATCACCACCTCCCCTACACCTTCGGAGCACGCTTATCTTGGACCGATGCATCATGGGAAAACTAACAAGCCCCGTACGTACGTTCATAAGGTACCGTCGTAATCATAACTACGACGTGGGTTCACACGGGACCAAAACAACGAGTATTCGAAGTTAACTTCAAGTTGGGAAAGGCATTTATTTGAACTACAAGCTGGCGTAATCTCGAAGTTGATTGCGTCCGCACGTCATAGCTCCGAATGAGGACTCGGCCCCTATACCTCCTCCCCCAACTCGTAGTTATATCGCTAACCTTAAGATATATCGTAGTTTGTAACTTCGAGTTCAATTAAAGATTTATACCCACGAGTGCGTTCGCATGGTCCGTAACCACAAGATAACTATACGCGCTTGATAAAACACGAGTTAACGGACTGTTGTGTGATCCTCACAACTAGTCCATAAACCCTATTTTCTGGTCGACTATTAAACCTTTAAGATAATTTTCACGTTGGTAAGTTGTCGATTATATTTTATCAGGGGTAGTATCTTGTTGTTGTTGTTGTTTTAGTTTTAAGGGCGTGTGTCATTCTGTTGTCCTACTGGGTAGTTGTTCTGCAAGGCCTTTTGTTTGTTACCTGACGAATACACTGGTTTGAAAACGATCGGTCTCTCCAGCGGATAGTTGTCTCCGTAATCCGCAATAGGATCACCGTCAGGGGGTATTACCGGTTGGTAGAAGACCTCCAAATGCATGTCTTCGGAGATTATGCCGTACAGTTTAACCTAGAGGGTTAAAGATGCATGAGATAGTTACACTTCTTCCGAAAAACGTGTTATTCCGTAATAAACAAACGTTTCTTACAGTTTATGTCATAATGTCATTAGAGTAAGACCTTTCAATTTGAAAGATCTTAAATTGTTTATCAGATCACAGTGCATTTCAAGGAATGATCCGACCAGTTTATCATTTACCTCACCTTGGACGAGTGTGGCAATGTAGATTTAATGTCTTGCCAAAAGATGTTAGTGCTTTGGCAGTCATTATGTTGAACTCCGTACTTTGTGATCTACAGTCCGACGACCTAAACACAAGGCCTTAAGTTCAGACAATTAATATCACAGCACTGTGCATTTCAATGAATAATCCTACGAGAGGATCATTTATATAACCTTGGCCGAGTGGGGGCAATGTACAACTAACGTATCGCCAAATGTCGTTAGTGCTGTGGAAGAGATTTGATCCCCTTACCTTGTGGTCCACAGTCCGGTGACCTATACGCTATGCCACTACACCTCTATATCACATCATATCTTACCTCAACTTTGAATGTGATCGTCGCAACAAGATTGTTCATAGTTACGAGGACAATAAAGATGCCTGGAAACTGGACCGGATGGGCGTAACTCTCCTGGTCCCCCTCGTTGGAGAGGGTCATCACATGGGTACTATTGTCATAGTAACTGCTACTGAAGGAGATGTTTGCGTCCGTGCCGTAAGGTTTGCCGTTCGACGCGAGAAGCTCTACCGTTATGTTGATGTAACCTAGGAAATAAGGGGCATGGTGAATACCAGCCTTTGTCTAGATTAAAATTGCTCAGGTAATCAATTGTCCTGGAAAGAATAATGTACCCGGGCACACTTAGTTTACCGTGAAAGTTGGAGGTAATAGTTGTTATATTATTAATCGTCTTTCTCTTCCATATTAAACACTCTATCACGTTCAAACTCCTGTTTACATGTATACAATAATAGGTAACTGTGTTCATTTAACGTGAATGTCGTAATGATTTCTTTCGATTTATTTGCTTTGATTTATTTATCTCCGTTTGAATGTGAACATATTTGAACGTTTCCACAAAGTATGAATAAACTCAATTATTACATGAAACAAAGTAATCCGATTTTATACGAAGACAAAATAGAAATAATGAAGAACTGGCAAAGATCACGTGAAAACTGTTGACCTAAATGCATATAATATAGGGAGGGTCATGCTAAAGAAGCAATGCTTGTATGATACAAGCCCCTAAAACTTAGTGATATAATACTAAATCGTTTTGGGCATGAAACTGTATAATAAACACTTTCCTGTTATTCATCACGATTTCTGTTACCGTGGAAACGTTGGAGTGGAAATAAGAAATCTTTAAAGGCAAACCTTACCCTGCTCAGGACTGGGATAAGGGTGGGAAGCGGGAGTGTCCGGCAGGATTCTATAGTGCTCCTCGAGTACCGGATTTTGGATGTAGATGGTTTTGGATGCCGTCTCGTTTCCATGGAGATTAGATGCGGTGACCGTAATAGTGACTAAGCCGTTAGAGTCATCGTAGAAATGGTTGAATACCGGTAGAGCCGCTGTAAAAAAAGACAAGCCAATGGACCATTATGGTAACAAAAGACTGGGAAAAATCGACATAAGTCTTACTGTACATTTAAAAAGTGCAAACCATGTTTTAAAATCGGGCAGCGTCTCACGACGCCACCTTTAGTACTCGTTTGCCGACATCCCAACATAATGCGCGTATTATTAATGGCGGGATGTCAGCTGTCAGCTATCTAAACGTGTATGCTACTTTTTATGATGTTTTATGAAAAAATCTCGAAGTATTTGACATGCATATTACTCTGCTTTGACTTGATAAGGCCAGGAGTTAATTTGGAAAGGTCAATCATTTGTTTTTATTTATAATAAGAAAACAAATAGACAAATTCATACCCAATAATGTATTAGGTTTCAGAGAATGCTTAAATACTTAATGGATTGGCATAAAACTTGCCAAAAGTTTGCCTGACAAAAAGTAACTAAGGCCATGAATGTATGCAAGCTTCGTTCTTACGCTCCGATTGTTCAAATAAAATAATGATTTACTCATAAATGCAATGTAATACATTCATAACTTTGAATATATTTGTGATATTAACACTGGCAGCAGTGTTTCCTGGCATAGGGCCCCCAGCAGTTTACTTTAATAGAAAGAAAAAGACGATGATCGTCTAGAAAATGCATACAACTTATTTCATTTTCAAACTCTCTGATAGAAAAGCTGTCAAACCACCAGATACTCTCAAAGTACTACGCAACACATAAAAATTGTTTCCAAGGGTTGGATATACAGATGTGTACAATTCTGCGTTCGAAGAATGAAAATGTCTGCTTGAAAAGATCACAGCTTCACATGGGCTCTTGTCATGCAGGGAGTACGTCGTGTTGAAGATAGTGAAAAACATAGGCCCATTTTCTTCATATTAAGTTAAACCAGACCCTGAGTCTAAGAGCACGCTTAACAATGAAAAACTTAGACCTAAGAGCAACTTCCTTTGTAAAACCTGATTTTAAACAAAAGTTTAAGCCAAGCGTCGGGTGTATATTTTAGTAGAATACGAGCAATATATTACAGTCTAAACCTCCTTGGTTCATTTCGACGGAAGACAAAGCGTAGGGTTTAAAGTTTAGTACGATACGTGCTACTGTGAGCAGACGGTTGTCTTACATAAGCCAGCGGACACGTTTGTTTCTCCATCTCCCCAGTCGATCTCCAAGTCTATGGGATCCCCTGAATCGACCGATAGTGTCATTGTGACGTTAGCCTCGCTCGCAAAGTACGGCTGGTCCGGGGTGAGAGTTATCTCCAGATCTACAAAAGGTAATCATAGCAAAGGAAAATATTTATCAAACCAATGACTAATTTTGTCATCGGAATTTTCAAAATATTACTTTAACCTTGTAATGTTATTTGTAAAACATATACATGTATATATATTCTTCGAAGCGCAGAGGGGTTGGGAATCATATTAAGATACTTTAAGAATATGCTGAAGCGGGTTCTTCTATTAAACACAACAGCCCGAATTTTAAAAAGGAGATTTAAATCTAACCCACTGTTTTTTAAACCGTAGATTATTTAGCCTAAGTTTAAATTTAACCCATGGTCTAAACCGGGTTAAAACCAGGAGTTAGATTTAAACCTCCTTTGTGAATTAGGGCCAGTAAGTTTTGTTTTACCACAAGATGAATGAACACATGTACAACAGCTGTAGACATATTTGCTTTTACTGATTTCCCACAACAAGCATTTTTTTGTTGTATATATCATCGAGTTGTTTCTGTTTGTTACTGATTTAATAAAATCCTTCTTTGGAAGAAAAATAATCCAATTCATAAAAGGCATTGCAATATATATGGGACAGAATGGGGCGTACCATCCCAGTTGAAGAAAAAAAACTACGGATATGGTCTTTTCGTCGATATCAGCGTCCTCCGGCTCCCCCCCCCCCCCCCCCCCACTTTGACAAGATTTCTAAAATAATAACAAATTCCCCCTCCTCAAATTCCGACGACACTGATGTATTAAAGACGATGGCCGATATTAGTATCAATATTATATCATTGTCAATTCCGCTGAATAGGCAAGTGTTAAAATGTTTGTTATTATTTCTGTGTACGATATTACCGTATTTTATTTTACCATCAGTCAGCATGTTGGAGAAAAGAAAGGCACCTTGTCAAGGGAAAATATAAACATCCAGGAAAGAAAGAGATGTGGGAGAAAGGCGAGAGCTTGAGAGACAGAGAGAGAGAGACAATTCGACAAAGGAAAGGAAGAGAGTGCGAAGGAAGGGGAGGGGTGGGGAGTAAACAAAATGTGAAGAGAGAGCGTGTGTGAGTGAGTGACAAATTGTGAGAGACAGAGAGAATGTTTTACTCACTGCGAATGGGGATCTGCACCTCGACCACACTTTCAGCCGTGATACCAGCAGAGTCCAGTGTGTTGTTGACTGTCACTGAGATGTTGTTCGTTCCGGTATCAGGGTATACGTGCTCCAGAATGACAGAAATAGGATCGATGGCGGTCAACCGAATGTGGAACCGCTTTGCTTCTGCGGTAAAGCCGGAGGAGTACGACGTCCCTGTAATGGGTATCGGCGTCGCTAGACTGAACGCCACCGCTTCATCGGTATCCGCAGTTTCATAACTAATTCTAGCGGTCCCTGGACTAACCGCGTAGCCTAAGACATCTCCGATTTCCGCAGTTGCGGTTCTGTCTGCAAAGGGAATCTCGAAGTAGTTGTAACCGGTAGAGGTAGCTTCCTTGGTAATCACGTGTCTGACCCTGTAGCTTGCACGACTAGTGTCGCCCGTGGATGAAGCGTACCGGTCCGGTTCTGCCTCGCAGGTGGACTCGTCGGATTTCGATGCGCAACGGTGTTCGGATAAACAGAAGACGTGCGTGGACGAATCACAGAGGGTATGATACAGGGGATTGGTCGGCATCGAGGAATCATAGTCACATTGTGACGTCGAGCACTGGTTGTCAGTTAGGCAGTAGGTTTCACCTGCGCTGCAAAAGGGTTCTAGGATCTATTGTAAAGAAATGGTTAATTTTAAGAAAATCGCCCATGGCCTTTGCACCACAACCATCCTCGTAATTTCCCAAAAAAAATCAATTACTGTTATCAATATTATCTTCGTTTTTTAGTCCTGATGATGGCTGTAGTTTCATTATTTAATCATCATAGAGGACTTTGTTACTATCCTTATCTTTTGTTAAACCGTTTCCATCATCGAATCCTAATCCGAACCACCATGTACTTCATCTTCACATATTCAATTTGTCAATATGTTTATTATCATCTTCTCCTGCTTATCAATGCTATTATCCACTATACGTTACTGTGGACATCGCCATTATCCTCTGAAACACCATCACATTTTATCCCAATTTATCATGATGATCATTGCGTCACTGTTGCAACTATCATCACTGTGTAGCAGTGGGTATTCCCACATGGCGCCCGTACGTAATCGCCATAATAATCGTTGCATGCAGCACTATCATCATCATCATCAAATCCGAATCATACCTATTATCACAATCATCAAAACAGACATTAGCGTATAGTGTTATTGTTGTTACCAGTCGTAGTTAAACATATTCATTATTGTATGTAATTACAGGTATGTTATTTCCCCCTTGGGGAGGGGGGAGGGGGGGCGCAGTGGCCATTATTACATTATTACGAGCAGGATTCAGTTAAGTTGAGTTAATCCCGTGTTTCAAAGTTTACACGCATCGGCGAACTTGTACTTATGACGGTTTCGTAAAACGAGCCCAGTACTTTTTTCATTTCTTGAGAATTCGTCTGCTTGAATAATCATCCTCTCACACGAATGCTCAAAAAGTATAAAGAAAATTACATATAAAAAAGACAATGTTTACCCCTACCTATTGTTTTATTGCTAAACGCCACCATGCTTGTAACAATTGCCCGTCCCCCCTCCCAACAAATAAAATAAATACTAAATAAATAATAATACTAAATTTAAAAATTAAAGTAGATAATTTAATTTAAACATTCCTGTATAAACATTATCATAATGAATATTTGTTGAGTACGATTCGTAACACTTTCCCTATTAATAAGAGTACCACCATTGATAGTCATGATCGTTATCATCATGATATGCAGCACCATACTCATACCAGAATGTTAACCGTCCCGGTAGTTTCAACGTTGACCTCCACCGATCGGATGACCCCATTATCAAGAAACTCCTGGCCCGGTAAGATCCACACGGTGGCTGATAAAACAGCGTCACCCTGTAGGGTGGACAGGGCATGTTGCGAGACAGTCCCTACCGAGAAGGTATTTGGTGCTGCGGGGAAAAAAGGTAGAAAGACATGCTAGATATCAGTGACGAATCCAGGATTCGAATGGGATGGTAAAGCGCGAACGTAGACATCTGCTCGTATGTATTTTGGAATAGACCTGTTCAGGTTACACACGTTTAAATTGTATGCGTACTTTGCCGACAAAGGTTGTTCTTGACAATCTTTATTTACTTTGTCCGAGGCTTGCCCGACATAGCAACAATTAATATATGCAGACTGGATTCCTAGTATTATCGTTCATTCATTTGGATATGTTATTAAACCGGTCTATTGAAAAAACATTAAGCTAGAGCGCATCTCTTTTAATCTCTCATATTTGCACTCGTGTAGAAAGTATGTCATCATGAGGAGAAATATATAATTATAAACGAGGTACCCCGTAGTATTTAATCCGTATGTCGTCCACCAAATGACTTTATTCATATTTTGTTTTATTCGTTTTTAACACGATCGCTACTACTTTCGAAAATTCATCTCAACGGCACTTTCAATACCCTATGTCCCATAGAAATCAAGTCCAGATTACGTAGTGCCATTGTCATTCGTTAATTTTAAAAAAGACGTTTGGAAATTCCAGTATGATCGACTATTTCTTTCTTGTCATGGCATAATCATCGCTCTGGAAATTACCAATACTAACGTGGGTTAATTCTTTCTAAAAGATCTAAATAAGGGCCAGAGTCAAAAGTGAAAAAAGTTGCAAAATGCACTGCTCTTGTTCGACTATGTACTTTGATTGCCCTACTAACCTATGCATGATGCTTCAGAAAGTTGATGACCTAATGGTAGCGAATCTTACCTGACATGTTACCATAGTGCACGAATATCAGTTTCAGATTCTTAGACTTTGGCATTCATGGTGACAACTTGGAAACAATAGCCCCACTGTTTTTTAATAACATCACACTCTCTTTTTTAAAGAAAGAAGAGTGCTCTGTATAACAATATTAATGCTAACTAATTCATTTTGCAACTTTTCACTTTTTTTACCCTGCCCTCATTCTGATGGTGTCATTTTAAAGAGGAGTAAACACACTTTCCAATTGTAATAATCCAAGCGATGCATGAAAATGCAATAATAAGAGAGCATAAATCGATCCAACTTGAGTCTATTTTGAGGGATTTAATTATTACTGTATAATATTTGAATTTAATAAATAGATAAATAAAGCAATTAAATGTATTGCATTTTCCCATCACAATACACTAAAGTAACTTCATCCGTTATTCTGAACCTACTCCCAATGTGGTATGGACTTCCGATGTTCGTCGACAGGGTCATATCAGAACCGTCGGTAACGGTGATCGAGCAGGTGAACGATGCGGATGGTTCGACTACCTCCGGACAATCCATCTGGACATCGGTAATACCCATGTAGGCAGTGATTTGCGCACCGGTGAAGTCACTCTGTGCAAGGGATATAGACAGTAAATGATGGTAATTACCATCATCATAATAATAGTAAGTTCTTATAGAACGTTCGTGTCTGTCAAACTTGACACTCCTATTGCTCCACAGTTATTATTACCCCGGCTTTGCAATGTCCAACTTCGTTTTTGCCGAATTTTCGGGACGTATATCTCGGTCCATCCTGAGGATATAGGACAAATTGGTGATAGCCCTGTGCCCTGTTACCGGATGAAATAACGGGATAGACCCTCTACATGTTCTGAAGTATTGTGGATCCAATATCTGGAATAACGTTACGTATTACAACATATAGGGTTATAGACGCAACATGAAATTTAGTTCACAATGACAAAGGGAGAACTTACCTAAGTAGTTTTCATAAGATTTAAAACCTCTTTCATACCGCGAATCAGACTCCACACTGAATCCGAAATTCGACTGATTCTTTGACCATTCGGGGGGGGGGGGGGGTAATTTTATTACTTGTCCAGTCTGTTGTCGGTCTGCTGTCGGTCTCGTCAGACTGCCTTGGGTATACGCCTATTATAAAGCTCTAAACATCTTTCAAAAGTTGGTGATAACCCACCCATACAGTTAATTGATACTTAAACTCAATAAAACAATGATATTAAAAAGTAATCGATATATTTAATTTACATAAAGAAGTATATTATGTGTAGTTGTGTGTAGTTATGTCCTGTTAAGCTTACGCGAAAGATAAAACTGTCAAGCACCTGAAACATTAGACTGTTAGACTTCTTATCATTTTATTTATGTAGGTCTGAATCTCTGAATGCATCGAACTCAAAGGCAGTGAAAAGCAGGAGCACATCCTTGACAAGTTGACACTCCTATACTCAATAATATATGTACCCGAGTACCCGACAACAACTAACACACACCCGCACCAACAAACACACTAACACCATCCCCTTATATTTGCAAAGAAAACTTACCGAGTAGCTGTTCTTAGCAAAGATGCTCGCAACATATTGACCGGGGACTGCATACACGTGATTCGGTGTCACCACTGCGTCGTCTGCCGTCGCAGGCGATCCGTCACCATAGTCGAACGACGTTGTCACTGAATCTCCTGTGACGTCGGGTTGAAGGGACCGAGGTTGCCCGACAACGAAGACGTCACTGGTGCTGTTGAGCTGCACCGCGGCGCGCGTCAGGACGATGCTGAGTACCGTGTCGCTATCGGCTCCCCCGCACATCTGGGAGACGTCACTGCTGCATGTGCTGCCACAGGTGCCCACTGGGGAACCGGAGGCGTAGGTATCGTCACTGCACAGACAATAGCGACCCATTGTAAGAGCGGCATACTGATAGTCGAGGACTGCACAGGCATCCGCGCAGGTATCATGGTCAATATCGTCCGGGTCATAGTCACCAGCTGACGTCACAAAGATGCGATTGCGGACGTCGACCTTGTAGCATCCTTCTACGCTGAACGCCGCTGAAAAAAGTGAACAAATCGGGAAAAAGAATTGTGGTTTTACACTTAGCAAGCTAGGTCAGGCAAGCTAGTAATTCAACTTTCTTCCCATAAATCTACCTCACTCCTGCCCCACTGCCAGTTACCCCTGGACTACAACTTTTCCGCACATTTACTCCCGGAACACTTTACCAAGGAAACCCCGGGACTATCGCCCCATGGGACAATATTCCTCCTGCACATCTACCCGCCGTACAAGTACTATCAAGATCAACCTTTCCCCCATATAAAGTGAAATAATTCCCCTTAAAGTATCTCACACACTCGAAAGGAAATCTTAAAATATAAGGATACAGATCTCAAATTACAAGAAGAGAGTGTTCACTGAGTCAAAATCATCAAGAAAACGAGAGTAATGTCCACTGAACCATTATCAAACTTCAACTTGGGCAATGAAAATGTTGAAGTTGTAAATAGATTTGCCTTTCTTGAAGCCAAACAAGAGAAGGTTGGTGGTTGTGCTACAGAAATAGGACGGCGCATATTACTTGAATAAATACGAAGATGTATTATAAGCAAAACAACAAAGATGAGGATGATGATCTTCATTAGTGTTCCCCATGGTGCTGTATGGAAGGCAGTGCTGGACAGCAGGAAGAAATTAGACTCATTTAAATTGTAGTGGTGGATTAGGATGCTAAGAATACCACGGAGAGTCTGGAGGACAAACAGATCAGTGCTTGATGACCTACAACCAAGCTGTTCCTTGGAGGCCACTGGCTGTGAACTAGACTTGTTTAATTTAGGCGGTAGTTGTATGGGGGTAGTTGTCCAGGGGGTAGTTGTCCTAGGGGTAGTTGTACGGGGTGGTTGTCCGGGGTGGTTGTCCGGGGGTAGTTTTCCTAGGGGGTAGTTGTCCCGGGGGTAGTCGTCATAGAGGGTGGTTGCCCTAGAGGGTAGTTGTCCTAGGGGTAGTTGTCCTAGGGGGGGTAGTTGTCATAGGGGGCAGTTGACTGGGGGTGGTAATCCGGGGTTGGATGTCCAGGGCGTAGGTGTCCTGATACGGATTTAGACACATTGTAAGATAAAGAGTATGGGGTACGATACAAGGGTAAGAAGAGAAGAGGAAGGTAGAGGATTAGATGGATATAATGTGTGATCATATCAACATTCAAGTCCTGTAATGTGTTGTGCAAACTTTCATCACAAAGTAACCTGTAGAAAGTTTGTCAACGAGATGACCAGGAGTCGGGGACGATTCGATAGCACCTCACAACAACACATTCGGACTACTACAACAAATGGAATAAACGGTTAGTTGTCCAGGATAAATTTGTCCTAGCTGTAATGGTCAGGGTAATTGGCCGGTTTTTTTGTTAGCTCTCGAACAATTACTCTCGGAATAAGCATATGTTATTCCGATGGACTTGATTATTTACAGCCCCACGACAACTTGTGCATGCATATTTTTACAATTAATGTTACAGATGATATATTCGAATCGAATTGATTTTGAATTATTACTCTGTATATGCATATGAAAATACGTAAATAGACTTATTAAGGTACATGTTAACTACATGATGAACGTGGATTGATAACGAGGACAGTGCTTTATGCACATATCATATTGAATTTCAATATGAATTTTTCATTAGTGCTGGGTTTCATTGCTACTATTTACATGACAACTTACATTTCGTTAAGGTTAACTTAATTATACATGTAATAATATCATCAGTTTAGTGACAGGCTACCCAGTACGGGGTAATCTTATTATATTTGAATGAAAGACAACCAGGAATGTAAATCGCATGAATATGTTTCATATTCTTAGTCTGATATATATACATTTAACGTGAGAGAAATGGAGATGAAGAATGATTGAGCAACATTTTTGCAATTCCAAAAGAGGAAAACTAATTGGATATAAAATGTCACCACTATATCAAATTAACTCGTTTCGTTAGACTTCATATATACATTACCACAACAGTTTTTATTCATGAATAAACCACGATCCAATTCATTCGCATTTGTGTATGATAGCCTTGAAATATATTTTCGAAAGGTGGACTCCTTTGGAGAGGCAACAATGTTATAAAAATTTCTCCGAATTACATCAGAAAAGATATGAATGACTTTTTTAGGATCAAGTTTACCGCGTTACAAATATGATATGCTTTTGAAAACGAACTTTCCCTTTTTTTACCGACATATATTAAACCAAATCAGACCAGCAAGGCCGACAAAGATTGAACCAGAAAAATAATCGCATTAACCGGAATGACCAAGAAACGGTTGGCTTGGTGTCGGTTAGTAGTCGGTGTGGAGTCGGTACGTGTGACTAAGTTATAATGTTATTCCTTTCTTTCTGTCCTTTCTAAATGTTCTACCTAGCGGTCTCATTGTCTATATTGTAAGCCAAATCATTGAACATGGAATTAACAAAATGTCAAATGTCAAATGGTAACTTGAGTTGTAAGAAAGCGTAATACTGAATATGGCTTTATGATTGTGGAACATGAATCGGCATTGTGCCTCTTGTCTTTTTAATTTGTTTGGTGCTGTCTAATATTAAAAACAATAATTTAAAAAAATCTCTGACGTGATTGAGGCATAGTTTCAAATACATCCCGCATCTGATTTGCTATAATGAATTATTGTATAACAATAACTCACAATGAACAATGCTCACTATTTCCATCGTTCGCGCCAAGTTGAGCCCTGCGGGATTACGAAATAATATCATCAAATCCATGCAATATCAAATTTTAATTGTTCACGAGCTGGATGACGTGCGGAGTTTAATATCCCAGAAGGCCAGCATCTAGATAGATCGAACAAACCAGCCAATTTTATTTAATTTCCTGGCAATCAATAATCGCCATGGTGAAATTGGAAGCTTGAATAATGACCCAGCGGCAAAACAAAGTGCGGGAATGACAATAATGGATCTTTTTTGTGATCTGACAGAGCTGGTTACCATGCAGGCGTGTAATTAAGGGCCAGCATATTGACTGGAAATCGATAGTGATTTATCGCGCTGGTGATCGTGAAATCGTTTAATGAAAGAAGGGGTGGAATCGTTCCAAATTCAAGATGTTTATATTTCAGACTCATGTTAACATAACTCTACCTTTTATTGCTGCTGCGCTATTTACCCCCTTTTCTCAATAACTATCTTTTCTTTCCTAACAGTAACAATGCTTAAATTCTTCATCCTCTTCTTCTTTTTCTTCTTCCTCCTCTTTCTTTTCTTCTTTTTCTACTTCTACTTCTTCTTTTTCTTCCTCTTTTTCCTTCTTATTCTTCTTTTTCTTCTTCTTTTTCCTTTTCTTCTTCTTCTTTTTCTTCTTCTTCTTCTTCTTCTTCTTCTTCTTCTTCTTCTTTATCTCCCCCTCTTTCTCTTTCTTTCTTTTTGTTTCTTTTTTTTCTGTACTTCTCCTTGTTTCGGCGGAACTTAGTCAAGTGAAGAAAAAAAAGTTTTCATCCAATCCCTTTCTAACGATCCTGGGGCTGTGGTGAAGGAGGAGGAGGAGGCGTATATGAGGCGGAGAAGGAGGCTTTGAGGGGGAGGAACATTAGTAGAATAACAGCAAATACTACTACTACTGCTCCTGTTGTGAGTTACCTTGTACATTTAATTACAAATTTAAATTAGTAATGGGGCCTGCTGCACTATTTTCACAGTACTAAACTATAATATACAAATCAGCAATCGCCTCAAATTCGTGTCAAATGCATACTGTCTTGAATAAAGAATTATACAAATAGCGTTGTTAAAGCTTCTGATGAGCATATTGTCATAAGTTTCAACAAGCTATGGCACAATTATTTTTGTGGTGTGAATACACGAACCTCAATTTAACTGTGTAGACCGTATTTCCATTTTCTTTTTTTTTCTTTTTCTTTTTTTAACCCGTTTGCTCTTTTTTTTTCTCCTCTTTTATTTGTTGAAAATGCAGCCATTGTTCTCACATGCGGGTTCGTGTTTCATTGCGCCGTATACACTCATTGTTTGGGAAAGGTCATTAGCAATTGATTCAAATTCATTATGCTCTATTCACCTCACTGCCAGATCAATATCATCGGAGCAACTGTAAATATGGAGAAAAAAAGATCCTTGAGAAATGCAAAGAATAGAAAATGATAAAACCGTTACCTGGTAACGTTTTATGGTGGCGCTAAAAGTGACATTTCATACATATTTTATGACCATGTTTGTTCTAGAATGGGGGCTTTTAAAGACGTGCATTGCCAAGTATTTCTTGTCTGGAAGCGCTGGCCTTTGAAAGGAAATTGGTAATGTGTTGCTGTTTACCACGTCCCGGGTTCAAATAGACAAAGTGAGGACTGGTTTAGCCCGCGTCCTTAAAAGTTACTGTTTTAGCGACCCGTTTGGCATCAATCATTATCCACTCATACATAATCATAGATCCATTTGTACATAAAACAATGTTTTAGTTTAAGTACGGGTAGAAGTAGTAGAAGTAGTAGTAGTAGTGGTAGAAGTAGTAGAGGTAGTAGGAGGAGGAGAAGAGGGAGGAGGAGGAAGACAGAGGAAGACAGAGGAAAGACTAAAGAAGACTGAGTTCCACTTAGGCATATCAAATAACAACATACGAAACATACAAGTTTAGAAATTACAATCAGTTACAGGAAAGCTACCACTATTTACGGAGCTACCAAATGCACAGGTGTACACCTCCTATCTCTCCGCTCTAATCGAATGCCGAAAAAAGGGGAAAACAATAAATAGTGAAAGGGAAGGAAGAAGGGGTATTGAACAAAGTGAAGTGAATGTGATAAAACTCCCTTCCACACCCATGCACTTAAACAAAAAATTATAGCATGTTTAATTCATATATTTCATTGATTTAATAAAAAACATGGACCCCCTAACAAAACAACAACAATAAGGGCAATGCCTCTTTTGACTTTCATTAGGGTAAAAAGTACCCTCGCCAATTATCTAATTAAACCTGCAAATAAAGTAAAAGCAAACACCAAAAATGCAAATCTTTCTTATATCATACCCCGTGTGTACATTGCAAATTAAATTGCTATCCATGGGTATGGCGTAGACGGGTAGAAAGGCAAACACTGTCTACTGTTTGAAATCTGGTTTTGTTCAAACATTCAATGAAGCTTATGACGCCATTTATTAGACAGAGGATCAATACATGGGACAGTGGAAGCTAAACATTTCGAGCAGAAATGTGGAAAATCGATGGGTATGAGACGACATTGTTGCAAATTTAGAAATAGATGGTGAGAGAAGTGACAAAGAAAGTAACAAAATATAAATGATGCATAAACCAATGCAGTAGTCAGTGTAGTACTGACGCGGACAAATTAAACAGATGTCTAGGCTATCATAAAATCTAATTAATTAGGAAATATATTTTTATATCAGAAACATCTTGAGGAATTTCAATATTTGGATTACTATTTTGTGTTACTATCTGTCTACCCCCATGTCTGTTTATATACCTTTCTTCCCATTGTCTTTGTCTCTTTATTTTCTTTCCCTGCCTTTGTTTTCTCTCTCCCTCACTCATTATCTCACTCTCTCACTCTCTCTCTCTCTCTCTCCCTCACTCTATCTCTATCTCACACTTAATATCCTTTCTCCCTTTCACTCTAAAATTAATTAATACTAATAAAAAGCTCTCTGTATACTCTCATCTTTAAATTCTTTATCATTTCCTCACCCCCACCTTTCCGATCATCTCTCTCTCTCTCTCTCTCTCTCTCTCTCTCTATCTCTCTCTCTGTCTTTAGATATATCCTTCTCTGTCTCTATATCTCCTTCTCCTCTCTTTCTCTTTCTCTCTCTGTCTGTCTGTCTCTCTCTCTCTCTCCCTCTCTCTCTCTCTCTCTCTTCCTTCGCCAAACTACCAATATTAGTCACTTCTTCAAGACACTCTGATGGATGTGGTCCCTCCATGAAATCATCGATCAGTCCTGGCCATAAACTAATGACAGATCACCTACCAGTCAAGTGTCTTTACACAGGGTGCTTCGAAGGATAGCATAAGCACCTAGCAAGATCGATGCATGTATTAATGATCGCGTATGGATGCTATCCAGACGCTTGCAGTCAGCGGTGTCGCAGGACATTTTGAATAATATTATGGGGGTGGGATCGGACCAAGGGTACTTGGAAGAAGAGCTCTCAGTGTGCTAACTACAAACCGTTCCTGTCATACGTTTGCAGTCAGGGGCATAGCAAGTGCATTTTGAATTTGGAGTGTAATGGATATTTAGAAAGGTAAGGGTCTGGAAAACCTTCTGATATTAAACTTTAACGAAGAAAACCTAAAGCCTAAAATGAGCTTTTAGTAATGAAATAAAACCTCATAAAAAATGCCAGTAAAATCAATTAAAATTTTGATGTGATTTTGATTTGATTAAATTTTATTCATAGTTGGCTATGTTTCAATATTAAACCTTTTTTCTTTTAAACATAATGACAAAACCTTTCAAAAATCACACTAAGGTAGGTTTAGTTGCATTTTACATAAAAATTAGAAAGGATCAAACACTAAAAAGATGTATTAAATGAACCGGAACAATTTTCAAGGCAATAAGATGGGGTATTGAAATTGCCCTCGAGTCGATTTCACGAATGTCTTTGCGAATGTGTTTATCGAAATTTTTCTAATGATGCAATCACTGTGCACCCAAAATAATGGCTGCATAGAAATGTTAAAAAAGTCCACTTGACGGGATAGAGGCATAATATTTACTCAGTAATTCCCCTAACAAGTTGCTTCGTACTCTGTCGTTTACATACATGTAGTTAGGGTTAAGTTTTTACGAAAAATAATCTAGTACATAACTGTAGTAATGATATTGCGCTAAATGTTCAATTAAAAACAAAAATTCTGCTCTGAATTGCCTTTAGTTATCACATCGATCTTAAATAGTTTCAAGTTAAATTTTAACTGTATCCAACCAATTGCTTGTATAAATCGTGGGGGAAAGAGGAGGAACGAATGTCAATGCTTTGTTACCATTTGATACATTGCCAGGATATAAGATATACATTAATTCCTTGAAATGGCCTATATAGAGCGCCGTAATGGCAGCCATGCTAAAGCAAGTGTATAATTTCCAAAGCTCCTCGGAAGCGCATAGAAACGGTATAATGTGATATGCGCTATACATGAACCGAATATCAGTATCATTTCATTCTAAAATGCTAACAAAATCATTTATATCAGATTGAGTTAGTACTTACCATTAGTTTGAGCGTACAGCGTCTGTAAAATATAAAGAAAAATAATTTTCAGCAGGAACAATGTAATTACTTTGAATTAAAGCTACATTAATATAGCTCGTGTGTAAAATATTAAAAATATTTATCGCCACATCATCGGGTCCTTTCAAATGCTATTTCAGAGGATTGTGCTGACTATGTTTTAAGACGCGGTGTTGCATATGCTATTCTCCTGATTAGAATGATTAGGATACTATATACTGAATCGAAATGTAATTCCTTTTTAAAAGAAGATCAATCAAATCATGAATTTCATCTTCAGATTATTTTACAGTGGAACCTGTAAATAAAGACCACTCAAGGGAAACATGAAAAGTGGTCTTTACAGGCAGGTGGTGTTGATGTACAGGTTCCTTCAGTGCATGTTTCAATGTAAAACCATATTCAAGGGGAAAAAAATATTGTGGTCTTTATAGACAGGTGGTTTTTCAATACAAGTGGTCACTAAAGCAGGTGTGACTGTATCTAAACAATGTCACTTATGTCATCAATCTCATATTCATATATATATTTATTCACTTTCTACCCTATTTGCGTTAGCTTGTTCGCGAAGGAAGACCTGCGGGTTAAAATGATAATAATAATGATAATAATAATAATGAGTATTTATAAAGTGCTATTTCGCAAAGAAATGCACAGGCGCTTTGGTTAGTAAGTGAGCCGTTTTCATACCCAGTGAAACCATACTAGAACAGATGGAGTTTTTAATAAATTTTCTCTTTTTGTATACGAGTATATTGTTTATCTTGATGTAGGCTATATTGATAACATGAATAATACAAACAAATTAACAAATGAATTAAAAAAAAACGATATACATATTTTCCAAAGAAGTTACAAACTATCTCATAATAGGGGAATCATAAAAAGTGCCAAACAAATGCTTGAATGTTTTAGAAATATCCCATTTATAAAGAAAGCATAAGTTATAACAAATAGTACAAAATCGAATAAATTATCCACATTCTAAACAGAACTAAGAAGAGAAAAAAGTCAATTTGTGAAGCATTCAAAATAAATGTTAAAGTATTCTAAACCACTATGAAAGATTGTTATAAATTTGGTAGAATACATTATTTTACAGTCATCGATTTTTCCTCTGTCTGACTATATCCTCTAATGGCTTTGTATTAAATGTTAGTTACACAATAATTATTCTTTCATTTTATGGTTATATAACTGCAATTGTCATTTTTATCATTATTATTGATGTTATTATTATTATATTAGGCATATTATCATTAGAAGTAGTAGTATTTCTGTTATTATTAGTATTATATTCATTATCATTATTATTACTATTATAATCATTATTATCATTATTAATAGTGTTATCCTTATTATCATTGACATTAATATCTTATTGTTTGTTTTTTATTCAATCGTGAAGATGAGAAATGGGTTTAATCATCCCCCTTTTTACAAACGAAACACAAAACAATATTAATACATAGACTAAATGAAATTCTTAAACAATTATTTATAACGGATTGTCATCAATTAGATATAGACAAGTTAAAATGAATAAATAATAATTTCAACTTACCATGCTCCAAATTATTACGACAAACAAACTTTTGACGCCCATGATTTAATTGTATTCTTATCAAAAAGAAATCCACAGGTACACATACAAATCCTGAAAATTCTAAAGTGATATTCCAGACATGATTCTCTTCCGTCAACAACTTTTTGTTCTACCTATCCCGTATTCAGCGTGAATTATTTCTGATATGGCCAAAGAAATGCGGAGAATTTAGGATATGTTAACTTGCCAGATAGGACGAGCGAAGTGATGACTCGAGAATGAATTGATTATCATGTCGATTTGACTTTCGATGCGTTTACAACAATTGCAACGATGCTCGTCGACTTGTGCGCGCTATATTCAGAGAAAGAACATCCTCTCTCATCTCTCTTTCTCTCTCTCTCCTTCCATCTGTCATTGTTACGGGCAACGCTCACAAATTCACACACTCATGTTAATTTCGATCTCTTTCATTGGCTAAATCCCATTTTTCACTCTCCCTCTCTCTTCTTGTCTAATAATGATTTTCTTTAAAAAAAAACATTTACAAATGTATATTTCCTAATATTTTGTTTTCAATGTTTATTACGTAGCTTTTAGCTATGTCGAAAGGTAATTACTTGCCATGTAGAGTGATTAAGATTGTTTAAGATTGATGAAGCTGAGTACTATAGAGGGTTTAGCTTCGTTACAAGAATAATACTCATCTTAAAATGAAATCTGCTTTAGTTTACAAATTTACTCTGTCCCCACTTGATGCATAGTAAGCCTACCAATAATATGCATGAGTGGTGTTATGTAATAATGTAACAATGCTACGAGCATCGCGGTTGCGAGACCGAGCGTAGGGACGACGTTTTTGGCGGTCGATTTTATGCTAAAGGTATAGAGGGCTATGACGAAATATCCATCCTAAATGTATAAGATTTAAAAAGGTAGCAAAACATGAAAACGTCGTTGAAATTTTCTTTCTCTAAAGTGTACCAATCACCTGAAATGAATTTAAAATAAAAGTTTACGTGGCAATCTATAGGTAAACGGTTATGTACCCTCCCGTGCCAAAAGTATTGCAACATAGACACACACATTACACAGGAGATAAATCATGAAAATGAGTGCTGTTTTAATGAATATGTAGTGCATCATTTTTTATCATACTATCAGGCACATTTTATTGATATATCAATAGTCATTTTTCATGTAAGATTCACGAGTCTCTAGTATTTTGTTGGATATCCTCGCCTTCTAATGATGGCGCGCATCCTTCTTGGCATCGTCGCATAGAGTCCTTGCAATCTTTCTTGGGTGATGCTGCCCCAGGCCCTGAAGATAGAGCGGACCAAACCTTCCCTCGTGGTTGGTCGGTCTTTGGTGTTGGCTCTCTTGATGTCATCCCACAGATTCTCTATCGGGTTAGCATCTGGTGATTGCGCCGGCCACTGCACCCTGTTGACGCCAGTTTCGTCATACCATTGGTCCATCCTGGCTGCCCTGTGTGCCGGTGCGTTGTCATCCTGGAAGACGAACGGGTGTTGCGCGTTGCCAAAGATGTTAGCAATGGATGGAAACAAGTGGGCGTCCAGAATATCTCGATATTTGGCGTTATCAATGTTCCCATCTACACAAATTTAACCACAAATTTAACGAATTTCATCATGTTGCAATACTTATGGCATGGGAGGGGTAGTATGAATAAGGAATGGTAAATGATAACATAATAGGGCTAGCATGAAACACAGTCGGACTTGGGTTCCGTATACGCCTTATCTATGCGAGTGTGTACGCACGCGTTAAATAGTCTTCTCAGACAACAAGACGATTTACTGTTTTTAATATAATGTATTTATTATTGCAATATTTCATTGTAGAAGTAATATTTGAAGCTCAAATTTCAGCCACATGAAAACCCATACATCAAAAGCAAAACCTGTTTCGGTGAGTGGTACACTTTACATTTTAATTTGTATATCAAATGAATTAGGCGTTTTAAATCACAAGTTTGTTTACGACACGTACGCACTCTTAAAAGAATTCATTCTACTCTGCGAGAACAAGTTTACCTGAAGCTTTCCAATAAGTATTTTCTCAAGCAGTTCAAAGTAATGCTATAAATGCAACGTGGAATATATGAAAGGAGGTTGATAGTGGTTACGCTCGAGCGATTACTCAAAAAAGACTTTCTTCTATTTCCATAAATTATTTTGAAAGACAATTTGTACAAGCACTCATAACTATTTCTGACTCAAGGCCGGCTTAAACGATTCAGTGAGACCCATATGTTAACATGTACGGAAAATCCGTGGCAATTTTTTAATTCCAGGCATATTTTTCCAAACCTACCTCTCAACAAAGGTTCATTGTACTTGTTGATAGTGCTGTTAAACGTTTAGACACTATTGTGAAATACCATATTGAAAAATTGAGTCTCGCATATTGTCAGCGTGTATTTTGTTTTGCCATGCTCTGTTTTTCCCCCATTATTTTTATTAACATCAGAAACAATTGTTGAAGACCTTCAGTCTGTTGTTCTGGTGACTTGTAAATTAATGATACACGCACATATTTGATTTCATTACAGACACTTAATTAACTCCAATCAAATGCAGTGCAATATTATGCGGCATTTGCGAAAGTAGGTTGTTAAATTTGTTCATTCAGTATGTTAAATCTACATCAATTTTTAGGGTGCGATTAAAAATATACGCATGTGATGACAGTGTCGGATTGAAAGGGTATACCACTACGGTAACCACCCCCATACTTTGGTGGAAATATCTTGCCATGGACCTAGGTCCATGATCTTGCATACCGAAGTGGGCCTACAGTTACAGAAAAGAGGGCCTTCTAATCGTGTTATTGTGCCCTCTCCCCCTTGTAACAGACTTCTGGATCCGCCCCTGTGCAAAATATGACAACTGCAATGAAATAACCAAGTGGTGGAAGAGAATAGTAATTGATATCGTTGCTAGAACCTTGCAAAATAAGTGGTCCGTGTATTTAAGCTCACATCCGAACTGGAGCGTTAATATTGACGAATCTTGTGGAGCTCACTTGGTAGCTGAGGTATTCGTCGCTATGGAAACCATTCAAACATTTAGCGCCATTATTTGTATCGGGCGACGCGACAACGACTAATTGAGTAGGCGCTCCCGTTGAATATTGATTTTATTTTCTCTGATGCCCCCCTTTTCTCTCTCCCCCTTCTCACTCTCTCTCTCTCTCTCTCTTTCTCTCTGTTTGTCCTTCTCTTTTTAATTCTCTCTTCCTCTCTCTCTCCCTCTCTCTCTTCCTCTCCGTTTTCTCAATTTTCTCTCTCTCCCTTTCTCTCACTTCTAGTTTCTGTCTATCTTTCCCGATTCTAAATCCCTATCCTATTCACTTCCCTCTCTTGTATTTAATACCTCTATTATTTTCTCAATCTATATCCTTCCTTCCCTGTTTCATACTACCCCTTTATCAAGAAGTCTACCTTGAAACTTGGCTAATATGTCTTTATTGTTTTTTATTTTTCACATATATTCGTAATTTTCATGTAATTCCTTTTTATTTATTTCCCTTTCCCTCACTCTCAAAACCATCAAAACCATCGTTGTGATTTGAATCATTGTTCGAGACTGCTTTTTTCGATTTAATTGCGATTTGATTAGTTTTCAAATCCTTTTGTGATTCCCTGCGTTGGTTTTATTCCGCCGTTTATTTGATATGCATTGTTTATCTCATCTATAAATCAAATGGTCTGGTCCAATTAGTTGCGGACGCTTTGTGAAACCCCTACTGCAAATCTATTTACGAAAGATGCATCTATATATTATGATCTTCTGCTTTCTATTAATATTTGTATCGTCGATGGTTTAGTAGTTTCAAAGTTGTCTGTTTTGTTGTTCATTGAATCAGGTGAATAAAGGGCTTGCATTGTTCTTTTCAGATCGTGGATTTATTCAGTTCATATTTGCCTAGACACCGTCTGGGCCATTGTGTCCATAAAGCGAATTTTGAAAAACGCATGATGGGTGACTTCAACCACAGAAGCTTCCCCCTATGACACTATTTTACAAGCAAACCCGCTCATGGGCACCATTAATAAACCAACTAGAATTACGACGAACTCATCAATACTGATGGACAATACCTTTACCATTTGTTATTTGTCATAAAGGCCCTATGTCCAACGCAGAAACAAGTAAATCATCAATGTCTCGTAAATGTACAGCAGAAAATATATTAATAGATGTATCCTAAACACTTATCATAAGTGAACTGTAAGAAAATTTCTAAATTCCTGGATAACTAAAGGAAATTTTATCTTGATTAAACAAAACACCAAAATAAATTGTAGAAGCGTATCTTCCGTCACCCAACCAACGAGAATGAATCCGAATATAAACGTAATAGAAATAAATTAATAGGAATAATGACACTTTCTCGTAAAATCAATGTACATGTATATTATAAGAGATTTTGAAAGATCCAACGGCAATACGACATCTATCTGTAAAGTTATACATGTAGATGAAACCCTGAGTGAAGAAGAAAAATACATCTCCGTGTCATATCAACAATGAAGGTTGTAACTCGAAAGATATAGCTGATTATTTCATTAAGTACTTTGTATAAAGTTTAGGTGCTTATTGGGCAAACTAAATTCTAATCATACGCATTATTGGACATTTGCAAATCCATGTGATAAATCTGCTTCATGCCTGCAGATTACAATGTAGTTTCGAATACTGTTAATTCCTTAAAAAATAAGTTATCCATGCAAGTACACTGTAAAAAAATAATAGTCGAAATAACTCAATAAAATTGAGGAAAAGAATTGCCTTACTTTTATTAAGTAAATATTACCTACGGCATCTTAAGTAGAATTTACTTATTTTGCTGAATAAATTTTTACGCAGTTAAATCGAGATACATTAACGTAAATAATTTAAGTATTGTAATCATTTTAGATAATTAAAAAAAAGCTATGATAGGATTACATATTGCACGATTTGGTACCCATCTAATCTAACAAGTAACATCCACTAATCATTCACTACTTCTATTTAAGATTTAACCGTATTTATATATCAACCACCATCACAAACTATTACATACGCTTCGATTCGACACATATTGAAAGGCTCCAAATTTTATATATACTTGATCGTAGCATCTTAAAAGGAAAATTGGTTGACAATTTCCTGAAATATCAAGTTTTGATTTGTTTTGAACTGGGTAACAATTAAAAATTGTCTTGTCTTTGCTTAGCCATGTTAAATGAATTAGTAAATGTTTTAAAGTCCTTAAATTTTCATTCAACCACAAAAAATAATTGTTTTATTTAAAAAAGACTTTAATTTGGTCTTAATGAATATTCATAAATTATGTAAATATTTCTATTACGCACTGCATCGGTCCTTACTTTAAAAAGATAAGAATAATCAACATAAATTGTTTGAGTAATACGTATAATTTCTGATTGTGAGTTAAAATTACTAAATTAATACAAGCTGAAATTACTTAAAGTTCTTATGTATTTGATTTTACTTAAATATTCCACGTATGTTCTACTAAATTGAAAGTTTGAGTTAGCAAGACTTAAATTTAGTGCGTAAGTGGCAAAACTAATGTTTTCAAGTAAATTCTACATGGAAAAAATACGTAAAAATTACCAATGAACAAATTCTTTTTTACCGTGTAGTCAGTAGATGAGTTGCATACATTTATTGTTGTTAGGTAGGACAAACATCGTGGCGTGTCCTACCTGACAACACGTAATGTTTCAATTCGCATTCTGACTATTGGAATACAATCATTCGTAACAGGTGAATGAACAAAAATTGTAACGAGGCACCATTAACCCGGATTTTTGAGCATAAACATTTGATTACATTACGAACATGGCCTACTGAACAAGTATCTTCAATGCATGTTAACATGTACTCCAAATCAAAATATTGTAAAACCTCCGCTTGTGACCTTAAATATAAAACCCGGCCCTCTAGAATCATCTAAATGAAAATAAAATGTCCCTTGTGTTTCTTGCAAGCTGGCTTAAAGGTAATATAAGTTTTAGTATGGGGTCATGAATTTGGTTCAAATGAACATATTGGAAGCATAATCCTACAATATTCAATGATCGTTGTCACGGTTGAAATCAAGTCTAAAGTTATGAAATTGTAAATAATAAACTCTCTCTGTTGTATAGCTCCCTCTCAAGGCCAAGATATTGATTAAGCTATAAAACGATGTTTCTTGACTAAAATCGACCAATTAGAAGGCGCTATTTGAAATTCATCAGAATTTACCGGGAGCACCGGTAAGTTTTTATATTCAATTTTTCTCAAAAGCAGAAGTGTTTTAGGGGCTAAATCTTCTAATATATCAAAATTTTAAAGATTCACTATCCACCCAATTTTCACAATTTCCCAAAACTTTGCATGGACATACTACAATCTATGCATGCTTACGTCATTGGTGACATCACATACCTACATTGTAAATGGTATTAACATCAGAGTCGTGTAGCAACGCCCCCTTTACACATTATTGTCGTACGGGCTGCCAAATAATGCGATCGCCCAACTACTCAATGCCTTGATACAATTTGTTCAGTAACCACAAAGCCTGGATTTGAACCTTACCTTGCCATCTATTGAATCCTCTAACATAACAGAATTATTTGAATACCCCCAAACGATTTGGCATTCAGCCCTCACGAATATCAAATATTGTGTGGGCTTTTATTATCCCAATTTAACAAAGAGCACCTCAAAACCGTTCCGCTCTTAAGTTCTGTATTAGTTTGATAGAAAAGTTCTTTCCCTACAGAAAGGGCTGCAGGGTATGCGTGAATGGCCGGGTTGTTTTACCTCCATTTTTCTAGCGCTCTGACTTCAATAGAGAAGTTTCTTTTCCGATGTGCTTCTGGTTTTTGGTATAGCTTTCCACCGTTCGATTTGGATTTCAGTGTAACCCCATTTTGGAAGCAACATGGAAGGGAAATATACAGACACGGTAAGGATATATTACATGTATTTGATCGGATAAAAACCTGTTTAATCTACATCTGAGATGTCGGTGGAGGGAGTGACACGTTTTATAAGGATTAAGTGACGGTAATTATTCATGAGGTCAGGATTGAGTAAGGGTAATTATTTATGTGATAAGATTGATGTTTAACGTCAAAGGAAAAAAAAAGATAACCATGTTGCACCTTCTGCAACAATTCGAGCCTGGCATTACTGTAATAAAAATACCTGAATACATGAATGATATTGTAACATGGATAACATTCCTTACACCAGGCCAAGATGAACGAAGGGTATGATGGTCCGTCCACATCGACATCGCCTCCATCAGGTAGTGATCGTCCATTGAAATCGGACGATGATGTAGTCGACGTCGATACGCATGTCAAGGAAGCTAGTCACGACATCGCTTACGATGGTGACCTCGAGAAAGGCGAAGGGAATTCTCGAGTTTGTTACGTGTGTCGTATCGTCTGTGTTCTGGCGTGCATTGCCATCTCAGTCTTCATGATCGTCTGGTTCTCGGCAATCGAAGGTAAACTTCTAAACCTAATACCCCGGTCATACCGACGAGACCGATGCCAGACCGACAAAAGACCGAACAAAGACTGACATTACCACGAATGGCCAAGAATCGGTCGGTTTGATTCGGTTTGGAGTCGGGTTTGTTGACTGACGTATTATACCTCAGTCACATCTATGAAACCAATGCCAGACCGACAACAGACTGAACATAGACTTTCTTTACCACAAACCGCGAAGAATTTGTCACTTTGTAACCGGTTTGAAGTCTTTTTTTGCGGTGTGACTGAGGTATTATAACTGAGTAACATCGACGAAACCGACAGACCGACAACATACTGAACAGAGTCTGACTTTACCACTAATACCCAAGAATCGCTCGGTTTGGAGTCGCTTTTGCGGTATGACTGAGATGTTAGAGATCGTAAAATAAACCATTTTGGGTCGGTTTGACCCGCGGTAGGACCTTCAAGGTTCTTAAAGGGGAAGTCCACCCTGTTATTAACTTGGTTTTAATAGAAGCAGAAATGAAACGAACTAGGTCAGTGAAAGTTTGAGCAAAATCAGATTAAAATAAGAAAGTTATGATTTGTTTAAGTTGCGATCAATCAAACACAAATTGGCAACTCTGTAACGTATCTTGCGAGGTTACCCTTCATTTGCTCTGTATTAAAAGGATTGAGAAATGTATTTTCTTGTATAGAAAATGGTCAATCATGATATGCACAATGAATATTATTATTTCAAATATGTTTCTATCCAACCCTGTATGAAACATATCTTTTCCGTTATCAATAACTAAGACGGTGAAACTTTAGGAATTTTCTGTACATATATGATTGGAGAGGACTGATGACAACTTTTAATGTTATATTGCCCAAACTTTCGGCTTTTTCTGCTTTTTCAATACCAGCAAATTATTAGGTGGACTTCCCCTTTAATTTGACTATGACAATCGTTCGTTCCTGCTTGCCATCTCCTGTTAATTTCAGCCATACCAATGCTGGTTAAAAGCCATTCTACTGTGTTAGCACTAAGGTCTTTTAAGCTGTCAAAACTACGGCGACTTTGGCATGCCTAAAGGATGTTGCAACTGGCATGCCTGGAGGTTACATGGTGGATCGAGAGTAAAGACTGGGGTTATGTTATGGTTTAAGATTAGTTTCAGATTCTTTCATTCCCGTTTTCAAAATAATGGTTCTTCAAAATTATTATACACGTCTAACAAAGATTTATACATTCCATAACAAAATTAATATTTAAAACTTTGAAGGAAGCACGAATAAAAAATATACAATTTATATATTTACTTATTTATGATGTTGAAACAAGGTGGCATAATTAATCTTGTCTACCTTCTCTCTCTCTCTCTCTCTCTCTCTCTCTATCTCTCTCTCTCTCTCTCTCTCTCTCGTTTCAATCATAGCTGGCCTCACTCGCACTCCACCAGTGGAAACGTCGCCCCCGGCCAATCCTTAACTGGTCAGCATAATGTATCATCTATACGTCATCGCAACAGATACCTTATGCCACTCACCTGTACATGTCGCACACATCAAGGCAAGAGGGGCATGCACGGTACACCAGTAACCGCGTATATTAATGACAAAACAAAGTAATTATCATTGTTTCCATCGATGTGGGTTCAGTTGGTGTCTTACAATGATCAAAGGTGATTCATTATTAATATTTTTCTTGAAAATGATCAATAATTAATTAATAGACCACTACGGAGAAAAGCTTTTACACAAGAAGCTCCAATCATCCACGTATTAACACGGAGAAGTTCCACTCTTTGCACTTCAAAATAATCACTGGCAAAGTTTTAGATATTGATCGATCGATTGGCCGGTTTTTCAACAAAAAAATATTTTGTGAATAATGGGATTATATTTTATTGTGTGATTAAGCGGTTTACTATATTTTTTTTAATTGATTGATTGACTAATTTTTTTTTTTATGGTCAGTTTTTATTCTTTTCTCTCTTGAAACAAATTATAATCATAGTACAAATTACAATCATCATATGTAACGCTCACTGCAAATGTGATGACATTATAAATCAGTATAAATTTTTGTCTTACAAACGGCTTCAAAGAAAACTTACATAGTTAGTTCCTATACATCATATTCGACACAAAAATTCATATTTACAAAGAAAACATATGCAGTTATATAATCCAAAATTTTTGTTTTAACAATGTAGCAACTTATACTTCTTTTATACTGTTGTCCTGAGAAAAAAGTTTTCTCTTTTTGTTAACTCTACCTTACCCGACCTCTCCCTTACCCGGCCCCCCCCCCCCCCCCCCCTCTTAACCGGTGGACGACTGGCTCTGGGTTCCAATTGTTTGTCTAATACTCAGGTTTTCCCATTTAGAAAAATGAATAGTGAGAGTTCCCCTCATTGCAGCCAATTTCCTTTCTTCTACTTTATCCCCTATTATACTATTCTTTATTTCATTAAAAGAGGGTGGTTTTTTAAGTTCTCTATTTCTATAAATCAGATATTTAACAAGAATTAAAACATGATTCATTAATTGATATTTTCCTTTATTACTCTCCTCTTTCCCATACAGAATTTCCTCCAAACTACAGTTGTGTATTTCAAAGTCTAAAAATCTCGTGCACATTCCCCACACTGATTGTGCAAATTCACAAGTATAGAATAAATGTTTATATGTTTCTTCATCTTTTTCGCAAAATGAGCATAACTTAGTCGAGACAAGACCAAAACGGAAGAGGTGATGATTTGTATATAATATATTATGTATAAGTTTGAACTGAAACTCTCTTAATCGACTGTTAAGTGTACACTGTCTTAGTCTTAAAAATATGTTTTCTATTTCCTTACAGGAAAAACCATAGTTCCTTCCAATTCTCTCAAAAACCAAAGGTTTAAAATCATCTTTCTTTATTAATTGTACATAAATTTGTTTTGATTTTAAATCAGCTATATTAGTTGTTTTCTTCCCCAAAGTGAAATCAGTTCCAGAATTATTTTTTTCTTCTCCCTTTCTAAAATTATTTTTCCAACAAACTGGTAAACAGGCATAAAAGTGCTTGATCTTTTCAATTTCATTTACTTCAACACCTAAATCGATAAAATGCCTGTCACATTTTAGTTTACCATCGTTTTCCAGAATATGTTTTAATTTGTAAATTCCTTTGTCATACAACCTCTTATCGTATATACAACTTCCTAATGAATCGACTGATCGATTGATCGATGGACCGGCCCTTAATAAAATAAATTATGATGTGTATGTAAACGTTTGACTGAGAGTCTGCTTGACTGATTTTTAGAGGGCGGACGAGAGGGACGGAGGGAAGGAGGGAAAGAGGGGAGGAAGAGCGAGAGGAACAAAATCGTTATCGTCAGTCTTGTTTTTCTATTCAAGGATTGATTAATTTATGCATTAAATAACCAACTTATCATTTGATTGATTTGTAGATTGATACATTGATTGATTGATTGATTGATTGATTGGCCAGTTTACAGGCTACTTGGTTAAATTGATTGAATGATTGATTGATTGATTGGCCGGTGTATAAATTGATTAATCAGACCCCTCATGAGTTTATTGACTGATTTTTATTGACTGATTGATTAATTGATGAAGATGGGCAGATTGATGAACGCATTAATCCATGACCTCGCTCATTTATATGCATATAACCTGATTAGACAATGATAACACGAACTTATGCATGTACATAGTATACGAAAAAGCACAAAAAAGCCAGTGTAGGTTCGATAGCAAGGACTTTCGAAATATTAGCCCAATTGCAATTTCAATACACTATTGCCTTATAATCCCATCATATTTGGATTACGTAATACTTCACGCACCTTTCAGTAGGTGACGGGTAATGCTTTTGAACTTGTGTTTGTAGTATAGGCCTATTAGCATATTACCTTTTTACTCTTATCGGTGTTGTTTTGTAAGAGGAGATCGGTCACAAATAGATCTCTGCTACACAATGAATACATCTTGGTTAGGTATTGTTTGGTTTTATTGTTCTGCATGGAAACCATACAGTATATATATATATACGTATGAACATAAACACGGCTTGATTGCTCTACAACAATGATAGATGTAGAGAAATATAAGTATGATAAGACATGCTGAATTTAATAAGCAAAAATGAATATGAAAGAAGCTCCGTATTTTCGAATGTAGTCCTTCTTGACAATTAGTAGACAATTATCCGTTTCGGTTAGCTCTGTGTCTCCTATAATGATAATTCTTTGCCTTTGAAAAACTATGTCCACGGTTCGTTGATCAGCAACCGTTTTGGGGCAGTCATGAATATCGTCCAATTGTCGTTGCACTCCCGTAGATCATTTTATAATTTGCAAATTGGGTTAACAATTCATGAGTGAGGGTAATCATGGTGATTGGAGGGCAATATCAATGATGTTTACTCCCTTTTTCATCCAGAGGGACGACTGAATAAATAAAATAAAATTCCCATATTTGCGCCAGCTCGGTGGTTTTGTAAAGGAAAGCGATCAAATTTTCAAATGTCAATGTTTCTGTCCTTGGATACGTTCAATTGGTATCTCATTTGTTATGTACGAGCTAGGAAAAGGATGGATGTTGTAGGTACATGTATATTACTGTGCACAGAACTGGAATCGTACAATGATCATCATTCTGCGGTATACTTGTTAAAGATGGTTCTCTTCTATTTTTAGGCACGCTGTTGTATTGTGTGGGAGGGGTCTATTTTCTTAATTAGGTGAGGATGCCCTCAAATGTTTTATCCTCGTATTTCTGTACCGTGTCTTCCACCTTCTTCATTCCTCTTTTTCTCTCTCTCTCTCTCTCTCTCTCTCTCCCTCTCTCTCTTTATCTTTCTTTCTATCTATCTTTCTCTCTTGCTTTGTTTCTTTCTTACTTTCTTCCTTTGATTTTACCCAATGTATGTCACATCGCTCATGTATTTCCATCGCTCAGACGTATTCAGTGCTTCCTTAAGGTTGTATATAACACAATATTAATAGGTGTACATTTTCCACTAATGAATTTTCATGAACTACACAACGACACATTTGAGGAAGGTGAACTGTTTGACAATTTACATTTTATTCACCTTAACATAAATGTCTAGGCCTTTGCGGCCAAATTTGATTAATTACAGTGCAATCAATTATAATGGTATCTGTGTTATAAAATAGGAGATTTTTTTTTTTTCCGATATGTGATGTCAAACTGACTGTAATGCTTTATTTGCAACTCGTAATAACTCTTGAATAACTAAATATCAATTACTATTTTACAAAACTAACGTTTACGTTCTATGTATAAACCTCTTATGGCATCTCGTTGACACAAAGAGTGTTATTCTCTAATTCTTCGATATAAATCTTACAGAATTTAAAGTCCAGTAATTTCGGAGAACTGTATTTACAATTACTAGAGCCATAGTTTATTAAAAGAAGAGAATATGAATTCATGTATACATAATACAACGATCATATATTGAATTAATTTGTATATTTGTTAATTAACGATAAACATGTTGATTTTGTTGAAAAGGAAAGGAATAAACCGGAATTTTGAAAAACGAGCAGAACTCGACATTATTGCTTGATTTGTGAACCTCGTCGTTATTATAAATTGGCTCAAAAAAAGCTAATCATAATTTGTTTATTTGTGAAAATTGAATGGAGTTTACCCTATTACTACTTATAATAATCCCCTCTTCATGTTACGCGCTTTAATTGACAGTATTATCATTATCTCGGTCACTGGATTCGAGTACTTTTCAGCACATTACAGTGCACATTCTCCGTTCCCTCCGGAGCATTCCAGATAGTCGCCTTTTTACGGGAGTGCACATGCTAATCCTACCCCAATGATGTTTGCATCCTACCGATAACAGGAGCACTGTAAATAGAATGACTTGCCCAAGGACATACCAACTTACTTACTGTTATTTAAGCATATTATTTGGAAAACTAACGCAGGAAAACTGCCTCAGACTGCCTCAGACTACTCCTAATACTACTACTACTACTACTACTTATACTACTACTACTTCTACTACTCTCTCTCTCTCTAAGTGCCGTTTGACTTTGGCGATCATGCCGTTCCACAACCCTCGGCTCCTAGCCTTCTGTATGAGTACCACTCCCAGTTCTTTCACTCCTCTCAATTTCTGCAGACTGTCCATCCAAAGTATCCTCCTTCTTCCCCAATTCCTTCTTCCCACAATTTTCCCTGTCAAAGCAAGATTATATATGCCTTCTTTACGTGTAATATGACCCATGAACTTCAACTGCAACTGCACTACTACTACTACTACTTCTACTGCTGCTACTATTACATCGTCAGTCTCATGTCTTGCGTGGTCATTCATGTATCTCTCACTGAAAATGAATAGTAAGAACAGTACTATGCATTTTTGGTATGGCGCCATCTATCTAGAACTGCTATTCCGCGGCGCACAAGGAGGATATAGGTGAGTATGATATTAATTTTTCATGCCGAGAATTGATAGGAAAAAAATTTCAACTGCGCTTTGAAACTCTCTAATGGTGTTATAGTTGTCATTTCCGAAGGTAATTTGTTCATGCACAGAAATGGTGCAAAGACCGAGAAAGCAAGTTCGCGACAGACGACTCTTGTCCTTGGAATATGAAGCAGATGTTAATGTGATGATCTTTGAACTACGTGACGGTGTATGAGGTAAAATTATATCTTGAGCGTGGATCCGTTTACGAAGGATACCGTTTTTATTTACATATTTTTGTCTATTACTCACTCGGCGTTCCATTCCGTTGATTTATGAATTCAGTCACGTTCAAATGAATAAATCCAAGAGTAACGCCCCTCCCAAAACAAAGATAGGAATTCTTCATTTAGCATGTTAAGCAATCAGTGCAAA
Organism: Strongylocentrotus droebachiensis; assembly: GCA_035222895.1. Taxonomy (NCBI): domain Eukaryota; kingdom Metazoa; phylum Echinodermata; class Echinoidea; order Camarodonta; family Strongylocentrotidae; genus Strongylocentrotus; species Strongylocentrotus droebachiensis. The sequence goes on from JAVYIG010003662.1 coordinate 172,621, forward strand.
ATAATAGTCTTTCAAATATAGCTTTTCTTGTCTTCAAATTGCGGAATCACATATTGCACCAGGCGTTGCCAGAGCTTCCTTTCGCTTGGCAATTGCTTGATTTAGCTTTCTCCTGGGACCCAAAGGCAACTTGAGATCGAGAATATCTTGGTCCGTCAGAAGCTCCAGGGCTTTCATGTCAATGTCCTCATCAAAGAAGACAGGTATGTAATCCTCGAGATCATTGACGGTGAGGAAGAGTTCGATGGCCGACGATGATGCGTCGACGTCGTCTTCTAAATCGATTTCGAATTCCGCCCACATGGCCTGGTCGCCGCGGAAGACGGTACTGATGGAATCACCAGGTTTGGCCGTCCTGGAGTGATGGCTTCCGTTGTCTCTATCCGATGGCTTTCGTCTCTGTTTGGCTGCTTCTGACGGATCGCCAGTGGCGTCATCGATGCTGTTATCAAGGGTTGCTAGGGCATCGTCGATATCTATCGATTCGCCTTCCCTTGCTAGCGACATCATAGCGTTTGAGTTGCGATTCGGCAGCCAGAATCGCGAATCCTGGTAATTAGCGAGTGTCTCCCCATTCTCAGAGTTTTCGACGCTGCTCGAATCTGACGCCGGCAAACCCGTAGAAGACGTTCCGTCACCGTCGCCTCTTTTCCGATTTGACTTCGATGCTCCTTCTGATGGATCCGAAGACATCAATGAATCCCGCTTGGTGACTCTCGAGTTCAGTACGTCGGAGAAGCTGGATTCTGAAATACCTGGGCTAGGGGTCTTGATGGTTCCACGGCCACCTTTGTTCTTGCTCTGTTTTTCATCCCTCTTCATCTGCGCATCGTGTTCTTTCACCATCTTGTCGAGTTTCTTTACCCTCTCATCTGCGTCTTTAATGGCTTTCTGCTTGGCCTTTTGAACAACCTTCTTGTTAGTGGCAGCCTGCCTTCCTGCAACGTCATCCAAGATTTTAACGATCTGTAATAAAGCACACACAAAAAAGAGTTATGTCACTCGTTTGAAAAATAAATCTTCCTAGTCGTGACATCTCCGTTGGTAAAGGCGGTCGTACGACACATACTCCGTCAATATCCTACACTGACCGAATTTAACCCCTGGGCCAAAGATTTTACTTTAGCTTAGCCCTTACCGTAACCCTAAATGCAACCTATAATCATAACCCTAATCGTAACTATAAAAGTAACCTAAAACCAACTACTTTAGTTTATGCAATTAAAAGGATTTAAGAATCCAGTTTAGCTCTTCATATTCAAGTCAATCGTAAAGTCAAGCGTAACTTTGCGCACAGCTTTATGAACCCCCCCCCCCCCCGGTCTGCATAGAATGATATATGCCACAAATATGTTTAGGTTTTTTTTTTAAAGCAGAATAAATGTAATTGTTTGTAATCTGAGGGCTGATCGATATGCGCATGTGTGGATTGAACCGATAACATCATCACTCTATAAACCTGGTTGTTGCTGGTGCCATTGATAAGTATTGTTGATTCTGCTGCTGTTGTTGTTTTTGTGGGTGTTTTTTATACTAGGATTAGCTATTGTGCATAACTCCCCCTTAACATTATTGTCAATCCGAGAGTAAAGGTTAATAGTAGGTCCATGGTACAACAGGCAAATTCAGTGGCATATCCAGTAATTGATAAGGAGGGGTGAGGGTCCACTATTGATGTGGGGGGGGGGGGGGGGGTCGCAATGTACCCGGGCAGTTTATTGGCCTTTAACCGTGGGGGCGTATGCCTGATATCCCCTTTATCGGATACGTCACTAGGAAATATTATATTTGTGTTTTCGTTTTAGTCTCCTTATTTGTGATACCGAAAAGAACATAATGATGTGTATGGGTGAATCTGGAAGCGTCATAAATTAAAGTATCCCAGTACCCAATTTTTAAACCATTGTTACATATAAATCATACAGTACTTATTTGATTTATGTATTTTATTCAATAAAATAGAATTCTTTTCTTGAGTTTTACCTCGCCATAGCCTCCTTCCATAGCTAGAGTCATAGCCATTTTATAATCATTGTTCAGAGCCCACAGATTGCAGCCAAACGAGACCAAGTACTCGATGACCGTACTATGACCGTAGAGGGCGGCAAAGTGGAGTGATGTGTGTCCTTGTAAATCAGCTTTGTCTGGGTCGCCCCTGGATTTAAATAAAAATAGGAATACAAGATTGATTTCATTTTATATTACCCTTCCTGGAGAACTTACGTCACTACCTGGGGCGATCCTTCATTTATGCCCCCCCCCCCCTCTCTCTCTCTCTCTCTCTCTCTCTCTCTCGGGTGCTCAGTGAGACTTAAAAGACTCATAATTATTTTCACTCATTATTTTCTGACTTTCAAAGTTATTATGTACAAAGCTTCTTTTTTTTTCTCTCAAAGATATCACATTTTACGATCCCCAGACAAAATAATGATTTCAAATTTGGCACAGTGCTTTCCATAAGTATATACATTTAATAAATTAACACACCAAATTCATATGATAAATTAGATATAGGAGGCTGTTGTTACAGCGTAAGCATGAATGTCATCGCACGTCCTCAGATTATGTTCATGAGGATTAATAGCTTTAAACTTTTATCTTTAGCTTTAAACTCCGGAAGCTTAACAAATAAAGTTTGTCAATATCTAAGAAATTGATTGATAAGATAGCTAATGCAAACATTGTTTTAATGACATCAGCACCTACTGCACCATTGTATTATATAGATAGATAAATCAACAATCGGACCTTGTTGAGAAGCTTGTTCACCCCTCACAATCACGTGATTGATCGGAGTTGCCGGCTCTTGAACAAGGAATAATCTGCTTCCAAAATCCTTGTACCTAAGTATACAATTCCCAAGAATATCGTGCGAATAACTTATTAACTCATTTAGTGAAGCCGGGTGCATATAGCAGTTACAGCCACCGACCCCTCCCCAAAACACAATAGCAATAAAAACAAATAACTGGTATTTCACTGAGGCGCATCTAAGATTGGTATGATAGTCAGTATTCACTTGTCACATGATTGTGGGCCTATTATTCCTTTAGTTTCAGTCCCCGAAAACGATTGGGCTCTTCCCGCCCCCTCACCGCCCTTCTTTTAAATAAAAAGCCGTTTTAATACTCTAATAAGCAACGCTAAGATAAATTCCACTACAAATATTTTGACACGATTTTGTCTTTTATAATTATGTTGACCAGACCCAGCAGATTTTAATAGACACTACATTATTTTACTGTACAGTCGTGATGGAATAAAATAACATAGCTAGACCTTTAAACTAAACGGGGTGTATTCTCTACAGGCTGATCATAGACCGAAGTCCACTCATACTTCATCTAAAAAAAACATGTAATATCTCTCATGGCTAATACAACACCAATATTAATTTGCCAAGAACTGCTCTAAAATAAATATTGACGTATAATGGCGTCAATTCATATTCAAACATAACATAATACTGACTAACTTCAACAATATACATATAATATAACGGGTTTTTTTTTTTTATTGTGGGAGGCTCTCGTCGTTGTAAAACACATTTAAGGCAAACCATTAAAACGAAATCTACTTTCATAGGCACCGTATATAATGAGGGGGCAGGGAACACGTTCCACCCATGCTCCTCTCGAATGCTTTTCTACTCACTAGCTACATTAGACTTAGACAGGGAGCTGAACCTCGCCCGCATTGAATGACAAGGGTTTTTTAAGCAAAAAGAGGAAAGAGAGAGAAAGACAGAGGTGTAAAAAGGCATGAACATTACACCTTAGTTTAACTAGGAGACAAATGCAGCAGACATATTAAAATACAAACAATTAAATACGCATATATGACAGAAATATGACAACATTTACATGGTTTTTGTTTTTGTTTTGTTTTGATTTCAGTTTTTTAAAATAAGAATTGAATTGTTCATTCGTATTAAATATTTATACATATATCAAAATGTACAAGGAAAAAAATACTGAAAAGAAAAAAGAATTATAAAAATACAATATATCTCTGTTAAAGGTACTATGTCCCTTTTGCAGCCAACCTCAAATGCTGTAGAACTTTGCAGGAATTATGAATATGTCATGTATGTCCTATCTGTGAAATTTAAACGTTAGCAGTGTCCTCATATTCAAATTATGCAAGGAAACCCGTTTACTTGCTAGACTTCATTGTCAGACACTATTGAGTGAGTGACTGGCTTTTTTTTCTTCTTTGGTAATAACATACATGAAAAGAGTTGTAAAGGGTACATGAGCATTTGTCTACATCAATAACCCACTTCTTGTGATGGCCAAGATTAAACTGATTGAATCTTTGCGCAGCATAAAACGTATGACCATTCGGTACATTGTCTGAAAATCAAGACTATTACTTTTGGGCTCTAAAGCCCTAAAGCCGATTTGACAACTAATAGTCGTTATTTTCCCACTTGAAGACATTTTCAAGCCCCACCTTTTTTAGGGAAGTTCTAAGTTAGTACTATCTTTCAAATGCAGTTGGAATTTAACTTTTTCATTTTGTTGGCCTGCAAATGGGACATAGTACCTTTAAGAGCACTTCGGCAATGCATGTTGTGATTTGTATTATAACCTTATTAAAGGGAAGTCCATCCCGATATTATGTTGGTTTTAATAAAAGCAGAACAAATTTTAAAAAAGACCAAATTAGTGAACATTTGAACAATATCCGATTAACAATAGGAAAGTTATGCATTTTCAGAAACAAGTTGGCAACATTTTGACGCATCTTGCGGGCTCCTCTCCAATTTGCATTGTAAAGAAAACGTAATTCGTTTTCTAAGTTATTGATGATGGAATGGATTTGTTCATCCAGGGGTTAAGCGAACATAATATGCAATAATTATACTTGGATGAATGTATGATTAAACATTATCATAAGGGGAAATATTTGTTTGTTGCAGTCTTCTGGTTCAGGGCAAATGTGAGGGAACCTCGCAAGATAAGTGAGAGTTGCCAATATGTGTTTGATTGATTGCACCTTCATCACTTTCTAATTTGTTTAATCTTTTTTTGCTCAAACTTTTCCTGACCTGTTCCTCTCATTTGTCTGCTTCTATTAAAACAAAGTTAATATCAGAGCGGACTTAGTCACATTGCCAGCCCGACTCCAGACCAACCGATTATCGGCCATTTGGGGGGGGGGGGTAAAGTATGTTTTTCGCTCGGTTTGTTGAAGGTCTCGTCGATGTGACAGGGCATGGGGTGTTACCGTGTTATACAGTATAAATAGGCAAACATGTGAAATCTGGCTAGTCATATACAGACTGACTTTAGGGAATGAATCCGGTATTTCCCATCTGCTGACTAATTCCTTTGCTATCACCATGTAAATATTTGAAGATGGATTGGGGGAAATGTGGATGGTTGGAAAATAGATGACACACGGGAAATAATCACAATGGCAAACTAACCAATAGGTCAGCCAGGGAGGTCAGCACGTAGAAATAGGTTTCTGTAATAAGTCGATTGAATGAATACTGACTTAGTATATATACATGGTATAGCAACAGAATTTCAATCAAATATATTCATGGGCAGTAGCATCGCTTGACTGCTCAAAATGGGGATATCCGACCAAATTTGCCTGCAAGTTAGCCGAAAGTTTTCCAACTAGTATAAAGAAAATGGTGTTTCCAATCGTTTGGAATAGCCGACAAAGCTCTAAATATTGCACATTTGCCGGCAGAAAGATTTAATTTCCCTTACACAGTACCACTGCATTTTTCTTGCGACGTCATTAATGTTGAACAACGATTCCAGAAAATGTTATTCCCGGTTGTGTTCTTTTTCTTAATAGTTGGCTGCTGCCGTTTAACCCCCCCCCCCCCCCTCCCCCATCCGGATCTGGCTATATTTGTAAACCTTGTGACATTAAACAATCAGTCATTATTCAACACAATAATACCAGCACCATTCAGTCAAGTGCGTTATCATATAGGGCAATTCTAAACACCCAAAACCACGACATATAATCTCGTATCATTGTTTTTTTCATCTGTGATACATTAAACATATTATGAATAAATATGAGAAGGCACATTGCCTTAGCCTAATGGCATTCTATTCAGGGTTACCTTACTCTTTCAAAATAATATTCTGATCCCGGAATAAGTTTGTTTAATTCTTTTCATTTCATACCTTGTAACCTTTTCAACATGACTTGTGTCACGCTTATTGTTTTTAGTGAACCGTTTAATGCAAAACAAGTTTTATTTATTTCAAATGTGGCAATGTATATAAAGTGTTTGGACTATTGACGCGTGTTTGTTGTGAATAAAACTGAAATTGAATTGAAAAAAGGATAAAAGAATTGGGGACATATAATCCGATAAATTCCTGGTGACTAAATATATAATGGCAGTTTTCCCATAGAACAAGTCATGATTTTCATCTATTACCAGCACAGTTACACATGTAAAATTTGAATAAATCAAACTAGAATTAAAAGAGCTTATAATACCTTAGACTGCAAGCACTTCAAAACAAAATTGATACAATCCATGGACCACTTTGACGACCTACACTGTTTTACAAGATTTGTACACATTTTATTATTCATTCCTTTTATTAGAATTATATTCCCGTTTGAACTTATTCTAAATACTGAACACTTTGAACTTATTCTAAATACTTTGAGCTTTGTATTATCTATAACCAAATTATACATCTGCCAACAGCCCACATGCTAGAGAGACAGAGAGAGACACAGAGAGAGAGAGAGGGAGAGAGAGAGAGAAAGGAAGGAAGGGGAGAGAGAGAGAGGGGAGAGAGGATGGATATATTTGGCGGGAATTATGGTTTATCTATCACAAATGCAAATAATGTGTATTCATTGAATTATTTATGAATTATGTTTCATGACTTATGATGTTTGTTCCTTTTTGTTTTTCTTGAGTTTTTAAACCACAGTGGTCTATATACCCTGATTTTCATCTGGTGTTTGTATAATTATCCATTTGCGATACTTTTTTTTTTTATGTGCTTGTAAAATGTGAGCAAATCAGCTACTGGCTGCTAATCACGCTTTGTATTATACCATGAATAAATAATACATAACATGCTATAAAAGATAACAATGCGCTTTAAAAAAAAATACCGTACATGCCCTACGTACATTTATTAGACACCTATCCACAATATTTCTTAAACTAATTTGTTTAATACAAAGTGTGCTTGGTAAGTACACAATGGAGGCCAAAGTCCTTCTCGATAGCTGTCTATGAAATAGCAGACTACGTCTGGCTGTATAGATTTTACGCTTAATGCCTCAGCATATAATATATCGATGTAATTTTTGTTTTCATGCATATTGTAAGCATTTATTACATCTCGATCATTCATAAAATTAATGCAGTCAAAAGATTAAAGATCAAAAGCTCGTCAATGCCCTATCTATGTATAAGAAACACAAACATCTTCTTTCCTTTTTAGTTTTACATCTTTTCATATATCATAAACTATATTTACTTTCAACTATCATGTTTCACACGCATGGTCCATCTCTATGTTTCCCAAGAGCCATAGCACGATTATTGATTAAATCTATTTTACTGCAAACAAGCTGATTTACGACATCAACGGTAGCTGGAGATAGATATCACACCCTTTTTTATATTGCAATATGGACAATATAATGACCCGTTGCCATCTTGGTTAAACTTTCATTAAGAAGAATATGAATATTGACCACTTCTCATTTCGTCTTGAGAATGACATTATGTTGAATAAAGTTTGGTGTAAGATTTAATAGATTTATGTCGATAATATTTTCTTTAAATACATAGCCCTAAACAAGTTGAAGTTCTGTGCCTCGGGGTCCATTTGTTTAATTCTAAAGTAGAGAAAAGATGTTATCATAATCTCACTCAAGCGGGTGTTATCAAAAGATACTTTGATCATATATTTTAATGTTCTGTCTATATGACATTCTAAGGATTTTAGTGCATGTTAATATCCGAAAGCAATTATAATTATGTCTGTATGGAAACACCTCCAGTACACGCTGAATGTATATGGAAAACTATTTGCTCAGTATTATCATGTCGATGTCGATTAATGTCGATTAACTTGCATTATATCTTGTTGATTGGAGCTCATTAATCTGTTCATAGTCGAAAGTGTATGGTTCAAAAGGTTATCTATACCCTACTCAAAGGGCTCTTATTTCAGGTTCATTTCTGTTAATATATCACGAATATCAAATATCATAAATATTTTTCGATTACAATCATTGTTTCATAATTGTGATTAATGCCCCAATCTTTTCCTCCCCTAGCCCCCATTCTCTCTCACTCTACCTCTCTATCTTTCTCTCCCTCTCTCTCACTCTACCCCTCTCTCTCTCTCTCAATCTACCTCTCTCTCTCTCTCTCTCTCTCTCTCTCTCACTCTACCTCTCTCCCTCTCCCTCCCTCTCTCTCTCTCTCTCTCACTCTTTCTCTCTTTCTCTCTCTCTCTCTCTCTTTCTGACAGAAAGCTATATAACTTTGAAAATGGAGCTCATTTTATAAAAAAACATTCTCTTTTATGACATCAATGGTAGCTGAAAATGAATATCACACTCTTTATTCCAAACTTCCCTATAAAAACTTATCTCTTATAAGTGTCTAAACGCGATGGTATTTTACTTTGGGAATTTTATTGGGCACTTCTCATTGGGTTTCGTCGTTTACATCAGCTGGATAAAACATGTATGTACATGCGCATAGATAACCCTGAAAATATAGCAAAATCTCTGAGCTTAACATTATGAGTGAATCACTGAAAGACATCCAAGAGTATCTTTGGAACCTCTATCACCATTTCGGTTGAACAATTCAGCCTCGATTCATCACATCATTTCCTCCTAAAATGGTAGCATTTTAGCTTCAGCTTATGTCCTTTTCTCCATCTTTTGGGACTTATATTATATTCGGGAAATATTCTCCACCAATACAAAACTAGTCTCACCTTCGCGTTAACGTGCCTATAATATTAGTATTTACAGGGTCATAATAATGTTCACTTTATTGTGAAGAATGTTATGTTCAAAGCTTAACCATGTCATTGTCTGTGAAGCGTCATAAATAATGTTGTTGGCAGGTAAATGTATAGTTAATATTTAACGCGAAGCGCCATAAACTTCTTTCGAAAAGAAAAACTCTGCATACGAGATCACAGTATCTATTCATATTTTCATATTCATATGCATATACTTCACAGTTCACATGTTACCTTGATATATACTTGAGCAGACATATCAATCTAGCATGATTATTATCAAAAGCAGTAGATTTATATTTAATGAATAACACTTTGAAACGATCTTGATAGTATTTTGATTACTTATCAACTTTGCATATAGAATATGTATATATATTTAAAGAAAATCGAAATAGAATAAACGTACGTTAAATACTGAATATTAATTGTTTATATTAAATTTAATTTAGATTTCTTAAGAAAATTATAATCGTACCGTTGTGTGTATAACCCTGATACTATAGAAATCACCGTAACTAGACATGCTAGACGAGTACAATTCCACAGGAACTAAATAGGCCTAAAATTCTCACGATCCATCAATATTACTATCTTGCTTTCCATTGTCTTTGGCGCTATTTATCCTACATTATTTTAAAAAGTCAACCTTGAATCTTCTTTGACAATTACTGCTAATTTACACACTCACTCGTTAGTCACTTGTACTGATTTGCATAAACAGTAGGCTTCAGTTAACAGCAGGTTGTGAATGTCCGGTCTTGAAAAGTTACTTGGCAACCCTTCTTATGTAAAGATTCATAGTTTGTTTTTTAAATTAAACATTTAAACGATCTCGAGTCCTTTGGTATACAATCCCTTGGGAAATGCATAGTGGCAAGAGAGATAATTTCCATAGCACATGAAGAGTTAATTGAACCTTTAGCGCTCTTCAACAAGGGTCTTAACATTTTTGCTCATTGTATTTTGTATAATAACTTTTGAATATTAATTGTCATAATGTGAATCCTTTTCCACTCTGACTGGGTAATACAGACACAAAACATATGTATCAATTTAAGCGTATCTATCATTTGATTATTTCAAGATGAAACAGATTCTTCTACAAGTTCTGTATTGTGAAAAGGGATGGAAGTCACCAAATTAATGCTACCCTATTGTTAAACGAACTACACTGGCTTCATGTTAATGACAGAACACAATATTGGATGCTTGTTCAGACTGTTCAATCTATGTCAACCACAATTCCTCTATACATCAGCAGCAGAGAATATCATATTCACTTTGATCTTCATCAGCTCCTTCCTTTCTCATTCCCGAATCCCCCAAACAGGCTGGTTTTTAATCCTTTCAGTCCACGCCTAAATTTCTAAGAAATTGTATTTTATTTGACTTCTTCAAAAATATATAAACATACCTATTCTAAATGTGTCCTTAGACTAAGGAATATCATCTTGTTTATATACCTCACGTTGTTTCCTCTTGATATATAAACTTAATCACTATTATCATTATTATTACCATCATTACCATTATTGTCATCATCATTATTATCATTATTATCATCATCATCGATATTATCATTATTGTAATCATCAATATTATCCTTATTATCGTCATTTTGATCTTCATTATTTTAATCATCGTTAAATATATGTATGTGTTGTGTGGGTTAGCTTTCAATTCAACATAAATGGTCATAATGATTCGACTCTTGTAAACATGACTGTTGCTGCAGTTGTAACCATTTTATCAGGTCCAAACAGTTCAAAATAAGTTTTTGCCTTAAAAAGGCCACTCCACTGCGATGTATTTGCCTGACTAGGTTTGTTAAGAAACAAATCGCGTCAAAACAAGTCATTCAGTGGTCTCAAATATCAGAAATCGATATGCTGCGAGGACGTGTTGTGGACTGTATGACTCAAAAACACTGGAACACATGTAGGATTCAACTGTTCTAACGCGTAAGCAATGTTTACCGGTTAAAGGGATACGAGCGTGCGCGAATTATAAAGTGATGACATGTAGAACAATATAAATATCTATGTGATGATCCCCCTTACCCTGCCGACGAATCCAGCATAAGGTGAAGCATGGTACCCCCCCCCCCAGTCCCACCCAACCCCCAATCCGGCTTCAAGACATAACTTGAAATAGGGCGGATCCACGCCCGCTTCCCGCCCCCCCCCCCCCCATCAGTTTACCGATTCATGTATATGCCATTGACCCAATTTTCCCTTTCCGTCCTTCATTGTGCATTCTCTCTAAATCATAACATGTTTTTTTATATATAATTTGTTAAAGCTACTCCATAAATATTATCTGCCACAAACAGACGTCCCCCCACCCCCCCCCCCCATTGCGTGTACCTGCCATCGAGGGGACACTAGCATCATCATATTTGGGGAAACCACTTCTATATATATTCATAGTGCATAAAAATAAATCAATTAGGCCCTCGATTAAGGAGGGAAATAGAAAGGGTCTTATCATATTTTTTAGTATACATTTCTTTTTCATATCCATTTACAATTTCTATATTAATCTCTCTCTCTCTCTCTCTTTCTTGATTTCTTTTCCCGCCCTTCTTGCCCTGCCCCCTGAAGCTACGCCACTGCATGGTCATTATACATACCCTCTGCTGACAATCAACCGAAGTGCATCGATGTGGCCGTTGGTTGCAGCCCACAGTGTCGGGGTCATGCCCGTCTCGTCGGCCCGGGTTGCAGTCCCGCTTGGTGGCCTCGCGGAGGGGGTCGAGATGCCCTTCTTTCGCGGCTGCGTGGAACTTCGTAGCCATGGTCAGATTCACGTGATCGATGACGACGATGACGATTATGGTTGGGATAATACGACAATCAGGACAAACGATGGCTATTCTCAATTATTGGCACCCTACAAGATTTAAAAAAACGACGTTGTTATAAAAGCCCAGGCTCAATTGAGACGCGTTGACCGGCTCCGATCGTTCCTTCTAACATGAATGATCCCAAGGCAATATTCTTTTCTCCTTGGCTTAACTCATCACTGTTGGCACAATGGTTTTCCCAAGACAGTACTATTAGATGCTAATAGAACCTCTAGAAGTGCCTTTATATATAAAATGCCGCCAACAGGCTATAGCACAAGTAGAAAATATCAGAAGTCAACAGACGAGCGCCCGGTAAAATGCTATCACCCGCAGCCCATGCAAATATACATCGATTAAATATGAATTATACGGATCTATGGCCGCAGACAAGGAGGGTACAACGTGTGGGCGTCACTCATGTAGACTTCGCCCCCATCTCAAGTCGAACAACTCTTCAATCACCCGCGCTTTGGTACATAGATGAAATATGGTACACAGATGAGATTCAATATTTAGGATCTATATAGAGGTCCATGATGTACCCATTAATCAAGACAATGTGAGCGTTAGACTTTTAGAGCGGTTCCGTCGTTTGATTGTTCAGATACTTGGATCGTACTCGCAAGGTTAGGGCCGGTCACACAAGACGGTTAGGCCAAACGATAATGATAAACTATAGGCCTATAGCAACGTTCATAAGAAAGTCCGTAAGGTTTCGGTCATGATTTTAAACTTCGAGGTTATCTTGTAGATACTGTCCATGCGGACACGCCTGGGCTTATGACACTGTTAAGTTTACTCAAAGTTTTTAACCACGAGCGATCTTCCGGTTACACAAAAATGGGAATTAGCCATTTTGGACTACACACACACATAATGGCATGGAAGTTTGGTCCAAAATGTTCAGCTCTTATCATAGTTCGAATATGGTTCAACAGAAAGATCTTTTTTCATAATACATTTCTTCCATAATGATAATATTTAACCTGTCTTACAATTCAACCTTTTAACATCGGTGAGATATGCCACACCATATGACACACTCCGCATTACCTCCGTCATCGTTATCCTCATCATTAGGAACTTTTAGATTTGCACGACGAGAACGTGGACTGATAGGTGTGACATCCTTTTAAGGCAATGTGACGTCCTTTTAAGGCACTGCCAGTCCCCGGCAGTGCCTTAAAGGGATGTCACACGTAGCAGTCCACGTTCTTGTCGTTCAAATCTAAGGCCCTAATATCGGCTAAGTGAGACCTGCCCCTTGGGCAAATTGAACCTTTGTACGTCGCCCTCGCCCGTTATGTCTACAAAAGTCATTATGGATTTAACGTGTTCTGCTCTTCAAAATACATGAGAGGGTGTTTTATACATAAAACAATGAAGTGATTGAGCATATCAATTAACGTAGTTTTTATCTCACGCATAGAAATTTTCTTTTTTCACTTGATACACGAATATAATATTTCCAGTGAAAATCGGATTTTAAAATACGAGCATTTAAAAAAATATATATCATTGGCATATAGATTCAGGGCTTTGTCATAGTGTTTATCTGAGAAAAACGTACATTTATTGTTTAATGTATCTCCAACAATTTCCTTTTTTGAAATGTAATTGGAGGGATAACAGTAGTGAAGAATATTTTCCTTATAATGGTGGTATTTTTCTCAATGAGATAAAATATCCTTAAAATGTATTTAACCATGTATTCTGAGAATGATGAATTAAGCAGCATGTTATGTCATCAAGACACACCTATTATGGGGGATAACCTAAGAAAAATGTCGTTAGATATCACTCCCATCCTGTTCAGAAAATGATATATCTCTCGATCAACAGTGAACTAAATCCTAATGACCTAATGACCCTATAGTCTAAAACCCAATAGACAATTTTCGCAATGTAATAGGCATATGGCGTTATGAAGTGCACCAATACAAATATTTAATTCACCTGTAATGAATACATGTAATTGTATTTCAATAGTCAGAATGCAAAGTTCATATATTACGTGCTGTTAGGTAGGGTAACTATATAATGTCTGCCCTACCTGTCAACAACTAGTGTATGCAGTTCGCATTCGGACTATTGAAATAATTTGTAACGAGGCACTTCAAAAAGATGTATTAGATATGATCACATTATGAAAATGTCAACCTAGTCAGGGGCGTCTCCAAGGGTGGGGTGTGGGGGTGCGACACCAGAGAAAAGAGAGAAAAGGGGGAGGGAAAAAAGGAGAGGGAAAGGGAAAGAAAAGAAAAAAGAAAAGGAAAAGAAAAGAAAGAAAGGAAAGAAAGTTAAAGAAAGGAAAGTAAAGAGAAGAAAGAAAGAGAAAAAAAGGAAAATAGGGAGGAGAGGAAAGAAAGGAAAAGAAGAAAAGGAAAAAAAGAGGAAAAAGAGAAAAAAAAGAAACGGGGGGGGGGGTGAAAGCCAGGAGAGAGAGGGGAGGTAAGAGCCTGAGAGAGAAGGAGTGGGAGTAAAATAGAGAGGGGGTTTTTGGGTGGGGTCGTCTCGTCGAGGGAGCAAGAAAGACACAGGTAAATATGTTGCTGTGTCGGGTCAGCTGTGTCGGTATTCTTGCTCAATGCAAAAGTTTGAAGTCGGTGAGACGTATATTGTTGGTCGGCCGACAAGTTTTTTACCTACGAACTGTGACTTTTTATCCGCTGTGACGACGTCGAGAGAGACTACAACTACAATACTTGTATTTTCTCGAATTTCACTTTTTTATAATATCAGCTAAAGAAATCAGAGGTTTTACATTTTCGGCGAAACTATATTCAAAACAAGGATTAAGA
>JAVYIG010003663.1:0-25000 GCA_035222895.1 Strongylocentrotus droebachiensis
ATATTGGTATCTATAGTCTCTTTCAGCCCAACGATCTTTTTCAGTATGCATGTATGTAGCATACCCCCCCCCCCACTCCCCTCACTTAAAATGTATCATTTCTGTGCAGAAAAACAATAAATTATTCATAAACGATAGAGATGTAAATGTGCATAGTCTTACACACGCATACAAAAACGAAAGCTACAGGAATGGAAAAAACGTAGGACAAAGTAGAATTATTATTTTTTTTTTTTTTTTTTGCTATTGTGCGATTTGAAAAAGTGCAGTCTGGATTAGAGACAACGCTGCTGTTATACCACGGCGCAGAAATTACTAATACCTACAGTTCGATACTGTGCCACCACTGTAACCTAGGTGATAAAGAGAAACGGTATGTTACTGTTGCAAATTTGTAATCCAGATGAATAAATAGTAGAACTGAGGAAGTAGTAGTCTACTCACAAGACACTTTATGTTAATCGAGGGTCTATAAATAGGGGTAATATCAATGTATAGCTCTTTTAAAATGTTATACAATCGGCCTATGAACAAATGGAACTCCTAACTTCACTACAACCTTTGTTTTGGTGATTAATTGGTACTCTTCACCGCTAGGTTCTTTCAAAGCTATGATCATGCTTAACTCGTTGTTTATGCATGCATGAAGCATTGCCCCTACCCCCCTAAAAATATTAAAAAAAGTGAATTAAAAAAAGTTATGTCAGTGCCAACAAAATATAAATTAATAAGTGAACATTAAACAACATGAAAAGCCTACACAGAGGAGCATGCACGCGTTTTATTTTATATCATTTATACTTTCATTGTTCATGCGATTAAAAATAGGTAAAGTCTGGAGTAAAGAAAACTCATCAGACCAGTGTACTATCAGGGCGCAAACATTACTCAATCCTACAGTTCACTACTGTTCTATAAATCTAACCTAGGTGACCTATGTTCCAGTACATTACCGTTGCACCTTTGTCACCTGGATTTCAGATTACAAAATCTGCTCTGATATTACTGAGCAACTTTAGGTAATCTGCTTCGATACTTTACTGATACTGTATTGGTATCGGGTGGTAAAACATAAACAGTTTCCTATGATGCATTGGTTATTTTCGACATGCCCTAAACCTTTCAAGACCTGTAAAATGTCTGCCGCTGACAGATTGAATGAATGGCAAACATCTGTGGTTTTCTCGGTTGCTTTGATTCTAATTGATGTTATTTACCTTTTAAGTGCATGGGAAAGTGGAATCGCTTTCTTGTGTTCTGTTCCAAGATGAAATGTAATATCACTTTATTCTTGTCAGTGGTTCGTGTATCCACTGTGAACCACACTTTTTGCTCTGTCAGATGGGGAATGTCACTTTCCTTTAGAGTCTACGAAATAATCATATATATACAGACTATGTATTTATATATACATATATATGTGTGTGGGGAAATAAACGACACATATTCATCAGACTGAAATGGTTCTATTTCATATTACGAAAATATATATAAAAACATATAAAAACATTCGTATACAGCAACATCACAATATTCCTATAACAATTTTGAAATGGAAAATGCTTAACAGAAGATAACCAACCATTAATTGCCTAATCCTCGAATTGCCAAATTATGAGTTTTATATCATGTGTTCAATCAATAAATAACTCAATTAACTGATGCTCAAGAAAAAACATTATCTGATTCTATTACTGGACATTTATTGAGTACATATAGACCCAATTGCATTTGTCCAACTTTATACAAAATATTTAAAATGATTTGGGGCATATATTGTCCTACTTCCATTTAATCAGCCAATACTTAGCATTTCAAATCCAATACAATTTTGAACAATTTGATTAAAACTGCTCGTTTGAATGTTATCATTGCCTCGTCTTTCTCGGTGCTTTCTAGGCAAGTAATCTTCAATCCTCCAGAACGCCACCTAACTAAGAATTGCTCTCCCGGGATCGGAGCAATGTATCCACGCGGCACCTTAAAAGTTGAGGAAAAAATGAATAGTTCAAGTTCAAATGCGTTTCAACTAAACAAAGTGTAAACTATAAGTTATATAAATGGAGAGAGTATGAAGAAGAAAAAAAAGGGGGGGGGGAGGTAATTGACCCATGAAGATATACATTCAGAACTACAGAAATGTAGGATTCAAAAGACCAGAAGAGGATCTACTACACGAGAGATATTTATATCTACCATAATAATAATTTTTCTATAAATAATAATGATAATAATATTGAAATTAATCATAATACTTTATAACGATAATAATAATAATAACAATAATCATGAAGATTATCATTATTATTGATTTTTAAACATCCATTTATTAATCAAACGTACCCAACAAGGACACGAAATAGCCCAGGATAAAACTGAATTCTTAAAAGATGCAATGTATTTTGTGTTTTTACAAGTTTATAATAATTGGGTCTTATATACCCAGGGTAAGCACATCAGTATGAATGCTTCTCTTCCTGCGGGCCCTCCAATTATTATTACATCAGCATTTCCAGGTACCCGTTTACACGTGGTGGAGAGTGGAAAATGTGGATTGATGTCTTGCCAAAAAAACGTCAGCACCTGGCTAGGATTCGAACCTCATACACTTCGACTGAGAGTAAGATTGAGATTGAGTGGATCACAATAACACGGCACCTTAACGTATAATCCCTTAACAGTTAAACTTGATATTGATTGTAATATAAAGATGTATTGGTAATATAAATGCAAACGAAGGAGATGACGATGAAGAGCAAAATGATAAGTAGAAAATACAAAAAGAAAGAAAACCAACCTCTTCCTTTCCACTGTTTGCATCTCTTACACGGACAAACAACACATGTTCATCGTTCTTGACACTGGAATATATGGTGTACAAATAACACATTTTCCGATGAATGCCCATGTGATGATAGCTACAATCCATATTTCGGAAAAGTGGTCCATGTAGACATCGAGGTCGTGATGTCTCACAACACATTGTGTGCTGCCGTTAGTAGAAGGAATCGCTGTAAAACTTTCAGAAGCTAATAATGCAAAATATCAACAAAAGAATCTTGTAAACATACGTTTACCCAAACCCTTTAATATCATTTTACAAAATTACTTGTATGTCAAATTAATCAAAAAGTATCGCAGTTCTTGCATTTTGTTACAAAATAAAGGAACCATGTCCTGTCTTCTCTAACAGTAATCATAATTCTTTGCCCCATCCCAACCAATACAACTTCATGTCTTAAAGGTTTGAAAGGCGTTTTGGGGATTAAAAAACAGCCATAATTATATGTTTGTATTTGTGCAAACCGAGGAACTTGGAGAGACACTTGATATAGAATTTTGAATGGGTCACTGAACCTGTCATAAACTGACAGATCACTATTGATGATGATTTGTGCAATTAACTTCCTTGCGAATATATATTACTTTACTTAATGAATGGCAGAGTGAATGGGACAGAGAGAGAGAGAGAGAGAAAGAGAGAGAAAGACCAGACTTTACCACTCTTGCGATAATAAGTGACGACTTCCGCAGCCTCTGGCTTTGTGAATATACCACAATGGGGCATCGTTACTGTCACCGGAACGTCGAAGGTTGCATCGGATGGCGACATTCTCAAGCCGAAGGAAATAATGGCTTCCGTTTCCTTCAGCACCAACTCAGGTGGAATGTCATGGATTGGTTCGACAGTTACATCTTTTGCGCTGTAAGCTTGATTCGGTGGAATTCTTACTTCAATACCATGCTTCTCAAGCCGGATCACGTCAGTATCCTCACTCAAATCATCCCTGCTTATAAGATTTTGAACTGCGATCTCATCGTGGAGGGCGCTCGGTGAAGAGATTTGGTGAACAGGCTCTGGTATCTGACCCTCGTCATCTGCAGGTTGTGAAGTGTCTTCATGCGGTCTGAAATCCGCCGGCTTTGCTCTTTTTCCAGCTTCCATCCATGCAAAAATGGCTTGGTTGGAACGCTCTTTTTCTGTAAATGATTTTGGGTACACTACTCGTAACAATTACTGGATTTGTATAGTGCCTTTTTCCAGAAATAAAATCCTACTTCTGAACAGAATTAACAACGTTTCGGGTAGTTGGACTTTTTTAAACACTGATTTTACAATAAGAATAAATAATAATACATAAAACGTAAAGTTATACATTATATTAATAGGGGTCTTAATATCGATTCATTGACATTGTATGAAGGCAAACATGTACAAATTATTCAATTGCTGCGCTTTGAAATATGATCCATTCTGTAAAAATATTACAGATATAAAGGGGATGCCTACCTTCATCTTCATGATGCTCGTCAATACTCAAAACTCTAAAAATGAAAGACCAAAATTGTAGAAAAATGTTAAGCAATATCCAGGTACAAACAAAAGATACGTATCATCTGATAGCAATCTAAGATTCTATTATTAACACGATATTCATTTGATCGTCATGTTGACGTTTTATATGACTATTCGGTAGTTGCTTTTGAAAATGATATCAAAAAAGGTATAGAAGTTGTCAACATAAATAAAGTGATTGTTATACACAAGTCTTATCTCAACCTGGCTGGGGATTTACCCTTGATAGGCCTTCGGCCTTTGCTAATCGCTCCACATATACTCAATTGTCGTGTTATGTATCGTTCTGTACTGAATGTTTTTATTTCTAATTTTTTTTTTCCTGCTTTGTTTACATATTTTACTATTTTTATGAGTTTTGTGGAAATAAATAAATTGAAGTCAGTTTTCGCAATTCTTATTACAAGTAATCAGGGTTAGCCCATTGGAAACACGTGAAAGGCAGAAAATATACCTATGAACTCTGTCAGGTATGTGTTTAGAAGTTGCGGAGGTCCGTCTACGTGCACGAACCGAACGGGGAATGTATTCGCCATCTGAAATGAACATTAAAGAAATGAACGTTATTATAAATATCTGTCTGAGACTCAACAAACATATTTAAACTCGACACAAAATACTAAAAATGATCTTGTGTCTCCTTGCAAGAACCTTATAATTAAGTCACAAACAACCTTTGAATGCTGAAATGGCATATAATAGCAGGATACGTGAAGCGGGCCCACCTAATGCTATTGAGAAATACTTCCCAATTGATTAAATTGACTTAAGTATTAATAAAAACTAGGGTATTTAAACCCTTTTCACTCTATGTTATTTAAACATTAGAAGAAGAACTTTAGTAGAAGACAGAGCAACTTACAACGTTTCTGAAAGCGACCCTCCTCCTCCTCCTCTTGCAACGTGCTGTAACTGTACGATGATAATAATAATAACAACATCAACAATACTACTAATACTACTTCTACTACTACTACTACTACTACTAATAATAATAATAATAATAATAACAATTATAATAATAATAATAATAATAATAATAATAATAACAATAATAATAATGATAATGTAACCATAACAAAAATGATAATATTGATCATAATACTGATAACGATAATTATGGTAATCATGATAATACAACTTTTGTTTACCCGTGGAAGCCTCATAAGCCTCATTGCTTTTTTTCCTGAGGTCCTGCAATTATGTTTACTTATGATTTTTTTTTTTGGCCTAAACGTGTTTGTTTTTTAGTCTCGGGTCATATGGAGAGAGTTTTATCGTACATTAAAATAAACACCACATCCATCCTGGATCTGTAATAATTTGTCCTCAAAGCGATTTCATCTGCACTTTTCTTGGTAAAAACGCTGTCCTTTGGCAAAAGGCTATAAAGCCATTATTGTTCTTCCTTCCTGGTTGAAGCTAAAAACTAAAAATTCTATTTGAAACGCATTTTAAAGTCATGTTATACCTGTCTAAGGAGTCGCTTCTGCCACTAGGGGTGTTAGATCGCTTATGATGAAGCCTCTCTGCCCAGTGCCTCCTTGCTCTTGGAATCTTTGGAGAGGATAATAATCATCGCCAATTGCCGAATAGGCAAGGTATTACCAATTTGAGATATATTTTCCATATCATTAGCAGTGGTCACAACAATGTAATTATATAGATCAAATATTAAATGAAAACTTAGATATGTGTCTTTTGTATCGTTTTTCGATTTTTTTTTCTTCCATTAACATAAGAAATACATCATTGAAAATATGTTTGTCTTCCGTTAACTCAACAGTTCAACAAATATTTGTATCTTGAGTAGTTTATTTTATTTATATTATAAATGTAAATTACCTTGAATATACGTTATATAATTTGTTGCAAATGAACATCAATGAAATCCCTGTGGAGGGAAAAGTATGAAGAACTAGATGGAATTCGACTGCGCGCAGTCGAAAATGATGCCTCCGTTATAGAGCAATTTTACAAACCAAAACAGAAAAAAAAAATTGAATTCACGTTCAATGGTAATCCATTGACAGGTTCTCAGAATATTGTGATTACAAGCAATTTCTCATATACATATATGACCCTTTGATCTTTGACCTCATGACCATAAAATCTACTCAGTTCATTGGCTCTGCAAGATGTTCTGAGTTAAATAGTAATCCATCTGTCAGTTCTAATGAGAATGCGTTCACAAGCTATTTTTGCATACATAATGGGCCCATGACCTTTGACCTTTGACCTTATGAACCAAGAATCTACTCAGTTCATTGGCTCTGCAAGTAACAAACATGACCTAATTTTGGCATGAATCCATCAATCGGTTCTTGAGATAACGCGATCACAAGCTGTTTTTGCATTCATAATGTGCACTGTTGCCTTTGACCTTTGACCTACGTGCTCCAAAATCTAATCAGATTGTCTTCCTATGGTGATACACACTATCATTAAGTTTGAAGTTTAAATCTCCAGTGGTTCTTGAGATATTATGATAACAATCTCAATGTATGGAATTTCATAAGTTGACCTCTGTGACCCTTGACCTTTGACCTACGTGCTCCAAAATCTAATCAGATCGTCTTCCTATGGTGATACACACTATCACTAAGTTTGAAGTTTAAATCTCCAGTGGTTCTTGAGATATCATGATAACAATCTCAATGTATGGAATTTCATAAGTTGACCTCTGTGACCCTTGACCTTTGACATACGTGCTCCAAAATCTAATCAGATTGTTTTCCTATAGTGATACACACTATCACTAAGTTTGAAGTTTAAATCTCCAGTGGTTCTTGAGATATCATGATAACAATCTCAATGTATGGAATTTCATAAGTTGACCTCTGTGACCCTTGACCTTTGACATACGTGCTCCAAAATCTAATCAGATCGTCTTCCTATGGTGATACATACTATCCTTAAGTTTGAAGTTTAAATCTCAAATGGTTCTTGAGATATCGCGCTAACAAACTCAATACAAGGAATTTCATAAGTTGACCTCTGTGACCTGTGACCTTTGACCTACGTACTCCAAAATCTAATCAGATCGTCTTCCTATGGTGATAAATACTATTCCCGAGTCTTAAGTTTAAATCTTAAATGGTTCTTGAGATATTGTGATAACGGTCAAACGGAACGTACGGACGGACGGACGTACGGATGGACGGACGGACGTACGGACGTACGGACGGACAACCCGAAAACATGATGCCTCCGGCACCACCTTCGGTGGCGGAGGCATAAAAATAAAATTGTATAATAGCAAAAATTAGCAATACTATAATAGTAAGATTATTTTTTTCTCCAAATAAAGTCTTTATTCAATATTTCTCAAATCATAAAACAGTTTTAAAAATGTACAAAATGAAGGATACATACCTTTGACCAAGAAAGGTACAATGAGAGGGAGAGAAAGAGAGGTTGTTTTTAATTTCTGTGACAAATAGGAAATGGGAACTATATAGTACAGGTCATGACGCTTCGTTTGCTGTTTCTCCTATTAAAGTTATACATAAGACATCTTCGATGTTATTTTGGACAGATTAGTGTCATACGCATTTAAAGGCTATACATGTTCCTAACTATTATATCATCACATTCATTGTCTCGAATTCAAATTTAGTGCCTATACAAGATCCCCATCTACATGAGTGCACGATAAATTAATAGTAGATCACCACGCCCATGAATCATATAGGCTCCTAGCGAAATCGGATATGATCTTTCTACCCTGTCAAATGAAGGCCTATAAATGATGAAAAGTTGCAAGTGTGGTTGCACAATATACACATTGATAACGACTAGACTAACGGCTAGCCCACGAATAAATGGTAACGATCTTGGCCCCGTTTCATAAAGCCTACCAGTGATGGTAATTTTGCCATTAATGGTAAATTCCATGGAAACCTTTATTTGATTGGCTGATGAGCAATGTTGCCTTTAATTTAATACTGATGGCAAACTTATCACCAGTGGTAAGTTGTATGCAACATGACCCTGGTTTGGAAGTACATTGCTACGTATCTTGAAATATTAACTACAAACACCTACCGCGTGGAAACACTCACCTCCATCTTATACGCATGTCGGCCTAATGTCGGGGCGGTCCTTGATACTTCACGCGGGAATTCTCCTTCAAACACGTCTTCCACATTGTTGTCAGGTCCCTTATCTTTATAGAGAAGGTAGCAAAAACGAAGACCATGTAAGGATTTCCTCATTGATCAATTGAATTCGAGTAATGAACTTGATTGTATGATCCCTTAATTGCTTTGGTTCTTTATATCCCCCGGATTGTTTGAGAATGAGTTTAATTGTGTGTCCATATTTAGTGCGTTCTTACCCGCTCTTCGTCCTTGTTGCAAAACAGGGATTGAATGTCCTGAATCGCTCACGGACTTCCACACTTCTCTTAAATGATCGTCTGCTTTGGAGACAGAATGCTGCAAGCATTTCCAATAGCGGATCATGAAGATAGTAGCCCTTTGATTTGGGGTATAAACCCCAGATTCCTCATGCTGTCTGCTTCTGAACTGGATGGTGTCAAGTGTCTGGTAGGACATACCCAATGCTAGACCAAGATGGTAGTACTGATCAGTGTTCATCTCTTTTGTGATGAAATCCTCACTCTGAATTTCTTCAGCGTTGCTATAAATGGAAATACCGGGAGAAGAGAGAAAAAATGTCATTATTTAATTGATGAGTAAGGCTAGATGAATTCATTACCTAGCATCCCGGTTTTTTGCACATTCCTCTATTAGTTCTGTCAATAATACAGTAATACATTATTAACTTATCTCGTGTAATGATGTTCATATTTTTAAGCTGACACAATCGACATTAAAATTGTAATAATAGTAGACAATAATTATGATTAGGAGCATGCCACAAAAGGAAAAAAGCATGGTAGTAATAGTAATGAGCAAAAATAATTGGCACAAAGTAAAGTAAAACAAATATGTTTTCTTAGAGTAATTTTACCTGAGATCAGTATTTGATCCAAGGACAATCTCATCTAGGCTTGAGTGTATGTCGGTGGAGAATCCTTGGAGAAAAAATGACAACATTTTCTAGTGAACCCACTGTTCTCATTGGAACAAGAGTAGTTTCGATTGATGATAATAAGACATGGCACTTGCGTTAACAAAATAAGAAATTACATGATATTCACGAATTTATTTCATTCTTTGTTCTTGAAGGTACCGTGCAATATGTTTTGTTGTACTACTATAAAATCACCCACGGATAAGTTTTCGTCAAATTCACAAATTGATACATCTTAGAGTATAAACATAATGAAATACATGCAGTGATCCTGGATTCCATGAAAATGATAGAATTGAAACATTTTAAGCTATAAAAA
The DNA here is from genome assembly GCA_035222895.1 of Strongylocentrotus droebachiensis. Classification (NCBI taxonomy): domain Eukaryota; kingdom Metazoa; phylum Echinodermata; class Echinoidea; order Camarodonta; family Strongylocentrotidae; genus Strongylocentrotus; species Strongylocentrotus droebachiensis. The sequence continues at coordinate 9,717 of JAVYIG010003663.1, forward strand.
CTGTTGTTTAAAGTATAGTTTGAAAAGGAGGAGAAATAGGAGAAAAGAAGAAAGGAATTAGAGGAAGATGAAGTAGAAGAAATATTAGATGAAGATCGATTTGACAAAGAAGAAGAAGGAAGAGAGAGAGAAGGAGAAGAATGATGAGGAGAAGAAGAAGATTGACAAACCAGTCCGTATAGCCATGAACGCCATGCTGGTATTTGATTGGTTGGTACTTGTTGCTGAAATCGAAATGTTAATCATCTGCATTCTGGCATTGGTTTCCGTCGTAATTGGCATCGAAACTAGTGTCTTCTGCCGGTTGAATAATTCTGTCGCAGATATGATCTGACAAAATATTATATGTACAGTATTTAGTGTGTTTACTCCCAACATAATTTGGGCAATGTTATAAAGACGCTGTGGACGGATTTACGAAACTTGCTCCTGCGCCAAAAGTTTCCAACATGAATCGAATCCGACCCTGGGCTAAAACTAAAACCAAGGATAAATCTAACCTTTACCCTAGAACAGGGGCGGTGATTTCTTTTCATGCCCGGGGGAGGACGAAATGCGTGGGACGAGGGAGCATAGTGAATAAGAGGGGCCAGTCGCGTAACGAGCTAAAATGTGTTGGGGGAGCAGACAAAAGAAATGCATCACCACCACTCTTAAAGGGATAGTTGAGTTCTGTTGCAGAGGGCGCTACACAAAATAATTTTTTGTGAGATAATGACAAACTGAGTGTCAAATTTGAAAGAACATAATATTTAAATGACAAAATCATCTTTGTTTGATCAAAATCGGTTCAGAGACGGCTGAAATATAACGATTTCTAATACTTTTGTACCACCACAAATATTAGGTATTTTGAAAAATTTGAAAAAACCGTTGAAAAAAACGAAATAACGGCTTTTACGTCGTATTTCAAGCCAATGCCGATGTTGGCTTTTTTGTTGGCATTTTCGTGTTGCTTATATTACGCACAACCACTGCCGACCCATGTATTGTTATTTTTAATTAAATAATCAATTAACGGTCACTGCAGGTATCCCTGGTCACTGTGTGTTTTTTAAAGTGGAGCTGAATTGGTATGCTCGTATTGGCTAAATTTCACACATTTTGGGGTCTAAAATGACCTTCATAGCAATTTTAGGTTCTAAAAGGACACTAGAAATGTCATAGATAAGAATAAGAGCAATAACTATGCACTTTGAAGGCATTTGCGGTCTGAAAACAGAACTCAACTATCCCTTTAATTGTTACGTGCAGGATTCTCGGAACGTTTTTCAAAGTGGGGGTGGGAGGTGGAGGGCTAAAGTATGAACGATCAGGTAGAGCAAAGCGAGCGAACCAAGTGAACCAAAAATTGGCGTAAAGTCCATGGGCAAAGCCCTGACGGGGGGTTAAGGGGCGGAGCCCCATGAAGCTTAGGAGTTTGGGGATTTAATTAAGGTCAGATGAGCACTTAGGGGCCCGCCTTAGGGCCCCTGATGCGGTCCAGGGGGCAGAGCCCCAGGGAGCTCAGGGAAAAATCATGACATTTCAGAAACATTTGTTAATCACTGGTATCAAATTAGAAATACAACATGTTTGAAATGTATTGGGAGGACAACTGCCCACCAAACTCCTCCCCCTCATCAGTAAGCCATTGAGAAGGACGAAGGTGACGGAAGTGACTAATCCCCATTGAGCTATATAATAAGTCGTATTATATATAATTCTATGCTACCCCCTCACAGGTTTTGAAGTTTTGTTGTATTAAAACATTACATTCGTCAGCAAAATTATAATATAAAACAAGCAAAATAATTTTTCACACTTCACTTTTACTTTGTCGGTATTTAGTGTGCAGTCTGAAGGGTTGTAAATATTTAGTAGGTACATTTTAGTAATTAGGCAGGAAGGGAGTTCTTAAAAGAGCAAGCGGAATATTCATTTTTGTAGCACTGATTATTTGTGTAACTATTAATATTGTAAACATACAGTGTAAACTGTGCTTAAATGATACCAAAGGAATACAGATTTACTACAGTATTTACTTGTACATTTTTAAGGATATTATGCGAGGAAGCGTAGCTTCAGTAATTTTATTAATGTCAACGCTTAACTCTTGGGCCCTCTAAAGCCTTAAAGTGTTTTGCAGTCTTTAGTTAGTTTTTGCTATACATTTTTGTGTGTGCACTTTTTCAAAATTTCCGGGGTGACGATCCCCCTTAAAACAATTGAGGGTGGGACATGTCCCCCCCCCCCGTCCCCCCCCCCCCCCCCCACTGGATTGCCGCCCCTGCCCTAGGTCTAACCAAAAACCCAAATGCAACCCTGTCACTTACCCTATAATTTTGCTTTAAGCCAGTAGCAAATGCAGCGCGAAACAAAATTCCTGATTTAAAAAACTTTTGTTTTGTGTGTGGCACGTTCATAAATTATAATACACTCGCGGACACAGCCGAAAATAGAGGCACAGCCTATTTAACGTTTACCGAGAGTCTTGGCATGAGTAGGCCGTTAACAGTAAGACTTAGGAATTTATTTGCATCTAATGCCTTGTACCAAGCACATCTTTAAATGAAATTTCGAATGTTGAAATACTAACCTAACAATCATTGTAGAATAATCTTTACCTTTTTTCCCCCATTGCATTCTAGCTCTAGATCAATTGACTCAGGTTCAAGGGCAAGACATCGTTCAGGATGTACTTGACGGTATAGCAATGTTTCCTCTTCTTCCTGAATTTTCTGTTAAAAAAAACATATACAAAAACAGTGACAGCACATCTTATAAACATAAGGATTAAAATACATATAGTTATAATGTAATTCAATTCAAATTAACATTTATTCTAACCTACTACGATTGGTCCAATTAAATTAAAGTACGTTGCATTTTATAGTACATGTTTAAGTTAATGAAACTATTTTTGTTGTATTAACTATCTAGATCAAGAAATATTTACAAAGTCTCCACTAAAATATTATACATATGGCTCCGGTTGTCTCATTTTCGCTCGCTGGAACATTGCCAGCACAAACCACTGACCTCTACCTCCTGGACGGATCATCGCCCATTCCCATTCACTATGCGTTACGGACTAAAAGGCTGTAATGTCTGACCGTTCATGAATATTCATGTTTTTGCTTATCTCGGCAAAATGTTTGCTTTTACTAAATGGAAAAATTACGGTGGGGGGTTAGTTACCAATTACAAAATTGAATGAAAAAAACAAAAGACTTAAAGACAACGATAAACTACGCATTCTGTGATGCATTTAAGGTATAGCACATCTATTCCCTGATAACCGTGTTGACAGTGTAGCGCACTAAGCGGCTTCATTGGGAAAAAAGAAAAATTATCAAGAGGGTGTACTTACTTTGGTCGGATATTTCGTCTATCACGGTTATAGAAATAGTAAATAAAAACAGTTTAAATAAAGATCCTTGATATATATGTACATATATGTACTCATATTACCTGAACAATGTAAGGTATGTCTTCATGTATATATATCCGGAGTGTGATGTCTTCCCCCTGTGCCATGTCGACGGGAAGGAAAGGGGTGCACGCCATTCGTTTACCAAGAGCAGGATAATGAAGCTGCATCGGTATCCATAGCTGTACCTTGTCCTTAACTACAGATGTGGCATCTATAACAAGGTTGATTTCCCTTTCTTTAATCATACATTGCGTATGATTGCCATCACGTGATTCATCACGGTTAACTGTATAAGTAAATACATATTGACAGAAAAAAAATCCATACAATTATTTTTTGTTTTAGGTTGTTCTTTTGTAAGACCATAATGATGTGATGGCCTTGACAATTCTTCAATTTGTTGCTTATTGTCTGGTTAACAACATTCACGCTAATAAGTAGGCTAATAATACAATTGAGGAAATTATGATATAAAATGGAGTTTCGATGAAATATATAACTAGCTGAGTGAGCAATGTATGCGAAACAATCTGTAAAAGTTGTTAAAAACATATTATTATCAATTAACTGTTTCACTGCGCCAATTATGGGGGCCACTTGAATCTCACGTGGCGAATCTTGAAAAGTGGTATTTTGTATTAATAACAACTCCCTTGCATCCTCCTATTGACAACTAACCTGAAGTTGATTCAGTTTGTTTCCAGATAATCCCAGCATGAACATCGTTTGATTTCAGCAATGTTGCGGCATGAGAGAGACTTAACGTTATAGGCTGGTTCGTAGAATAGCGCCACTGTGCAGGGAATGTGATGCCAATGCCATAGCCTGTAAGAAACTCCCTCTCTCGGATAGGTGGGGGATCATCAGTGACTAGAGCTATTGATACATCGTGGCAAGTACCAGCTTGCACTGTCCTTGGAGGAATCGACATTGTGACGTCACAACTATCCAAATGTAGAATCCCTCCTTCACAGCCAATACTGCGATGACTTTCAGTAGATCTTGCAATCGGCAGATCTAAAAAAAAAAAAAAAAAAAAAGGTGGGGGGGGGGGGGGGAGAAACAAGGGAAAAAAAAGATGAATGGTATGAGGTATTGATAGCTCAATGATTAGTCATTCCTTATTACTCTAATGGATAGCCTAAAAAGAACATCGTTTTGTCAACGCTGTACGGTTGATAAGTTAACGAATCGTCAAATCGAATTCGATTGCACAATAACGCCGCACTATCATATCCAAGAGGATATTACATATGTATTTTGGTTTTGTAGAAACAAAGAGCGCATAAACTATTGTTTTTGTTTTAACTTTGGCGATGTGCATAAAACGGGTACGGGTGGGGTAGCATTTTCCTCTATTGACCCTTTAAAACGATCTTAGTGAGTAGTAAAACAATTCAAAATTAGATGAAATACGTACCCCGGAATATATGAACATCATCTTCGGATAAGCTGCCAAAGAACCAAAAATATATTGTATGAGTATATTTAGAAATGTGATGTTTAACCTATGATACATCCATGTTTTACGCCGTAGTAAATAATGTTTTATATTACAGTCATGCATCAACATTGTTTTGATTTATGTGATGATGCACAATTATAATTCTTTAACGACTGCTGTTTGCAGCAAAATAAAATATGTAGCCGACAAATCTTATGAAAATTAAAATCGAATCTTTCAGAGAACCTGAATTTGAATCATACAAGAATGTTATACAAAATGTGAACATTAATTACGCAGATAATTTCCGCAAGTTTATTGATTCATTTTTGAATAATTAAATCTTGAATCATATTTTACAGAGCCTGGTAAACTAATTGTTATAATTGTCTTACCTCCGGAATACCATTTGCCTGATGCGCTCCTCTCTGGCATACTGTACCGGAGTAAAACCTTTGTTATCTTTGATGTCGATCTTGGATCCTTGATTTATTAGGAATTGTATCAGAGCCTCCGCAGGTGACAAGTCATCCTCACTCTCTTGTTGTATCTATTTCGTTAATGAAAACGGTAAAAGAACTAGATTATTTTGAATAAAACAAAAAATACAAAAATAGAATGTCTCGATTAATTTATTTTGTTCACACTCCTACCGGTAACAGGGGATAAGATCCTTATATTTGCAGCAATCTATTCACATGGCACTATCGGCTTTTAATATGAAATCATAATGATGATAATAATGGTAGTGATAATGGTAATAATAATGATATTGGTAGGCCTAATACTATACTACTGCTACTATTACTACTACTAATAATGAATCAACATATACAGACTAAACGCAACTAAGCCACCCCCTCCATCCACCCCCCCCCCCCTCCTCCCCAACCTTCGTTCTATGGCCCCTCCCACACATTTACTAACGCGCACATCACACACATTCACAAAAGTTTCCTTGCATCAGTTGGTGAAAAGATCGTTAAAAAATATGTATCAAATAAAACAAACGGAGAGGGTATTTATTTTATAAATTACATATCAACAAATATTTATAACGTTTCACTATTAAGGACCTTGTCCTTCCCATATTCAGGGATTCATTTAGATACACTAACAGTTCTCACTTAAAGAGAAACTAAATCGAGAAAAACGTAACCTGCTTCAAAGCTGTCGTCACTTCAACCTGTCTTTTCTTACAGTGGCATAGTCTGATGGCAACATGTAAGGGCGTCTGGCCATCGTGTGACTGAGGATTTAAACCAGCACCTACTGATATCAACTTCTCAATGATTGATGTTAGCCCGCTTATAGTAGCAATGTGAATGGGTGTTAGACCAGCACTGTCGATGTGATGTAAAGATGATGCATCCTGTGAAGAAAAAAGATAATAACTGATGGAATTTAGATATTGTCATGCAATGGTGATGTGCCTTTTATGAATTTTGATTTTTGTCTGTATAATCATATGAACACATATATAAACTTCATATTAAACGCCATTCATAATATAAAGTCGAAGATAAACAAATAATGACACTAGATAGATAAAACATTGTCGAACATTCATTACTATCATTATCATTATATAATAATGTGATATACATTTACTTTTGGCTTGTTATAACCATCATAAAAGAGAAGATACCTATTTAGGATTACCTGCAGCAGGCCTGTAATAGCAGAACTGTATAGGGGGAAATAATATTTTTGATGAAGTGTAAAAAGTACAGGTAGTGGGGTATAGTATAGGTGACGGTGGTACTGGTGGTAATGCATCAACTATATGACAGAAGTCATTATTATAAGCATAATAAGCTGAATGAGTTACAGCTACATGTACCTTATCAAGAAGAATCCGTGCACTGTCAACATTGCCAGATCTCAGTGCAATACTTATCAGTGACTGGCCTCTTCTAGAAATTCTCGTGCGCATAATTGCTTTCCGGTCCAGTAAATCATTCATTAGTGATTCATTCCCACTTTATTAAAACAAAAACAAATATTGTATATTTATTACATAATATACATGTATATATGCTTTTCATGGTGATCTTTTCTCATTTCTTTCTGTTCTCTATTTCATTTTTTTTTTACTTCCCCATTTTCTCACTCGTTCTCTTTCTCTCCCTATATATTACTAACATTTGTAATCTAATACGATACTTTATGTCCAAACTATTTAGTTGAATTGTAAACGTTCTTTCTTTTATAATTAACAATAGCATGATTCTGAAATCATGGACGAAATTATATTTGCTTTGAGAGTTACCTAAATGGCGAATTATTTGTGCATCATATTTGTTTCGGTATCAAACTACATAACTATGTTTTAATGGAAGGTGATGTAATTGTAGCGGAACTTTAGGCTGGGTCTCATTCAATTTCAAATCTACGTGTTCTATGGACCCGCCTATAAACCAACCGTTAAAATGGACTCCAAATAAATAAAATATTATACAAATATACAATGACACTCGAGGATCTAGCTGAAAATATTCACATCGAAGAAACGTCAACTAGTAATATTCTCCTGAGGACCATTGGCCCAAGGGAGAATAGTACTCATGATATTCCTGAGTGCGAATAGTTTAAGCTTGTTTCGAGAATGAGTCATTGTATATTTGTTTTATATCCATTCAATCTGTATCATTCCTTGTACACTTCTGTAATAACATGTACCGTATACTCACTTTCACATCCCACATTTAGAAAAGAAATAAAAGGAAATTGTATGGCCCAAATGAAACATTGAAGGATGTAAATATTTTTAGCTGGCTTGAGCGCCGTGACACCGCGGGAGTTGGACGTGCGGAGGCATTTGAAATCCCGTATGCTCGCTGAATTTTGCATTTTTTAATTATTTGTTGTTTAGGGGGCGGGGCGGAAAAACGCAAAGTTCACCTTTTTCCTACGGGAAAATGTGAACTATGCGTGACGTCAGTAATAAAAAACGGACTGTTCCGATGTAGTCGGCAGATAACGTCTTTTTATAGTAAAACTATGCTTTTACTTGTTGTTTACACTCAAAAAAAAAAAGTGCTAAATTTAGCACTTAAAGGTTCAATTTTAGCACTTTTTAGGAGCTCGCATAGTGACTGCACTCGAAGTGCTGAGTTAGCACTTGCACCCGGGCTACTTTGCTAGCACCCAAAGGAGCTGACTGTTGTGCTAAATTTAGCACTTAAAGATTCAATTTTAGCACTTTTTAGGAGCTCGCATAGTGACTGCACTCGAAGTGCTGAGTTAGCACTTGCACCCGGGCTACTTTGCTAGCACCCAAAGGAGCTGACTGTTGTGCTAAATTTAGCACTTAAAGATTCAATTTTAGCACTTTTTAGGAGCTCGCATAGTGACTGCACTCGAAGTGCTGAGTTAGCACTTGCACCCGGGCTACTTTGCTAGCACCCAAAGGAGCTGACTGTTGTGCACTTAAAGTGCCAAGTTTTGCTCTCTTTTGGGTGCTAGCAGAATAGCCCTTGTGCAAGTGCTAACTCATGCGTTGTTTGACATGCCCCATCTACATTTGGTATGTGGTCAAGGTGGATGTCCTTCGTCATTTACCACTTTCAACTCTTACAGGAAACATTTATTAAACCAACATCCACAAGAAGAACCTGAACCTGAAGTTGTACAGGGTATGGAGGGTCTAGTTGATGCTGATTTGGGTGTTGCTGTTGGTGAAGTGCATAATCCTGCAGCAGATGATGCATTTGATGATGATGATGATAGGATAGGCCTACTACAAGAACAAGATGGAGCAATGCATAATGACAGTACAAGACACTATGAATATGACAGACAATGAAAGCGGACAAAATATACAGTTCCTTAGGTAGACAAAGGAACATCCCTTCACTGCTATTATGTAAAAATGTGTAGAACAGGTGTCACATGCATATTCACCTGTTCTACACATTTTACATAATAGCAGTCAAGGGATGTTCCTTTGTCTACCTGAGGAACTGTATATTTTGTCCGCTTTCATTGTCTGTCATGTTCATAGTGAGACCAGCTGCATTTTTCATTGGTTCTCTTTTATCAAACACCAACATGACCCATGCTATGACAAACAGAGTGTTATCTGCTGCAACAGCTTTGAATACTGATGTTGTTGACAGTTTAAGGAGCAAAGTTATTCAGACTTTTGAGGCCTTGGGTATTGACCTGGAGAATGAAGAATGTAAGAATCTCTTAGCTGAATTTGATTCAAAAACAAATATTCACAAGGTAACAGCTATTATACTAACCGACCAATCAGATCAGGTTATGCAGTCAGCACTCGATGTTAAGTGCTGCATATTGTTATAGCACTCGTTTTCTGCACTCAAATATTCAGCACGTTTCGGTTTCCTTGTTAAAGTTAACCCGTCAAGTGCTGATTTTGGCACTTCAAGTGCAGAATCTCACTCAGCACCCAACATTTAGCACCTCAGTTTTTTGCGTGTACACTCCTAAAGCAACAATCTTACGAAAACGGACATAATAAACACTATTTCAAATAAACTAATAAAATTCGTTTTGCATTGGTAAAAAGGTTGAATGTTTTTTTCGAATGCGACAACATTTCTTTTGAGTATAGTAATATTTTGTGATACAGTCAAGGAGAAAAAATAGTACTATATTTAAGTATGAACATGTTGTTGAAACAGTTCACCTTGTTGCAGCATAATGGAGGGCTGTCCATCCCTCTGCATCTTCTTCCTCAATACCTGCATTGTTTTCGAGCAGCAGACGTACACAGTCCAGATGTCCTCCCCTTGCGGCAACCATAAGTGGCGTGACACCTTTTAAGGTCTGTAAGATAAATAATATTGGTACGCTTCCTACATTTTTTTAAAGTAGGTCTACCTCAAGATACATATGTAGTCCTACTCTTAATTTATCGATGAATACAGTTTTCTCTATATAAGAGACAATTAGACAAAGACAATGTTTTCATTTGACAGTGATGATATTTCTTCTAACGCATACCTTCAGCACTGCTAGTACAATTAGTTCGTTACAATGCGATTTAAGAAGCTCTGTGCAAAAAAAATGGATAGGCCACTAGTAAGATCCATTAGCCATTCCGAATTCCAAATGTTTTGTTTAATACGCATAACCGTGAACCTGGTACAATGTCCTCCCATTTTTTCTCGCTGGTCATTTCCTTTCGTATTGTTCTTCTTTTTTTAAACACTTATGTGTGTTTTCTATAGGGGGAATCAAAACGTGTCCCTCTCATTATGATTTTCAAAATTTCAGGCTTTCTCAATTGAAGATTTAAAGCAAATTAATGAAAGATTGTGAAAAGTTTAGAATCGCTTAGCTTCTCTTGCTCAATTCGAGAATCTTCTTAATAGTTTCTCTCAGGCGCGTACGCAGGGGGGGGGGGGGGGGGTAAGGGGGTTGAACCCCCCCCCCTTTGGTATTTTTATGTGTGTAAACCCTCCTAAAACCCTCCTTAAACCCCCCTAAAACCCCCTTTGTTTTTTTGTTGTTGTTTTTTTTTATTATTAAAAAAAAATATATATTCCCATGGCTGACCTAAAAAAGATGAACTTACCTGGTTTCTCTACATAATCTCAAATAAATAGTGAATTTATAACACCAATATTATTTCTTCCAATACGATTTGTATTATTATTCTGATTTCCACTCTTCCCAATTTTAGACACCCTAATTCATAACTCGGTCATAGCTAAAGATCAATAACACCAGGGATGACGACACCATGATAATTATCATGCCTGGGACAATTACCTCCCAATTACGTGACGCGTGTAGTTGTAAGTGACTGCAGTAATGTCTCATCAACAGGCCTATTATTTAAAGAAAACAAAATAAAACCGTTGGGACAGTAAAACAGTTTGACAAGTTGTGTGTGAGAGGTTCAATGTTAAGAAATATTTAACTTTTCTCAGCTACATTCTTTCATTAGTATACTTTAAATCTTTACTCGTATATCTCAAAGCCTGAAATTGGGTAACTCATCCCGAAGGACCCGTCTATAATTTTCCATCTGATACAGCACACTTAAAAACACCACACACAAATGGGTGGCTGAATGACGACCAGCGCGCCACGATTCGACAGTTTGATAAAACAGTTAAATTGAGTAACCTACCTGAAGTCCAACTTCACGAGCGATGAGACTATATCCCGATGTACCGCTGCAGTTGTTTCTCAAAAAATATTTCAAACATTCGAAATGACCGTTATCTGCTACAAAATGAAAAACTGTCCAACCGTAATTATTATGTGCCTCGATATTTGCTCCTTTCGTAATCAGATATTCTATAATATCAAGGTGACCCCGACGAGAAGCAGCATGGAGGGATAGATCACCATCATTTGCTGCTTTGTTCACATCTGCTCCTTCGTTCACTAGATATTGTACAACATCGTGATGACCCTCCTGTGAAGCCTGATATAGAGGTGTAAATCCATCGTTTTCACCAATGTCTTTATCTGCTCGTTGACTGATAAGATACTTGACAGCTGCAAGATGGCCATTGAACGATGCGACACCTAGAGGCGTATTGCCGTTATAACCTTTCCTATCAATATCTGCTCCTTTGTTAATCAGATACTTCACTATGTCTAGATGACCCCGACGAGAGGCAGTATGAAGCGATAGATCACCATCCTTTGCTGCTTTGTTCACATCTGCTCCTTCGTTCACTAGATATTGTACAACATCGTGATGACCCTCCTGTGAAGCCTGATATAGAGGTGTAAATCCATCGTTTTCACCAATGTCTTTATCTGCTCGTTGACTGATAAGATACTTGACAGCTGCAAGATGGCCATTGAACGATGCGACACCTAGAGGCGTATTGCCGTTATAACCTTTCCTATCAATATCTGCTCCTTTGTTAATCAGATACTTCACTATGTCTAGATGACCCCGACGAGAGGCAGTATGAAGCGATAGATCACCATCCTTTGCTGCTTTGTTCACCTCTGCTCCTTCGTTCACTAGATATTGTACAACACCGTAATGACCCTCCTGTGAAGCAACATATAGAGGTGTAAAGCCAGCGTTATCACTCATGTCTTTATCTGCACTTTGGCTGATAAGATACTTGACAACTGCAAGGTGGCCAAGGAATGATGACACATAAAGAGGCGTCTGACCTTTACAATCTCTACTACCAATATCTGCTCCTTTGTTAATCAGATACTTCACTATGTCTAGATGACCTTTATGAGATGCTGCATACAGAGGCGTAGAACCAATCTTTGCTGCCTTGTTCACCTCTGCTCCTTCGTTCACTAGATATTGTACAACATCGTAATGACCCTCCTGTGAAGCATCATATAGAGGTGTACCGTGTGTCTCAAAAAAAACGTAACACTTTTGAAATGGTTGCCAAATTGAGCATATATAATTTTATGAAAAAATGTCTATATGTATGGAAAGCTAAAGGACCAACCTTTCATATGATATGACAAAATTAAAAAAAAATCATGCTTCGATGGACAGTGTTCACTTAAGTTAGAGGTATGAAAATGGGCCTGCGCAGGATTTTTCCTTCCAATTTTGGACAGGTAAATTACTTGTAACTTACAAAATAAGGTCGATATGAGATATTCATGATCGATGGATCAAAAGGATATTTTGAATCAAAAGGATATTTTGAATACCTCGAATTCTGGTATTTTCAATGCATAATGAATGATGTACTTAGCTATTACATGTTTGGGTCATTCATAAAACCTGAATAAAATGTGATTGATGATCCACCAAACTTACGGAAGAAAACTGATAAAGAAAAGGCAAGGGGTAGGTGATGGGATGGGAAAAGGTTGTGGGGGGGAGGAGAGTGGGTTGCATAATGTCAATTATGATTTTGAATACGGTATTTCAATTTAACATTTTCCCATTCTTCCTTCATCCTGTTCACATCTACCAGATCAATGATACAATAAGATGGGAGTGGAAGTTGGTGTGTGTGTGTGTGTGTGTGTGTGGCAGGGGTGGTGTTTGGGGATTGATAAATGACAGAGAGAAAGGACTGGTATTCAAAACATCCTTTTAACTCTTAATCCATCGATCATGAATATCTCATATCAAACTTATTTTGTATGCTAAAAGTAACTTACCTGTCCAAAATTGGAAGGAAAAATCCTGCGCAGGCCCATTTTCATACCTCTAACTTAAGTGAACACTGTTCATCGAAGCATGATTTTTTTTTCAATTTTTTCATATCATATGAAAGGTTGGTCCTTTAGCTTTCCATACATATCAACATTTTTTCATAAAATTATATATGCTCAATTTGGCAACCATTTCAAAAGTGTTACGTTTTTTTTGAGACACACGGTATAGCCATCGTTATCACCCATGTCTTTATCTGCTCGTTGACTGATAAGATACTTGACAACTGCAAGATGGCCATGGAATGATGAGAAATTAAGAGGCGTCATGCCGTTATAACCTCTCCTATCAATATCTGCTCCTTTTTCAATCAGATACTTCACTATGTCTAGATGACCCGGACGAGCGGCAGCATGGAGGGATAGATCACCATCATTTGCTGCTTTGTTCACATCTGCTCCTTCGTTCACTAGATATTGTACAACATCATGATGACCCTCTGGTGAAGCATGATATAGAGGTGTATAGCCATCGTTATCACCCATGTCTTTATCTGCTCCTTGACTGATAAGATACTTGACAACTGCAAGATGGCAATGGAATGATGACAAATGAAGAGGCGTCTTGCCGTTATCACCTCTACTATCAATATCTGCTCCTTTGTCAATCAGATACTTCACTATGTCTAGATGACCCCGACGAGCGGCAGCATGGAGTGATAGATCACCATTATTTGCTGCTTTGTTCACATCTGCTCCTTCGTTCACTAGATATTGTACAACATCATGATGACCCTCTTGTGAAGCATGATATAGAGGTGTATAGCCATCGTTATCACCCATGTCTTTATCTGCTCCTTGACTGATAAGATACTTGACAACTGCAAGATGGCCAGAGAATGATGCGACACCAAGGGGCGTTCTACCATTATAACCCCTCCTATCAATATCTGCTCCTTTGTTAATCAGATACTTCACTATGTCTAGATGACCCAGACGAGCGGCAGCATGGAGGGATAGATCACCATCATTTGCTGCTTTGTTCACCTCTACTCCTTCGTTCACTAGATATTGTACAACATCGTGATGACCCTCCTGTGAAGCACAATATAGAGGTGGGTGTCCATCGTAATCACCCATGTCTTTATCTGCTCGTTGACTGATAAGACACTTGACAACTGCAAGATGGCCATAAATTGATGCGACACCTAGGGGCGTCTGACCGTTATAACCCCTCCTATCAATATCTGCTCCTCTTGTAATCAGATACTTCACTATGTCTAGATGACCTTTATTAGATGCTGCATACATAGGGGTCCATCCATTTTTTTCTCTTGTGTTTACATCTGCTCCTGCATCTACCAGACATTCAACAACAGTAAGGTGACCCTCCAGTGAGGCGAGATGCAAAGGTGTATAGCCATCATCGCCATCTCTGTCAATTTCGGCTCCTTCACTGATGAGACATTTAACAACGTCCAGATAACCATTTTTTGATGCGGCATGAAGTGGCGAGTCATCATATATCAATCGGTTCACATCTGCTCCTGCATCTACCAGAAATTTATCCAAGGCGAGATGTCCCTCCTGTAAGGGGCTATATAGACGTGTATAGCCACCACCACTATCTCTGTCAATTTCGGCTCCTTTAGTTATGAGATATTTCACAACACCAAGGTGACCCTTACTTGCTGAAGTATAAATGGGTGTAGAACCATTATATGAAGCTTTGTTTACATCTGCTCCAGAATTGACTAAACATTCAACAACACCAAAATTACCCTTCTCCGAAGCAAGATAGATAGGTGTATAGCCATTTCTATCACCAATATTGATATCTGCTCCTTTACCGATGAGATATTGAGCAACATCCTGGTGACCACTCCGAGACGCGTAGTGAAGAGCGGAGTCACCGCTTCTATTTCGCTTTTCTAGATCCGCCCCCAAATCAATCAAATAGGTCACGAGGTCAATATGCCCTTCTTCTGAAGCGATGTGGAGGGATGTATTTCCATCAGGATCCACACTGTGCAGTATGACCAGCTTGGCATCACCTGTCTCGTCTTCTAGAATAGATCTTGTCTTTACAAGATCGCCTTCCTTCACCGCTGTAAAAAGTGCCATGTTCATTCTGTCTTCCTTCTCGGTATGTGTATTGTCTGTCGCCATAGGAAGGAATTATGTATTTATATCGGGCAGAAAAGTTGACTGGGAAATTAACCAATCCATAACAATTCAGTATTTAAATTTGAATGAACCAGGGTAACATAGGGTATAGAAAGATGTACTGTACATGGTACTGCAGATTAAAGAGATGATTGGTAGTACGAAATCGAGGGA
>JAVYIG010003663.1:27500-187224 GCA_035222895.1 Strongylocentrotus droebachiensis
TTTCCAGACCAAACTAGCTTACTTTATTTCAAGACATATGAACACCCATGAGATAAAAAAAATACATTTAATAGAGATGAAGGAATAAACGATAATAACTAGTCATAAATTGAAAATGTAACTACATGTAAATACAAAGCTAAGAACACGTTTACATGTGAAACAAGTTATAAAGACAACTGCTGCACCTTACTTTGGCTTTTTAACACTCCCTGCAACAGACAAGAATTTCCGAGCTACTATAAAATATGGCAAAAGTTGTTTACACATCATAAGAAAAAAAATCATCTCCCAACAATGATAGGCTGGAAAAGCATGCAAATGGTTAGTGAGTTGATGATGAGTAAGGCTCTATAATGAACTGGTAATGTTTGACAAATGTGTAACATTTTGATACACTGAGGAGCTTCAAACTTCCTTTCACAAGAATATGCATTCGATCATTCATATGTTAAACAAAATCTACTGTACTACACTGTATGTGGACTTAATCTGTTTTGAAAAGAAAACGCCAAATTTGAATGAAAAATATGGTTTTAAGACTTAGAATGAATTAAAAAAAAATAGTACGCTTTAGATGATTATAAATAATGAACAGTATCATGGAAGAAAAATAAGTGAAATTCTGAAATCTGGGATATCATGACCTTCGTAAACACTGTGTTGCATCTTATCAGGCGGAAAATAACTTTGGTCACATTCTGTCTGAATAATAGACTATTTCCAAACCAAAGTGCAAATGAATGCTGCGGGTCTGTAGTCTACTTGTACATACTTTATATTATTGTGCGGGAACCCTGAAGTTCGATTTAATTTTTGTTATCTTTTCGGGGTAATGAACAAATAATAAAACATATTTTGTTACTTAGAATGAGTTAATTTTAATCATAAAAAACAGACATCTGAAGTTATTAGATGCTCACTATTTGTTTCATGTTGTTGAAAAATCGTAATTCCCCAAAATTCCGATATTTCTTGATTCGTTTTCATAATCACGGTAGAGCTCACATTCATAACCTACCTTATGGCAACCAGTCAGATGTATTATAAAGGTGACGCTACATAGAAATGGTACCAGCTAGAGTGCGGTCTTTTGTCATCAAATATTGTTCAAATAGCTCTGTATTGTATTCACTGCTATTTCTCTCTGCCAAATAATCCGACAATAGATTCAACCGAGCGGAATCAACTTTTAAACAAATTTATGATGAGTTCTGAAATATCAATTTGTTACTGCTTGGAATTGGGATAATGGAAGGCGTATAACTAGGGCTTACAAGCCCTGCGTGCAAAACGAATGGGATTTTGGTGAATGCAGAACACGACTTGAAGCTTGCCGTGTGGCACAAATGACCGTCCTAACCAATATAGTCATCCCAGGCATTAAATGGCGTCTACAATTCGCCCCTTGAAAGATTTTAAAAATTCGGGTTTGAGATGATCTGCGTTTGGCCACCCAGACTGCTCTTGCAAAATTTCAAGGAAAAAAAAAAGGGTTGAAAGGGGGGTGAAACGAGGTTATACCATAGCCACTACGTGTTATAATTAGGCGGAAACTCAGCGGAATTCGTATAGTGACCCTTGTTCAAATGCTATATACTCAACATTTTCTGCGATAACATAATTATGTGGTATCATTCAAAAGGGCATTTAAATGAGGTCAGTTTGACTCTATGGTCATCTGTGCGCAATGTACTGCAAGCAATTCACGGTCTGTTACGTAATGCATAATAAAGTCATCATTTTAGGCGATAACTTTGCGATGACGTCATCAAATTGTATATAACTTGGCAGACAGTTGTCACGTGTATGGATACATAATGTCTGCCAAGTTTTATTGGACATAGGTAATTTTAGAGGAAGGTATTACATTGACAGATGTTATTAAGCAATTTTCTTGAAAAGTGCAAATTTAGAGAACATATTTCGCAAAGCCAGTCAATGAGAGGGTACGCATTTTTTTTATTTGGCCCGGAAAGGGCATATCTTCAAGTATCTAATTCCAAAAGAGGGTACGGATAGACCACATAGCTGTAAAATACATGTATGTGGTTTAGCCAGGTACAATGGAGCTACAGCCACAGAAAGGAGGCCATTTTCAGAACTTTAGAGGGCGCTGTTTATATCGTTCATCAAAGGGGCTCAACTCCGCTTCTGCATTAGTTCAGTTTATGGTCGTGTTATTCTGTCACCCTTTCCCAATCAGCAGGAGAGAAAGTGGGAGAGAGAGAGAGAGAGAGAGGAAGAGAGAGAGAGAGGGAGAGAGAGAGATGAAATGATGAGAGAGAGGGAAATAGGAAGTTTTAACAATCCAATATCTACATTCAATACATAATCACGACAGCAAGTGACGTAGGCATGGATTAAAGGGCATATAAAAAGTAACAAATCAACAGTTAAAAGAGACAGATATTCAACTCTTTTAATGATAAAAAGAGGGCGCAGAGAGGAGAATACATCGAGTATAAAATAATCAGTAAGATATGCAACAGTAAACAAATATTACGGTCGATATATTTTTTTTTTTTGAGTGTGAGAGAAACAGAGAAAGGAAGAGAGAGGGGAAGAGAAAATAAGAAAGAGAGATAGAAGAGAGAGACGGAGAGACATAGAGGGGAGAGGCATAAGAGAAAGAGAGAGCGATAAAAGAACGAGAGAGACAGAGAAAGGAAGAGAAAGCGGAAGAAAAAATAAGAAAGAGAGATAGAAGAGAGAGACGGAGAGACATAGAGGGGAGAGGCAGAAGAGAAAGAGAGAGCGATAAAAGAACGAGAGAGAGAGAGACAGAGAAAGGAAGAGAAAGCGGAAGAAAAAATAAGAAAGAGAGATAGAAGAGAGAGACGGAGAGACAGAGAGGGGAGAGGCAGAAGAGAAAGAGAGAGCGATAAAAGAATGAGAGAGAGAGAGACAGAGGAAGGAAGAGAAAGGGGAAGAGAAAATAAGAAAGAGAGATAGAAGAGAGAGACGGAGAGACATAGAGGGGGAGGCAGAAGAGAAAGAGAGAGCGATAAAAGAACGAGAGAGAGAGAGAGAGACAGAGGAAGGAAGAGAAAGGGGAAGAGAAAATAAGAAAGAGAGATAGAAGAGAGAGACGGAGAGACATAGAGGGGGGAGGCAGAAGAGAAAGAGAGAGCGATACAAGAACGAGAGAGAGAGAGAGAGACAGAGGAAGGAAGAGAAAGGGGAAGAGAAAATAAGAAAGAGAGATAGAAGAGAGAGACGGAGAGACAGAGAGTGGAGAGGCAGAAGAGAAAGAGAGAGCGATAAAAGAACGAGAGAGAGAGAGAGAGATGAAGTTTTGACAATACAATGTCTACATTCAATACATAATAACGACAGCAAGTGACTTAGGCATGGATTGAAGGGCATATCAATACTATTAAATCCACATTAAAAAGAGACACGTGTTCAATTTTGTTTCAGATTATACATAGCACTACAGATTTTCGATATAAAAAATGGGAACGTGGGTTGAAACATTATTGAGCGAAAAGAATCGATGTAAACAATAAGTTCCATATTGCCGAGAAATAGTATTGCACATATCATTGATCATTCAGTAGACGTATCAGGCGTTTTTCACTTTATTTATGTGTGATTGTGTTTATTTCTCAAATTAAGACCATCAGCTGCCATTCTTTTGGAGGCTCCTAATGGGGCTTTCACATATACACTCCGGGGCCCGTACGGCGAGTAAAAACAGACATTTGGGAATTTTCGGCCGGTGTCCGGTCGGTTGCCGTAAAGATCCTACGGGCGACGGGACAGTTTTTTAAGCCGTACGGGCGCCGTGGTGCTGAGTTGACTGCCCCCAATTCTCCCGGCGTTTTTATCTGACCGTTAGGCCGTAGAAAGCCCGTAAAGAGTCCGTAGGGCACCTTACGGGTCCCATGCGGGCTCCGGACGGTGCCCGGACGGCCCCTCACGATTTTGGGGGTCAATTCTCATGAAAAATCTTTACGGGCGCCTTGCGGTGCTCAAGGGTTCCGTACGTGTACCCTACAACGCCCAGACGGGCCCCTGAAGAGCCCCGGGGGATATGCACAACAATAGATGTCTGCCGTCCGGGGGGGGGGGGGGCATTTAAAATGAATATTGCCCGTGCGGGTCCCCCACAGCGGCATCTTGAAATGTACAACGCAGTTTTAAATATAGGAGGTGCGGATACCAGAGGACACATACAGAGTGAGTCAGAAAAAATGTCCCACTTTTTAAAAGTTGTATTGTTTGAAGTATACATATTTAATCATGAGTTTCATGACAATTCTTGATAGAGCTATCCTCCCAGTACATTTAGGAACCATTTTTATTTGAATCTCTGCATGCTTGACTGAACATCAGACAATCTTTACAAGACTGCCAGATCTCACTTGCGCCAAGTTACTGGGTAAGGAATAAAAACAGTGCATTGAACAATAGTTCAGTGCACCGCACGGCATCCGGCCTGGCCCCGGCAGTGCACCTTCCGGGAGCCATCGGTACATCTGCTCTTCGGACGGAGCCCGTAAGGTTACCGGCCGGCACTCGTCCGGCACCCTCCCGGCACCTTTACGGGCGCCCTGCATTTCACTCGACCAATTTTCTCCGGGCACCTCCCGGGCGCCGCAGAATATGTTACCACACATGCCGTAGAAATGAAAATCGTACGGTCACTAAATCCACGGCAAGCCGCCGGGTAGGGAAAATCGTACGGGGCCCGGTTTATATGTGACCTAGGCATAAGTGACAAGCAAACGCAAAAATTTGACGTATACTTATGCAACAAATTGTTCGTTGTTTACGTCCAAGACGTGAAAATCAAAAGGTTTGACGTATACCTATGCAACAAACTGTTTGTCTTTTACGTCCAAGACGTGAAAACTTTGCTCGGTAATTTTTTTCGTTTTTTCTGTACTCAATGGCCCTGAAGGGACACGCAGACGTGAAATCTGCAGGAAAATCCGCGTCAATATATTTACGTCTGCGTCTCCCAAAAAGGAATCGCAGACGTGAATATTTGACGTGAATTTGTTTTCATGAAGATAAGCGTATATGGGTTTGTTCTGCTATGTTTTAAACAGCTTTATCTCGACATTAATTGTACACCACTTCATTCTATTTCATGGACTAAAATTGATATATACTATAGAAGGCCTAGATACATTACGCTTTGAAATTTGTAAACCTATTTTGCCTGTACCAAGTCTTTACTTACTTGACTTAAGCAGTCGACACCATCACTGGGATGTATGATGGCTTCTGTTTCACTATGGCTTGCCACACCTTCCTGTCTTCTGTTAGCCTAGTGGCTTTAGTCAGAGAGTCAACTTGTCTGTTGATGCAGTCCGCCTTGATGCAGTCTGTCCATCTCTTAGCTGGTCTAACGCTTGGGCGTTTGCCACGTACATTTTCGTTGAGAAGGATGTGGGGGTATCTTTTTGAATTCGTTATGTTGATATGTCCAAAGTATCTCAATCTTTTTGTGGCAACCCTGTCGATGATGGTTTCTTCCATATTCAGTTGTGTTCGTATGTGTGTGTTCCTTAGCCTGTCAAATCTGGTCACACCCATGATTCTTCTGAGGCATGCCATCTCAAAAGTGTGAAGTCTATTTTCATCGACCTTCTTTAATGTCCATGTTTCTGCACCATATTACAGAATAGACAACACCAGGACTTTGTACAGTTCTGCCTTTGTTGAGCAGCGTATATCTTTTGATGCCCATATTTTCTTGAGTGCTTGGAATGCTCCTATTGCCTTCACAATGCGGTGCTTTACCTCTTCCGAGCAGGATCCTGTCTGGCTTATTGTTCCTCCCAGGTACGTGAACTTATCTACTTGTTTTAGCTGTTCTCCTCCAACGTTTATATTCAATAATTGAGGCTGTTTGCTTATGGCTTCTACTTCTGTTTTGGTAATGTTTATTTTCAGTCCAAAGTTTGAGCTGCTCTGATGTAATAGGTCAACTATTGTTTGGAGGTCTCTCTCATTGTCAGTTATAAGGACAATGTCATCTGCAAATCTTAGGTTGTTGATCAGCTGTCCCTGTACTCTTACACCGATCTTGGTGTCATGTATTGCGTAAAGCATCACAGCTTCGAGTAAGATGTTAAAAAGTTGTGGGAACAGGGCAAATCCTTGGCGTACCCCAACTGTGGTTTTAAACCAGTCGGTAAGTTCACCGTTCACTCTGACTGCACTGTCTGATTGTTGGTAGAGTGCTTGTAGTAGGTGTATGTATTTTGATAAATATCCAAAGAAGTTCATTGCTTTCCACAGCCCTTCCTGCCAGACTCAGTCGAATGCCTTTCCGTAATCGATGAAGCAGCATAGGAGACTTTGATTTCTTTCAAGGCGCTTTTCCATTATTTGTCTGAGGGTGAACAAGTGATCCATAGTGGAATGTCCTGGTCGGAATCCAGCTTGTGCTTCGGACAGCACTTGTTCTTTTTTCTTCATGATCCTTTGCTGGAGGATGATACTGAACACTTTCCCTGCATGGCTTAGCAGGCTAATACTCATGTAGTTTCCACAGTTGAGTTTGTCTTTTTTCTTGTAGATTGGTGTTATAATGGCTTTTCCCCAGTCAGCCGGAAAAGTTTCTTCCCGCCATATTTTGTTGCACAATTTGTGGGGCATATGGTGATTCCTGTTGACCCAGCAGCTTTGAGTTCCTCTCCTGTGATGCTGTCAAATCCAGGTGCTTTCTCTTCTGCGAGTTTTCGTACAGCGAATTCTGTACCAAGTAATTACTTCTTTTTGTGCATCTTGCTGTCATTTGCCCCCCCCCTCCCTCCTATCAAACCCTTTTATTCTCTCTCTATTTCTTTCCATCTCTCTCTATCTCTCTCCTAATTTTCCTAATGTCCCACCACTCTCTCTCCCCCTTCTCTCGATCTTTTCCTCCTTTAGTTAATCATATCTTTATCTATTTCAGACATGCCTGCCGTTGAGGGCGTCGCATACAGTGAACTCATTGGTTCCCAGACCGTTGCTCTTACCATCCCATCGCTATCAGTAGAAAACATGGGCGTCTATTCATGTAGACTAGGCAACGAAGAACGGACCATAGATATATCCTTACCAAGTAAGTCATATAGATGGAACCCAGTACCCAGATTGTATGTACCAGTATTGTGTCACTCTTCTTATTTCAGATAATTTCCTTTTGTCCGTTATTCAGATTATTTCACCAGAAATTTCGTTTACATTAAAAAAGGAACATTGTTCATTACCTTTACTTTTGATGCAGTCCTTTTGACACGAGGCATATCTACCTGTCTACAAAGGCCGCCCGTCTACAGTAGCCAGTTTTATTGCATGCATGTGGGCTGTATTAAAGGGACTTGGTAACATTGTTCAGATGAGAGATAGTGCTGCTACAATCGCGTGGTAAATTGAGTCCAAAGTTCAACTTGTTGTACATGTGTTATATAGGCAATGGCGAGCTAGCTACCTATTTTGATCAAATTACGATGGGTGAACTTTCAAAAGTCAATGGGACATGAGGGTCCCAATGAAAGAGCTAGTGATAACGTACGTCGGGGTGGATTTGCTTTTCGTTTAAACAAAAAATGAATTTTTAACGATTTGTTTTGTAAAAGTCCATAGAGTAACGTACATGTTAGGCTGCTGGTCTCTGCCGATAGGGGCGTTCTCAAATGAGACTAAACGGAGCTATATATATTTAATCGCGGATGTAGGTCTGTTTTGCACACGAGGCGTCACTTCCCGGCGTACAAGTTTGTATGAGTGACATGTGAAAGTGACATCGTACATAGAGTGAATGCAAAACGATCTGTCAAACATAGGATCGAACAAACAAGAAATAAGACGGTGTGCACCTCCTTTGACCGACTCACAACTAAAGAATGTCATTCATGAATAAATAAAAAAGGTACGTTTTTAGCAAAGTCCTAAATTGGTCGAGAGAATGAATATTATGAAAATGTGCTGGTAATTTATTCCAAAGGATAGGGGCATTTACTGAGAAAGCTCGATCGCCATACTTTGTAACGGTGCGAGGTCCAAGGGTTAACTGCAAGGTTGATGATGATCGAAGAGGTCTTAAAGAACTAGAAGAACGTAAGGAAATCAAATCTGAAAGATATTTAGGGCTTGGCCATAGATAATTTTGTATGTAAGAAGAAGAACTTTAAATGTTATACGATGGTGTATGGGAAGGCAATGAAGAGAACGCAATATTGGGGTTATGTGCTCAAATTTACTCGAGAGAGTAACAAGCCTTGCAGCAGTATTCTGAATTCTTTGAAGTGGAAGTAGTTTCGAATGCGGAAGGCCAGACAAAAATTGAAGTACAATAATCACGGTGGGAGGATACAAATGAATGGGTTAATTTTGCAGTTGTGGCCGGTTAAGTAGTTTCCTAATTTTCCCAATTTTAAAGATTCCAAAAGATGCCCATTTACAGACGTTTTTAATATGCCTTTGTGTGCGCTATTCAAACTGTCTAGTGTGCATTGGGCTTCATCGGTCAATGAAGTCTTCCAGAACTAATCGAGAACTCGCCTGTTTTATCATTCTCGTCTAGGTGTTTCAACGACTACGACCACCGGGCAGCCAAACGAGGGAACCACTACCCCTCAGACAGCTACCTTCAGGGCTACAACACCGGTCTCATCTACACCATCTGCAGTAGTTCCCATACAGCAGAATGTAACCAATGGTACAACGGGTGAGCTTAAATTCTCCGCCGCTCCTACGCCATCACAGACCGGGGAATGGTGCAAATGTTCCGTGAGTGGGTTGATGTACAGGGCCAGGGCGCCCCCAACGATTTCTGCAGGTAATTCATCATAAGTGATCATTAATTTTGTCTCTCTCCTTTCAATTATATTAGCCGATTGCTTTACAAGATTTTTAAAATAGACACAGAAATGACACAGATCTACACATTACTCCTCTGCAATATCTCTCCTTCATTGATACACAGGTATTCGTAGAAGCGGGCAAAAATTTCTTTCATTCAAATTCATGTTGGGCCTTGTGTACTTAGGTTATTAAACTTAAATAATTTAGGGTCGTGTGCAGAAAGTTATTTTTACTCAATCTCCTTGTATAGGGTCGTGCGCACCGATGGAAAGCCATTCATTTCATGTCTTCTCGCTGGATCTGAAGAAGATGATTTACTAGCCTATACTTCACCCAACCCCTCCGAAGAATGGTTTGATCCAGGTTATTCTAATACATGGTACATGCAGGATGAGGATAATGATGGGCGAGACGACTATTGCAGGTAGGTTTTATATTCTTATTTGTCTCTATTTTGTTGACAGAGTCAGAGACATAAATGAGAACAGTTTGTTGAGACATAATGAT
Organism: Strongylocentrotus droebachiensis; assembly: GCA_035222895.1. Classification (NCBI taxonomy): domain Eukaryota; kingdom Metazoa; phylum Echinodermata; class Echinoidea; order Camarodonta; family Strongylocentrotidae; genus Strongylocentrotus; species Strongylocentrotus droebachiensis. The sequence continues at coordinate 36,819 of JAVYIG010003663.1, forward strand.
CTAGTGATTCTTGGACTTTCATTAAATGAAATTATTCATCTCCCTCCAATATTTATCATCGGGTTCACTTCATCTTTTTGAGACTTTCTTCCAAGAACATCTAAATATTTAATACTGATAGCACCAATGGTGCACTGACCTATTTTTGTTGTGTTTTTTTGTCGCCAGGCTGGAGTGTTATCGTAGCTATCCTTGGTAATGTGTAACTTATCAATTATCTGCCTTACAACACTGCCATGTCACTCGCATCGTTTTCATATTACAAAGTTGTACTTTTGATAACAATAATAAATAGTTGCCATGGTAACCAGACATTGGTGCCCGAGAGACACTGTCGAACTGTCAAAGACCGGTGCAATGCTCTTTATAGGCCTACAGAGGTCGATCCATGAAAGGGCTAATATCTAAATAAATGGCGTCCATCACAATCGGCTATTAAAATGAGTCTGAATAAGCAATGACACCTACTACCATTATTTATTATCAATCTCTTTTCTTTACAGATGTACTGGTGGTGTGCCCTCTACGTTGGTTGTCTGTATGAAAGCTGGAGCAAATGGATTTGAGGGACCTGGCAGCGATTTCTTACCTCCTAACTCCCCTGAGGAATGTCTCTTCCACCAAGCCGATCCTTTCTTTGGCTTCTAATCGTCTCCTCATCGATCCAATGCTAACATTGTTGGTTTATTGGATCTGATAACGAACTGAAAATTGCGAGCATTAAGTGCGATAAAGAACGAGAGTGATTGCTCTACAGGAAAGCACTGTACGGGTTTATCTTCTTTACCTCTAATCAATAAGTGAAAGGAATCGGTGAGGGATTCACCGTGCAATCCCTCCCCCCCCCCCACACACACATATACTCATAACTTGAGTATACATGTATATACAGACACGCTTGATTCGTCAGTTGTATTAAATTTCTATCACACGAAAAACAAGATTATCCGACATTATGATGCATCAACATGTTACATGTCAATATACTTTAGACTACTGATAATAAGATGTTTATGAAACGCGCGATTAGAATAAATTAGGCTTTATACTGACACAAAACGATTTGATATCATTGTCTGAATGTGATGCAAGTCATTTAAGGTATGAAAAGAAAGGACTTATTGAACTCAGAATAAAATACATGAACATATACACTAGATTAAAATGACAGTTTTCAGGTAGGCCTATATAATGGCTCAAACAGTTCCATCTAATGCGAAATTTGAGAAAGAAAGAAAGAACTGTGAGAAATGATCGGGAGCCAGACCGATATATATATAGAGAGAGAGACAGTGAAAGAGATAGAGAGAGCGAGAGAAGGGGAGAGAGAGAGAGAGAGAGGGAGGGGTGAGAGAGTGAGGTAGATAGGGAGGGAGAGAGAGAGAGAGAGAGAGAGTGAGTGGGAGACGGGTAAACTGGAGCTCAGTGGAGAGAGAGAGGGAGACGGGGTGGTTCTTGTTATTAGAGTTAACATAATCCTGTGAAAAGGTTTTACACTTTAATTGTAATACTATTTTTTATCATAGAACCGTGTTTTAAAACAGTTTTTGAAGCATAAATATCAAATAGAAGTTTTAATGGGGTTTTTCTTTTTTTCTCCAATAAAACGAGCCTCATCTTTGCTAAATCAAAGGACATTCCATTGCCCAGTCAGGATCGATGGCCAACTCGGTTTCATTTGAATCAAGTGACAAGTAACACTTAATATGTAATTTCCCACATGAACAAATACAGTATTTTCAAAGAGATCTTATTAAGGAGAATTGGTCTTATGTTTACACTTGTGATAATTCAGAAGAAGCCTACAATTTGTTCATACATCGGTTTACTATTATATTTGATAGACACTTTCCTTTGGTTAAGAAGAAATGTAATAAACGTATTCGTAAGCCCTGGATTAATAAATATATTTTGCGTTCCATAAATAAGAAAAATCATTTATATAAACATTTTATTAATAATAAGAATGTGGTAAATGAGAATAAGTATAAGAAACAAAGGAACAAAGTTAATAATTTGATAAAGAATGCTAAGATAAAGCACTTTTGTAATAAATTAAATCAATATAAGTATGATGCAAAAAAAACGTGGACTGTTATTAATTCATTGTTAAATAAGCCCAAACATCTTCTACCGCAATATTTTATATGTGATGGTAAACGTGTAGATGACGGTGAATGTATAGCTACTGAATTTAATTCATATTTTGTTAACTGTTGTAAGGACGCAAACGTTATCATCATCTACTCCTGGTACTATGTTTAATCAATATCTTCATGAATATTTTCCTAACTCTATGTTTTTTATTCCAATTTCTGTATATGAACTTATACAAATCTCTAAGTCATTGAAGAATAGTAACGCATGTGGATATGATAATTTGAGTAATAGTTTACTGAAACAAGTAATATATTATATTGTTGATCCTTTGGTTCATATTTTTAATATTTCCTTAAAATCAGGTATTGTACCGGATAAATTGAAAATTGCTAAAATTACCCCTGTATATATTATTAAGAAGAATGATCCACATACATTTAATAATTATAGACCAATTTCAGTTTTACCCAGTATATCTAAATTACTTGAAAAGTGCATATATAGTCAACTATATTCATTTTGTTTGAAAAATAATATTCTTATTGATTCACAGTATGGATTCAGAAAAAAACATTCTACTTCTCACGCTCTAATTGAATTACGAGATAAAGTTCTTTCTGCAATCAATAATAATAAAATTGCTATAGGGGTATTTATGGACCTGTCAAAGGCTTTTGACATAGTTAATCATGAAATATTATTATCAAAATTACAATATTATGGAATTAGAGGAGTGCCCTTACAATGGTTTAAAAATTATCTTAACAATAGGGTCCAATATGTAATGTATAACAATAATTGTTCAGAAGTATCTTGTATTACTCACGGTGTACCCCAAGGGTCAATCCTTGGCCCCCTATTATTTTTGCTATATATAAATGACATTAAGAAAGCTTCTGATAAATTTGAATATATTATGTATGCAGACGATACTACTTTAATTTATACGCAGCAAAATATTGTTGATTTAGAAAGTAATATAAACGATGAATTAGGAAAGATTACTTTATGGTTTAAATCAAATAGACTATTGATAAACCTTAGTAAAACAAATTGTGTAACATTCCATAATAAGACTTGTAAAATACATTAAGTGGTCTCACTCTAAAAATTGATAATATTCCGTTACTTAAGATTGATACTGTTAATTTCCTTGGTGTACGTATAAGTAGTAATATGCATTGGGATACACACACAGCAAAATATTGTTGATTTAGAAAGTAATATAAACGATGAATTAGGAAAGATTTCTTTATGGTTTAAATCAAATAGACTATTGATAAACCTTAGTAAAACAAATTGTGTAACATTCCATAATGAGACTTGTAAAATACATTAAGTGGTCTCACTCTAAAAATTGATAATATTCCGTTACTTAAGATTGATACTGTTAATTTCCTTGGTGTACGTATAAGTAGTAATATGCATTGGGATACACACACAGCAAAATATTGTTGATTTAGAAAGTAATATAAACGATGAATTAGGAAAGATTTCTTTATGGTTTAAATCAAATAGACTATTGATAAACCTTAGTAAAACAAATTGTGTAACATTCCATAATAAGACTTGTAAAATACATTAAGTGGTCTCCCTCTAAAAATTGATAATATTCCGTTACTTAAGATTGATACTGTTAATTTCCTTGGTGTACGTATAAGTAGTAATATGCATTGGGATACACACATAGATTATTTAATAGTTAAAGTTTCTAAATGTATTGGTATACTCTATAGATTGAAAGATACAATTCCTGCATCCTCTTTGATACTGTTATATAATGCACTAATGATGTCACATTTAAATTATTGTATTGTTGTATGGGGTAATAGTAATCACACAAAATTGGATAAATTATTTAAACTACAAAAGAAAGCCCTTAGGAATAGGCTGTCACTATCGTACTCACTCTGCCCCACTGTTTATGAAATTGAAAACACTGAATATATTTGACTTATATTTTTACTCAATTGCCCTGCTTGGATTCTTTTATTTTCAAAATATACTACCGCAAAATATGTCTAAAATGTTCACTTTAAATATTGATGTTCATAATTATAATACTCGTGGGCGAGACTCTTTTCATTTTTGGCCAGTTAAGACAAATATATATTTGAAATCTGTAAGAAACAATTTTCCTGTTATTTGGAACTCTATTCCTCCCGAAATATCCTCATGCAAGTCTTTAACATTATTTAAAAGAAAATTAAAGCAGCACCTTATATTGAAATATCATTAATTCTAGTACCCATATTCATATTATACAGCATTACATATAACTGTTTTCGAACCTATGATTTTTTCCATTTGTATTACCTGCCATGAACGATGTCCCTGTCATGTTTTGTCATGTATGTTTCTTTTTTTTTAGTTTTGTTTGTATATGTAATCCTCTTAACTACTGTACGGGGAACTATGCCTCCACAAGGCCATTTGGCCTTATTTTTTTAGTTCCCTATTTTCATTTTCTTATATATTGTAAATGCTTATAATTGTATATACCTTTGTATTGTTTTTATTGAAATTGGAAATGAATAAACAAAATTAAAAAAAATGAATTGAATTTGGTTCCAGCATGACGTATATTATTTTTTTTTGTGCTTGCCCAACAAAGCATTCACCGTATTTCGCCCAACCAGTTTATTAACATTTCAGCTTGATTTCCACGTTCAGAACTTTCCACGTATCGTTCCGATTTGTACATTCTTCTTCTTCTTCTATGTGCCATATCCTAAGACGTTGGCGACCATGGAGTGCCACAACTCTCTATCCCATATTCTATGAAGTAATTCATTCTCCCCGAGATCAATTCCACATTCAGAAATCCCACTCCTTAAGCTACTCATCCACGGAATCCTCCTTCTACCCCTACTCCTCTTCCCCTCGATTCTTCCAGTCAGTGCAAGATTTGTACATTACAATAGTTTATTCGTATAGTGTTGCATTTTTGCTTTTTTGATAGCATATGTAACCCTATTTCTTAAAGGTCTATACTCAGTCCATAGCTCATTACTTTGCTTAACAATAGCTTTCTTTTTAACTTTATCTCGTTCTTTCATTAAATTAGAAATTGACTCATTTAGCCAAGGAGAACATTGCTTCCTCATTCGTTCAGTTCTCAAAGGCATATAATGTTAATTTGTGTAAGTAATATTTTGTTTTCTTGGTAATTTGAGTAATGTTAATTCCATTAGTAACATTGATTTTTCTTGAAGTTATTTTGATTTATGTACAGCGCTTTGAAACGTTTATGTCACAAGCGCTATATAAATTTGTCCTATTATTATTATTATATACTTGTTTATCACAGATAATATCATAGCTTCCCAATTCTAAGCGGAATCTTCAATATCATCAAATTGTCAATGTTGCTCCAATCTATATGTTTTAAATCATTTCGAAAAGCAACCCAATCAACACCCTTGGACCTCCTGAAAGTTACAATATTATGAGCATGAGTGAGTAAATGGGGCGATTTTCATATCAGGTAATTCATGTAATGATCGCCGATACACGCATCAATACCACCAGACGCTTTTATCTTGTCTTGATCATTCGTCAACATATGATCTATATTAAGTGTAGCTGTATCACTAATAATTCTAGTGCACTTTGTGGTATTACACAACCCTTGAATAGTATTTAGCTGATCATAGTATTTTGTTCGCGTCTTAAGGGCTTTGTATTTGTATCCCCTACTATAATTGAATTTGAATTAAAATTATTCATAAATATTCAAAAAATGTCATAAGCAATTAATGATTCAAGCCTTAAAATCGGTGGTCTATACCAATTGTTTGTTAAAGGATGGGTTGAGACTGAGGCGGCGGAGCGACTTTCAAAGTGGAAGGGCACCAACAAAAAAGGGCACTTTCTGGAAAAAAAAGGGCACCTTCGAAGGGAAATCTCAAAGCGAAAATATACAATTGTTTAGACATTGGTATATACCCCTATATATTGTGATTACATTATCGGGGGTGATTTCAATATTTGTTTCTGTTTATACATCATATAAGATATTGCTTAAAGTAGCCACACGAAGAATCAACAGTGTTTTGAATTGATGCAAAACTCATATCATTGCGAAGGGGAAGCCTTGCCGATCAAATACAACAACTTTTCTCTTCAAAATATGTTTGGGGCCCGCAGTAATCAACTCTCAAAAATGTTAGTTCTGAGATCCAGATTTTCTGCCTTCAGCGGTCCTTTGTAGAGCGTCAATATTTGTGACATCACATACGGGACACGGAAGGCTAGCTGCATACTGATACACGGCACTGAGCTGTTTATCCAGTGTGTGACGTCACTATTCAGAGCTCGCTACGCTTGTGTGTTTGACTTACGTTCAGGGGCGTTCGGGGGTCTAAGGAGGGTCTTGACAAATTGCATTTTACGCCTTTCCATGATATCTATATGATTTCTCAGCAAATTGTTCGTGCTTTTCAAGAGAAAATCTTTCCATCCATATGTAATTTGTTCTAATGATGAGTTGTTATTTAATTTTCTTTGTGTAGCTCCTTTAAGCATCATACTTTGCAGTTTGGTGTGAGGGTCTCAAAAATTCATTTGCGAGCTAGCAAAGCTAGCGAGGAAAATGTTTATGATTTGTGAGCCTGTCGCAGTGCGAAAAATTACATCTAATAAAGAGGAAAAACCCAATCTTGATGGGGTTATATGTACATTCTCATAACGGAAGACTGAAAAGACCTTTATAACATATATAACTACGAGCGAGCGAAGCGAGCGAGCTTTGGCGGAAATCGCTCTTATTCGCTTGAAATTAGGGGCACATTTAATGATGAGAGGAAAAGGGGACACTTATCGAAAGAGTTATAACACTTATTAGCAAAGAAAAGGAGCACGTGTCAAAGTATAAAAGCTAATTATTAGAGGTGAGAATGGGGCACTTCTTACACCTACAAAAAGAGGCATGCACCAGGGATGAAAAGGAATGGGCATTTGTCGACGGAAAAGAGGCACCCATCAAATTTTGATAAGGGAATTTATAAGAAGTGAAAGGGGCATTTATGAAAAAGGCAAAGGTTCCTTATTAGAAAGAAAAACGGGGCACATATCATTGTTAAAAGGGTAATTATCAGAGGTGAAAAGGGGCACTTATCGCATCGGGAAAGGGGCACTGACCATACATAAAAAGAGGCACTTATGAGAATGAAAAAAGGACACTAATGATAAAGGAAAATGTGCATTTGTTGAAAGAAAAGGGGCATCGATCAGATTTTAATAGGGGCATTTATAAGAGATGAAAAGAGCACTTATTAGGAGGGGAAGGGGCGCTTGTCGAATTAAAACGATTATCTATTAGAATTGAATAGGGTCATTTACAAGAGATGAAAAGGGGCACTTACAAGAATGAAAAGGAACTATTCTCAAAGATGAAAAGGGGTATTTATGAGAAGGGCTCTTTTTAAATGGGGTACTTGTCATACGGAAAGGAAAAGGAAGGGGGGCACATGTGAAAATATAAGGTGCGCTTATCCAGGTTAAAAAGAGGTAGTTATTAAAAGAGGAAGGTGCACTTTTTACAAAGGAAAAGGGGAACTTGTCAAAGCAAAAGGGGAACCTCTCAGATTTGAATAGCGCAATATTTAGAGGTAAACGGGGCGCTTATCAAAAGTGAAAAGGGGCGCTTCTCGTACCTGAAAAGGGGAACTTACTAGAGATTAAAAAGGGCACTTATGAGAATGGAAAATGGACACTTATTGCAAACAAAAATGGGAACTTGTCAAAGGAAAAGGGGTACGTGTCAAAATAAAAGGGGCACTTTACCTATGCAAAAAGGGGCACTTTTAGGGTACTGGAAAAAGTGGGAGGGCACTATGCCCCCTGTTCCCCCCCCCCCCCGGGAGCGCCGCCTCTGGGTTGAGAGTTCTTTATATTTGTATAATAAGGATTGCTTCTTATTCAAGCAGGGAATAATCTTCTAGAACTTTATATTGTTTATATTCAATATTATGTTTTATGTAAACGGCCACAACCCCACCATTTCGATTACGATATTTTCGTATATTAAGCGAATAACCAGATATCGAAACTTCAGCATCATGACTTTCAGCATCGTTTCTTTTAAAGCACAAACTTGGATATCATTCTGGATTTAAATAGACTTCAACTCGTCAAAAATGTTCAACAAACTCACAATATTCAATTGCACACATCTTAGTTCCTTTTAACATAAAGCATCGAATTATCCCTCATTACCATTTTTACATGCTAATGTTTGATAAACTGTAGAGGGTACATCTCCATACACATTATTATCATCATTCTCATAAATTGGCAATCTTGTCAAAAGGCACCTCGGACATGTATAACATCCAAAAAATGTTCAGAGAGATTATTATACGTCTCTACCGGGACACGAGCACTGATAACCCGAATCCCGTTTGCAACAAGTGCATAATAGATCCTTTGCATTGCTCTACATTTAGAACATAAACCACAATAATATTTCTTAACCATGAAAGGGGGCCAGTTGCTTAAAAAATGAATAAAAGACCACTATTCATTACAAAAGAAAACGAAAGACTATTGTCAAAAATAGTGGGTTGTTATGTTGACTTCTTGGTTAGTACTTTACTAAATGTAGGTGGGTCCAGAAAGTAATAAAGCTCCACATATCTTTGCTTGAGGTTCAGGAGTTTATTGGTGTATCTAAAACATCATGCTTATGCTGTGCATGCTAGTGGTCAAGTGCAACTTACCACTCTCACATGTACAGTACATAAGGTAGTGTATGAGGGTTGAATATGTGCATGGCTAATTACTCATTAAATACATTACACACTCCGTGTGCCAAAGTACTGTGTTGAAGAGTGCTTTCTGCATGGTTGCTTCATAATGAATGTGCATGGCTGTTTAACAATGAGCACATAAGTTATGTTCAAATTAGGAGTGCCGTATAACTTCAGCTCATAACATTACAACTATAAGCAAACCACTTAAATTATACGCCGAATATAAAAGTTCATTCAGTCACTATTGTAACGTGTTTATTAACCGAGGGAACTTATAAACCAAAATCAATCATGGAACATGCTGCATCAAAAACAATCTAAACTCTCCAACAAAACTCAAGTAAACCAGGACAGTAGATAAGACAACCTCACTCGAAGAAGGACGGAACAGACTACCTCCACCACCACTGGGACTACCTCTACCACCCCCAGGACTACAGCCACCACCCCCAGGACTTCCTCAACGACCCCCGGGACGACCAAACCAAACTCAAACCAGATCTGGACGGGCTGTCGTCAAACCGACGAGATATGAAGATTTTGTGTAAAATTGTTTTTGCAGTCATTTCTTGTTTAAAAGACAATTTCCAAAAACGTGCAAGTCAAAATTTTGTACGGAAAAAAAAAGAGTAAAAAGGGATTTAATATACAATCGCATTTAGTTTTTTTTTAAACTTTTTTAAATGCGAGATATCAAATAGTCAAGGAGATTTTGATCTTTTTTTTTTTTTGGTCTCAGCAAAAGAAGTATTTTTTTGTTATTATTGTATAAGCACTGACTGCAATCTCAATACTTTCAATGTTATTGATGTAATGGATCTGTGTAAAGTACAGACATGACGTTGCTACATGTAAGCGTTTTTTTTTTAAAGATAATGTAATATGCTATTCATGGATTTGATTACATGTATTCATGAATTTTGGGAATTAGTGGAACAAAGTGTTCTTATTTTGTTTTTTGGAGATTCCAAATCATAACTGTATTTATTGCTCATATTTTTTTTTTAGATACATTTGGGACAGTCGCTTATGATTGTCTTTAGCCATTGAATTGACTTGTTATTTTCTTTTAAAAAAGAAATAGGAAAGTGACAATTTCTGTATTTTCGGACAAAAATTCATTGTCAAATTTTTGTGGTCAGTTTGAAGCACTTCTGCCTTTTAAAATGGTGCTTCTGGTTTAGTTGTTAGTACAGGGTTCAAATTAAGGGTTTTCATAGTTTCGGAATTCTAGTTGAATGTGTAAATAGATCATAGAGTTTGGCTTCATTGAGTGGGAAGTTTTGTACTTATGTTGGAAAAGGAAATTGATAGGTAAATGAAAAGTACCCTGATTGCATAACAAATTATGTAGGATATGCAATTACGTATATACTCCTCGGGTTTTGGGTTCAATGAAAATGTTTTTTTTATTACATAGTTTTGCTAGTAGTTTGAAAAGCAGCCAATTCTTTGTATTGTTTTACGCACCTCTAGAAAATTGAGGACAATTTTTGCGTAGAAGGATATTTATGTAACAGTTTGAATTTGTCTTTATATTTCAGTTAGTAAATTTCTTATCTCTTCCTTATCCATTATTACATATTCATTTATATATTTGCATTCTTCATTTGCATATTCATTTTCCCAACTCATGTTCCCATTTCATTCACCTTCTTACAGCACAGTCTTTCAGTTGCACTACTGCCACACCTTATTTTCCTCTCTCTCCTTCAAACCCATTCCCTCTGCAAAACTTGCCTTTGTTGAAGAAGGAAGATTCTCCCACACCGTAAAAGCTGATCCAGCCAGGCGAGAAGGAAGGAGGACATGCAAACGACTCTCTGTACCGGGGTCAACTTAGGCTGCAACTTTCAGACGCTTTGCCCACTGGGCAAAATCTCTCCCATCCTTTCCGGTAAAAATCTCGGGTAATTCTATCCGGAACATGGTAAGTAGACTGCTGTCCACAGCAATATAATGTACAATAACTATATGTAGCCAACCAATAACCTACGCCAGGCGACGGTGAAGAAAGGCTGGACTACGAGGTAAGTATAGTAGATGTACAGGGGTGCGGGAAAAAAACTCACTCCCGATTACGTGTGAAAATATAGCTGCTCTATCAATTCCAACAACTAGACGAAGACTTAATTAAATAAGCTTGTGAAAGGTAGTACCTGAAGAAGGAAGTATGTATAGCAGACAAATAGTTGTGGAGTACGATGCCACATGAACAATCAATGATTGTCAGAAAATACAAGTCCTGAGCTGCTGATCCAAGTATCAAACTGATGAAGGATGAACATACACATGTACAGGTGGTGTACATGCAAGTTACAGGCGGAAAAAGGAAGATTAACCTCAAAGCTGGCTCAACAGGATCACTGCATGAAGAATAACTGCGACAAGGCTAGCAATATTAAACGAGGTAACCCACAAGTAGTACAATAAGACTGATATTCAAGTGGTGAAAATGAGTCTTGTACAACAACACTTCAAGAAAAGTCAGCATAACCCACATTAACGAAGAAAGGAGAACCTTGTAAAACAACAAGTATGTCCCAATTAATGAAGTAGGGTGAACTACACTTAATTATCAACTGGTGACTCACCAAAATAATTGTAGAACTATGGCGAGCTTGAAGTTGAAGAAGAGGATGTATGATGATATAGCTTGCTAATTAGCACCAAGCTTGCTGAAGGAGGGTGAAAACAGAAGCAAGGTACAGGCAAACAGCAGCAAAAATATGAAAGCACGACATGGCGAAATTGGTTCGAAATAATCTGGATTAAACACAGAAACACCGCTGCCACCAATTGTAACGTGTTTATTAACCGAGGGAACTTATAAACCAAAATCAATCATCGAACATGCTGCATCAAAAACAATCTAAACCCTCCAACAAAACTCAAGTAAACCAGGACAGTAGAAAACACAACCTCACACGAAGAAGGACGGAACAGAACTAACTTTAATATTCAATATTATAACATGGCTCTGAGTACAAATCAGGCATCATAACAAAATAAACCAATCAGGGGAAAGTCATGTGATAAGAGAAACCAGTGAGGTGAACAGGCTAGATAGATCAAAGGTGAGAGGCAAAGAGAACGAATGAGAGAAGAGAAAGTGCATGTTGCTAGGGCAGGAAAAGGCAACCATGCATAGAGAATGAGAAGACAACAAAGGGAATGGGTTTGAAGGAGAGAGAGGAAAATAAGGTGTGGCAGTAGTGCAACTGAAAGACTGTGCTGTAAGAAGGTGAATGAAATGGGAACATGAGTTGGGAAAATGAATATGCAAATGAAGAATGCAAATATATAAATGAATATGTAATAATGGATAAGGAAGAGATAAGAAATGTACTAACTGAAATATAAAGACAAATTCAAACTGTTACACTATCCAATGAAAAAACTGACTAGAGTTAAACGCCCAGTGTGTGCATTGTGACGCCCTGTAGCGTTCGATCCCTGTGTCTGGCATGGGTCAATGATCCTGTTCTGTATGCACACAACAACATAAAAGATAATAACGTGGACAAAAGATTTGGCCAAATAGAACTGCTTAGGAGCTTGTAATGGGCGGAGGCATAACAACCATAAACAATAGCAGTTTGACTCGTTAAAATTGGCAATTAATTAAGTACAGTAATTGTAGTACACATTCAAGAGATGTACTTAGAAGACGGTCTAATCCGCTTTTAGGTGATCTCTGTTTGTTAGCGTTTCACGTCGCTCATCACTAGTTACAACTGATTCCAAACAGGCTTGATGTCGTTTTTTCAGTTTAGATTTGATTTCCCAGAAAAAATCAGTCCTAAGCTTTGTAAGGTTTTCCGAATGAAAATAAGAATGAACCACAATACTTGGAATCCAGTCTGCATACGCTACTTGATGTTATGTCAGGCATGCCTCGGGCAAGCTTTCAGATTGTCAAGAACAATCTTTGTTTAAAAATGATGCACACAATTTGAATATTAAATGTTTTGTAAACCGGTTAATTCCACAGAGTCAGTTTCGAGTGCCTTTATACGTATTAAGGAACTCCAAGTCTTTCAGTTCTGTAGCGCCACCTCATGACAAGGGCTTGATCAAGAAAAACAATATGCCTTACACGTATGTATAGCCATACTTAATGTTGTAATGTATCGGTGGGGGGGGGGGGGGGTATCCCAGTGGACCGACAGCCTTTGATACCAGCACATTTTATCAGGTATACGAGACAGACGAACCATAATACTGAAATAAAGTCATACATGAAAGAAATAGGAACGGAAAATTAAAAGGTGAACATCATGAATCTGAAAAGAGGACCACAAAAAGTAAATACAAGAAATAAAGAAATAAAAGAAGAGTAAAACAGGGTAATGCATAAACTAAGAAGAACAAATGAAGAAAAGCAAAATCTAGAAATTCAAAGGGAGAGAAAAATATAAGAGAATGTCAGTCTCCTGGGATCAGTCGATGTAGTGAACCTATAACACGCAACAGCAAGGGTTGGTGCTAAACCTTGATAATCACCCCCTGATAATGTATTCACTACAATGAAGGGTATATACAATGTCTAAATATGGTAATTTTACCCTTTGAGTTTAACCTACGTTGTTTTTTTGCTGGTGCACCCCCATTTTGAAAGACGCCCCGCCTGCCACGAAACCATCGTGGGGCTCGTTAGTTTTGTTCCCCGCCCCTAGCTACCCCGATTCAATTTATCTGACGACCTTCAGCAAAATGGAAGAGGGAATTCTTTTCGAGTTTATCCATAACTATAATGGTTTGTCTATTGTGGGTATCTTTGCATCACTGCGCAGTCTTTTATAGGCAGTGATCGTTGATGACTGCAAGGGTCCCCCTTGCCATTTGTCCCGTTCTTAACCTCTCATTAAATGATATGCGATTACATAGTTTGGATAGACAGAGATCATACACTCCTATATAGAGCTGAAAAGAGATCATTTCATGACATGTTAAGGACGACACAGATTGCAAGGGTCCCCCCTTGCCATTTGTCCCGTTCTTAACATCTCATTAAATGATCTGCGATTACATAGTTTGGATAGACAGAGATCATACACTCCTATATAGAGATGAAAAGAGATCATTTCATGACATGTTAAGGACGACACAGATTGCAAGGGTCGCCTTTGCCATTTGTCCCGTTCTTAACATCTCATGAAATGATCTGCGATTCATGTCAGTCACAGCCACGAATATCTTTTTAGTCTTTTATTATTTTCTAGTTTTCCATATAACACTGCATAATGACCCTGCTCTAAGTGCATCTAGCACCAGTATTCAAAATAGCCCTGGATTCCAATCGGATATTACAGGATGTAATCAAAGCATAGGGTCAAGGGTGTATAAAGCCATCTTTCCGTTCACAAACTGAGCTGAAACCTCCGGATATTGTTTCTACCGGGGTTGAGGTAATGTTGTGTTGGGATTGGTCTATGATAGGAGAGGTACATCAAATGAAACAGCAAGGAGAGATTCGTAATTCCGGAGTCATATCAGAGTATTTATTATCACCAAACTTTGGAGAATCAAATCAGTCACATCATTATGAACTTCCACATATGTAAAACACAAGATAAAGAGAGAGCCAGCTGGAAAGAGGGTATTGATCTAAGGGTGATCAAAACTCCTCTTTTTCATGCAGAAAGCCAGAACATGTAATATTTATACAGAAGGATACAATTATTATAAGTGTAGGTTATTTTGTGTCAAAGGGACAAAGACACGAATGAGGGCCACCAAAACAAAGGCATACATGGACCCGCCAGAACAATGGACTACTTGGCAGTTTTATATGTATGGGCGCTCAAACAAAACAGAGGTGGTCTTTCCTGGGAAGTGGATTATGAATGCACTTGGTCTTTCTATGGGAAAGGATGATAAAGATATCAACTTGGCTTTTACGTGCATCTCAAAATGAGCACCTTGTCAGGGTATAAGTATAAGGGTACTTAAACATTAGGGACTTTTAGATTTGCGTGGACTGATACGTGTGACGTCCATTCACGGCAGTGCATAACAGGACGTCGATCGTAGCAAAGACTTATTGTCTTCGTGCGAATCTAAAAGTCCCTATTAACTTGGTTTTGGGACAATACTATACGACAGTAAAATAGTAGACATTTATTTCGAGGTTCCCAAAACTCTTGTAATTGATTCGTCTTGTGAGTAATTTTTTTCTTTTTCGCTGAGTTCGTAACGCTTATACCGGTCATAGTGCATATAAACCTCGTTGCTTTGACATGTAAAGATGTGATGAAAATATAGGATAGCAAAAAATAGCAAACCTCGAAAATAATAGCCTTTCTCGGAGTACTTAGTAAAACGCCTAAAGGCCCCGACAATTTGGCCACTCCCCCTTTAAAAGCACGTATACAATGTACTTTGTCTTTTAAGAAGAATTGACCAATCATGACTCGACAATGAATTATGGCGAATACCACCCCCCACCCCCCCCCCCACCACCACTGAAAAAACGTAGACTACTCTAGTTTAATTAATCATATCTTTCGGATTAATTCAGTGCCAAGAGAGAATCTCTTTATTTGACCTTACAATAATGTTGGCGGGATTTGTAATGGTTATATAAGCTTGCATAATAGCACATGAGAGCGATAAGTAACGGAGCCCAAAGCTGAGACTAATAGTTTAGGAGTCGTATCTGGACGAGGTTTGTATGTTATTGTGATTGAGGAACTCATTGACCATGGACAGACTGAACCGTCTGGTGAAGCGGATCTCTATCATCATGATATGGGCAATAATCATCATGGTGGCAGGTAAGAGTTATATATCAACTATAAGAAAGAGAGCCAAGGAGAAAGAGAGAGAGAGAGATTGAACGAGAGAGAGAGAGAGAGAGGGAGAGAGAGATATAGATTGAAACAGAGAGAAAGAGAGAGTAGAAAGAGAGGGAGAGAGAGAGAGAGAAAGATTGACAGAGAGAGAGAGAGAGAGAGAGAAAGAGAATGAAAGATATATATATATATATATATACAGAAAGAGAGAGAGATGAAAAGAGAGACAGAGAGGGAGCGAAGAGAGAAAAAGAATGCCAGGAGACGGAGAGAGATAGAGAGAGAGAGAGAGAGGGAGAGGGAAAGAGAGATAGAGATTGAAACAGAGAGAAAGAGAGAGTAGAAAGAGAGGGAGAGAGAGGGAGAGAGAAAGATTGAAAGAGAGAGATAGAGAGAGATAGAGAGAGAAAGAGAATGAAAGATATATATATATACAGAAAGAGAGAGAGAGAGAGAAAGATTGACTAAAAAGTTTTGTTAAGATTGCACTTGGCAGCCAAATAGCAACAGTGTTGGTGATTCATTCATGCATTCAACAGGGATATTAGGTACGAAATTGAGCTATATCTATAGCGTTTCGTTTTATAATGAAATTGACGATACTTAGTCCTTCTCCACAGTGAATAATCTACATCATTGTTAACAGGTAACCCATGTTTAGAAATTGGGCTGTTGGCAATAGATGAGGCAACGTTAGTACACGATTGTTTGCGTCTATCTGACAGCATCTGCCAAGAACATACTTAAAGAGCTTTGTGATAGTTCGTATATATTGATCACCTGATATGGTCCTGCATGTCGTTCCAAACTTAAGATTTGATTTTGAGTGAGGTTTCCGTTAAAAACAGGTACATCATGATTCAATATTGGGCGAATGTATCCCTTGTAAACTGTTACTAGACCACATGAACGTAACCTGTATGTTATGAGAATACGGTGTATTGTACTGGTGTAGTGCAATGGACACTACATGAAATAAGCCATATGAACAAGATATCGTTTTCATTGAAACACATACAAAACTTGTCTCAAAATTGTCCGAAAGATGCTATGTGTGTTCACAAGACGATTGATACAAATAATTCACCAATTAGTCCGCTAAATCCGAGAATATCATGCACTGATAGAGAACTCAACCAAACGTGATGCTGCCTGCTATATAGGCACCTCCTTCAAGAAGGAGAGAGACAGGGAGAGAGAGTCATGAGAAAAGGGGAAAACAAGATGAAGATATCAATCATTTAAGACTACTTCAATCATAATAGACGGATTGGGAAGTACACTATAAATATATACAAAAAGAAAGTTCGACCTTAGCAGGGGAGGAACCTGCTCAATGAAAATGATCGGATTTTTTAAAACTATGAACCTTAAGCATCAACGAAAGTGCTCTTTAAGAGTTACCAGCTCTGGTGCCTCATCGGAGCATACAAATCAGGAAATTGTTTCACCAAACAAAAGTTGTTGAAAGTGGGAGGATTTATATCAGAAATAGCACCTCAGGCTCATTATGGCACTAATATTTATATTAAAACAAAAAAATAATTTAATACCTAGAGTTCCCGTATTTGATACTTTTAAAGGGACTTTGTTCTTCCAATTCTGCCTCTAAGGCTCGGAGCATGGACCTACCGTACTATATTCATGCTCGGACTAAGGGCGTTTAGCGCATGTAGTGCATTTCTCCAAATGATATATTATAAGCACCGAACGGCTGACATCTTAACCCGTCAGTTTGACATGACTTCATTATTGTTTTCGGTTCTCATGTTGTTGTTGTTGTTGCCAGAGCGTATACAAGTAACGCACATTTTTATAAGTAATGCAGATTTATTCAAATGGTATAAATTTGTTACATTATTATAATGAAATTGCCTCTAACATTGTCTTTTGGGGAACTATACTGCAGCAGCTGTGATTGACATTAATTGCTGGTTCCCTCTATTTTTAAAGACTTCTTTAAAATATCATTGTATGGGGCCTAATTCACAGGCATAACTTTCACCATAGGCCCCTCCATATCTCACTATTCTTTTTAGTTTAGTATTTTATTTTAATGCCTTCAGACATATTGATATAAAGTAATCATTTTCGGTTTTTGTCTTTGTTAATAAAATCCACGTTTACTTTTACCATTTACTTTGTGAAATCGTTGCAAATTTTAAATATATTTAAGTGAAATGTGAAAAAATAAACTTAACTGAAACTAGAACTGAATATTTAGACTAACGTAACTTGCTGTAAAATTGATCCTCTTTTAATGATCAATTTATTTTTATTTTCCAGTGAGGAAAAGATGGTAAACATCTATTTTGAAATGCCTTTGTTTTTAATTTCAGTAATCATTATTAAATATTATGAGGCCTACTCTTTCTATGCAAGAAGTAGGAATCCACATTCAGCACTTTTAGCACTATGTTAGGAATCACTTCTGGTGTCAGTAGAACCAGCTGCCCCCTACGCCTCTCATTGGCCAGCCAAGAGGCCCACTGGTCTATTAATACTATCTTAGTTATTATGCAGAGAGGATTTTCGAATTGGTTTGTTTTACCTGACTGCTAAGAAAGCATGTTTATGCTTGTAAGTAAGCAATCAGGAGGCAGACGGTTTTAAGTCCCCTCCACTGCTCTTTCACTGAGCCATTGCGCAAAGGAGCCATCTCATTAGTCATTGTGATATTAAAAGGAAAATAATATGTTCTTTTATTTCAATTAGGACTAACGTCTGGAACCAAGGCTGCTGCTGCCGGAAGTCAGACAGGTAACGACTTTCATTTCATTTGATACTGCTTCCGTTTAATCTAAGCTTTTCAAACTTTAGAGGTCGAGCAGGTAAAGAGCATTGCATGGACCCGACCTCAGAACAAGCCTTTCGGGATACGTTCGAATTTTGAATGTTATTATAGACATCATCATCCTCGAACTTGATGGATATTGTGACAGAAGCGATTTGTGCTACTGTAATATGAAAGTATACTGCTATTACTACTTTTTTTTTCCCTACTACTACTTATAATAATCATAATAATAATAATACTTTTGCTCCTACTCCTACTACTTCTACCACTATTACTACTACTACTATTACTACTACTACTACTACTACTACTACTACTACTAATTATACTACAACTACTACAACTACTACTAGTAGTAGTAATACTACTGCTACTACTACTTTAATACCACTTCTACTATTAGGCCTAGTACTATTAACATACAAAAACAAATACTACTACTATACTTCTACTTCTACTATACTACTTCTAATACTATCTCTACTATACTACTTCTACTACTACTTCTACTAATATTACTCTACTACTACTTCTACTAATATTAATCTACTACTACTACTACTATAATACCACTTCTACTATTAATATACAAAACAAATACTGCTACTACTACTTCTACTACTACTAGTATTACTACTACTTATATCTTAACTTGCTGATACCACGCTGATACCACGCAATAATAAAAATTTGAAAATTCAAGGGTAAGAGGACATTTTTTTTTTTTTTTTTTTTTTTTTTGGGGGGGGGGGGTGGGGGGTGTGGGGGGGGGGGGTGTGGGGGGGGGGGGTAAAGCACATTTTTTTTTAATTTTTTTTTTGCTTCCGAATATTTGAAAATCGCGCTGGCCTGAAGTTCGCTCAGTTGGTCAGAGGGGGGGGGGCACGTCCCTGTTTGCTAGTATATTTTTGGCGAATTTAGGGCCGATTTCAACACTTTTTTATGCCCCCCTACTAATACTACTACTACTACTACTACTACTACTTTACTACTACAACTACTGCTACTACTACTTATACTACTACTACTACTACTACTACTACTACTGCTACTACTACTACAACAACAACAACTACTGTTAATTCTACTTTTAATACTATACTACTACTACTGATACTACTACTAATATTCAAAGTTTCCAAAGGTCTGAATTCTACTATTACTATTATCATCAATTGTATTATTATTGTGGTTATCATTATTACTAAAATAATTGTTATTTGTATCATTATTAAATTTTTCATTCTTATTATCATCATCAATATTGTCACTATTATCGTTCTTAGGGTTGTTGTTGTTATCTGAATGTACATCTATTACTATTTTATCATCATCAATGCGGAATGAAAATCGCAAATCACAACACAATGAGATAAGTTTCCATGATTAATTTTTGGTATGATTATGGTCTCCAGGGGGTCGCGTAAAGCTCGAGGAGGGGGAATCTTTCACCATCGAATCGGCATTTAATCGCTACGGTGTGTATGCTGACAATCTGGATATATTGTGGAGAGTCAAAGTCCCTGAATCATGTGATGTTCTCATCGTATTCGAGTACTTCACAACAGATTTTAGAATGGATTTTCTGTATATTGGAAATGGAACGAAGAAATCAAAATATCCGGTAAGAATCGTAATTACTGTATTCAAAATGTTCCGTTCAATCATCTTTACCAGATATATATCTATAACGAAAATAATAGTAAACCTAGTAACAAATTATGAAGATCCTGATGATGATAATAAGAATATTGATTATAACAATAAGGATAATGATAATGACATTGATAATAATACTGATAATGATAATGATAATAATACTGATAATAATATTATTAATAAGAAAAAGAAGGATGATATTAAGGGGAATAACAGTGCTGATGATAACAACTGTTTCTTATATAGCGCAATACCGTGACAAACACATTTCATGATTAATATAAGCCGGGTCACACCATTATTGCATAGTATAACAGATATCTCATTTCATGTTGTTCCTAATAACATAGACGTGGGCTTTATCTGGGAGTACCATACCATCTCAGATCAGGATGAATTTCTCTGCAGTATGGATCAGGTTTAGCACATCAGAAAGTGCAGGAACACGTGGATTCAGAGCCAACATCACACCTCAATGCAGTCAAGGTAACATACTTATTCAGTGGTGTAGCTACAGTGAAGAGGCACGAGGGCACATACACATACCCCCTACCTCCATCGATTGGCGAAAAGAAGAAAACAAGGGGGAAAACCCCGAGAAAAGGGAGAAACGGGAAAGAGAAGGGGGAGGACGATACTAGATACCTATCATCACCTTCCACCCCCGTCCCCATAATCAGTACCTTTGTAAATTACAATTTAATTTTCCAAGGAACTTCTGGATCATGTCATTTGTATTTACTTTGTTTTGATTTGTACTACTTCTCGTGGAGAAATAGAACATTTCATGAAACAAAATATTCAATGAGCGCTGCACTCACTCCCTGTGACATGTAAATTGGGAGTTGTGATTTTCGTTTGACTTGGGCAGTGTTTCATGAAACCGCCATCAGTACAAGTTCGCCGACAACTCACTGAGATGCGTGTATTAAATTTAACACATGTTTCAATAGGTTGTCGGTGAAATTTTCCTAATTTGTTATCTAGTGGTGCATACAGTCTTCATTACACACAATGTATGCAAACCGGTTCCTCCCAAACTGCAATGTCATTCCGGAGCTCAAGATTATTAATTTATACAGACATTAAAATAGATCTACATGCTTGGGTGCAATGTCCCTCCTTTTTAATTTTAATTTTTTAGTTTAAGTCTACGCATTGATTGACGTAATATATTAATTATTAGGCCAAGGAATGCTACTAAAATCCTGAATTTCTAATACTATATTTACGTTTGTTTCGTAGATGATACAACAGTCGACACGGTGGGTAAGTTCTTGAAATGTAATTGTTTTTTTTAGAAATCAACACTGGCCTATTTAAACAGCACAAAGGATGATTTGCTCGCCCCTGAAAAAAATACCAATTAAGAAAATAGAACACCTCACTTTTCACTTAAGTGAGGAAATCGTTGCAAGAAACATAATCCTCAAATCGCTATTTAAACCTTATACACCAAGGGCATTTCCTGAAACATTTCCAGCTCGTCCTTAAAACAGTCATGAGAAATACCTGCATAAGTTCATAGATGAATATTCTAATCCTGAAATTAAAAGTTTTGCTAAAAAGTAAGGTAATAAAGATATACACGCTGGAATATAGTTATAGTTCTTATTTCATTTACTTTATTTAATTGTGGAGTGTCAGGAGTATCAATTGTTCAGATATTAGCGCTATAGTGGGACCTTATTACTATTATTATTATTATTATTATTTGTATTATTATTATTATTATTATTATTATTATTATTATTATAACTATTAATATCATCATTATAATCATGATTTTTGTATTAGTAGTAGTATTATTATTATGTTAACTGGTGTCTGTTTATGCTAGGATTCTCCATACCTCTAATAATCTAGGATCTCTTCACGTCTGATTTGATTCATTTCTTAGGTTCTGGAATTCAGGCATTCGATGGAGAGACGTATCAGATCGCTTCACCGAACTATCCAAACAACTATCCTCCAAATATAAGATTAACATGGGCCTTTCAGCTACCAAACCCACGAGAGTGTAGAATCTATGTCACCTTCTTAGACTTTGAAACTGAACAAGATAATGATCAGGTAATAGTTAAATAGCATTTGATCTGCGATAAACCAAATATGTTCTAGATCACATCAAAGAATATCTTTGAATAATACAGAATTGCATTGCACTTATCGGAGTAATTTGAAATGATGAAGTGAAAGCGAAAATCAACTGGGAAGTAAATGAAAATTTTCGTTAATTTCATACCATTTACTTTATCGTTACTAATATATTTTAGAAAGTTTACTAGGATTTTTAGAAATTTCTTTGATCATAATTGATGAAAATATAATGACAACCAAGACAATGTCCCATCAAAGCACGGTTCATTGAGTGTCTGTCAGTCGATATCTGTCCTACGAGTTAGTGAATTACATGAAAGGATAGTTAATTTGACGTCAGGATGTTCAAATGTATTTCCGATGGAAAAAAGAGGAAGGGGCATGAGAGTCGTGTATGTGAGAGGGGGGGCGGGGGTTGGGTGGATGTGTTTATTTGTGCGTGTATGTGCGTGTGTGTGTGTGGGTGCGTGTGTGTATGTGTGCGTTGAGTTTGTGTGGGGGGGCACTAAACACTAAACAGTGCCCATCGGAATCGGTAGGTTGTTGATCATTTAACATCTCAAACAATCCTCACAAAGTTGATGAGCCTAATGTAAATTACTTTACCCCCAGCTTGTGTGCCTGTGGGCAGGTGTAGATGTGGGTAAAGGTACGTCTTATCGCCTACTCATAAAGGAAGCTTTAATTAGACCCCATTCCAGAAATCAATCATTATATTCTCTTTGTTGCTGTTCTTCAGGTGATTATCGGTACACAGGGTGTTAGAGTCAAAGAAACATTTTCAGGAAGGGGCGTACTGCTGAACTATCCTTTCCTCGTGGAACCAGAAGAATCTTCGACCCACGCTTATATTCGGTTTATATCATCGGAAACATCGTCCACGGCTCGTGGTTTTATGGCTAACGTCACAGCAGACTGCGAACCAGGTTGGTTAATTGATTTATTAATTTATTGATTGGTTTATTGTTTTCTGATTGACTTACGTTTATCTAGACCACAGCATCACATGAGTTCTATTCAAATTATAATAAGTTAAATGGGCTAGATAAAAGCCTATGTCCTATTCCAGCATGGCCCCCTCACAGCGCTCTCGTCATAAGACCTTGACATTTATTTTTTATGTATACAAATTTCAGGTAGAACTAAGTCGGGTTAATAAAACATTTCAGATGCAGACGAATATATATACCACCTCGCTGTACGCGAGGAAGATAGCATATGCATAATGTTTCCTTATTATTGTTCTGTTATTATTCATCTATTCATCTATCGTTTCGTTTTGTTTTAGGATACCACGTGGAGCTGGAGCGCAATGAGACGTATCGGCTGCAGACATCCAACTATCCTTACTACTACCAAACAGATAGTGACGAGTCTTGGGTGATAAAGGCTCCACAAAGCTGCGACATTCTCCTAGAGTTCGCTCGTTTCGATACGCAACTCAACCAAGATGGTCTTCATATCGGAAAGGGATCTGATATGTCTGCTAATGAAGTACGTTCACATCAAACACATTTCAATGGGATGGGTGTTGGAAAAAGCCACTTTCGGACATGCTTTAAGAAGAATTAAAAGTGATCTTATATTAACTATTTGCCAGCACAATTTGTTTAAAGTAGGAATATTTCACAAGAGTCATGCACACAGTACATTGTATACATTTCACTGAGAGTTCCTTATCATGTTAGATATCATGTGGAGACAAATGGTGTGAAATGAAGATTGCAAACTTGTCATTGGACTCCTGATGCGCGCACTAACTGCCTTTATAATCTTGATTTCTGCAGGTTCAATAACGATATCGAAATTATCTCACGTGTGCAACTGGCTTTTGAATATTTTGGGGCTTGAAATTGTTTATTTGTGAGATTGAAATGATTTAATATATACCTTTATATTATATTTTTAGCTGTTTTTCTTGTCTGGAGACTCGGTGCCGAGATACCTAGAGGTAAAGTCTAACCTGGCTTGGGTTAGATTTACATCAGATCAGGATGATAGCTCCAGACATCACGGCTTCGATGCTCACGTCACATCTACTTGTAGAAATGGTTAGTCTTTGTTGGCACTTGCGTAGCGTCAGTAGGACTGTGAAGAGGGGGGGGGGGGGGGCAACGTAAATATTTAGTACATAATTAAGCAATTTATCAGGGGAGGGTCGAGTCATCCTTTCCTTACGTTGTCTGTCCCTTCTCCTCTCTATCATTCCCCCCCCCCTCTTCTTTACCTTTATAGTAAAGGGGACGTGCCTCTGCTCGCACCCCCTCCCCGGTAAGTAAGCCACTGTCATTGGGTGTCATTATATGTTTTAATTAATTGATTATTGCTTTAGAGGTAAATTGTGAAGTCTTCTTATGAAGATACCAAGATAATCTTTGTCATTAGTTTTAAACCTAACATTAGTCGTCCTTATCCACTGTATAGAGATAGGTGTTAACTGGTGGCATCAGGGCTATAAAGCAACTTCCAATCCTCCTTGTTAGAACAGTATGTAGTTGGTTATCGGCATAGCTTGAAAGCTGATATAAGCCTTATATATATATATATATATATATATATAAAACGAATAATTGACAGATATAGCTTTCGAGCTACCATTATCTCTGCTTTCAATAAACGGTATGCATTTATATTCCAAATACTCTTTGACTGATAAGGTTTTCTTGTTCTTGTCTTTGGACAGATGCCGCGATCGAGCATAGTTTTGATACGAGAGGTAAGTGCACGCTGTAAACCTTTGTTATATATTTCGATTTCATACGCTTGCCTTGAAGGTAAAAGCTTGTCAGAGGTTTATCCAACCTAGCGTTATATACCATGTATGTCACCTGCCTTCTCTTTTACAGATAGTAATAGACGACTTAGATATTTCATTACTAGCTACATGTCGCAGAAGTATCCATTAATTTGAATGCATTAATACTCTGCCAATTAAACACCAGTCGGCTAGGCTTACCGCATAGCCCTGATAATTGTTTGGCCCTACGATGCATTATCTCACCTCCAATTTCCGTTGACACACATTAAAGGTAATACAAAGTTTTGGGAAATTTATAAATTGGGTGGAAAGTGATTCTTTACCATTTTGATGTATTTGGATGCCCCTGTGGATGTTTTATAAGCACTAGAAAAATTAGCCCCTAAAACACTTCTGCTTTCGAGAAAAATTGAATATACAAATTTACCGGTGCTCCCGGTAAATTTTGATAAATTGCCATTAGCGCCTATACGGCCATACAATATTAGCTGCGACCATGAAAATCTCATAATATGTAGTTGTGATATATAATTTACGAAAGGGAAGAGCTAATCGGTCGATTTTAGTCAAGAAACACTGTCTTATAGCTTAATTAATATCTTGACCTTGAGAGGGAGCTATACAGCATAAAGAGTTTATTATTTACAATTTCAAAACTTTAGACTCGTTTTCAACCGCGACAACGATCAGTTAATATTGTAGAATCGCATTTGCTTCCATTATGTTCATTTGAACCAAATTCATGACCACATACCAAAACTTTGTATTACCTTTAATAATACGTTTTCCCTCAATTTATTCAGGTACTGCTGTAGCACTGTCTAACGGTGATATTTATTCCATATCATCACCCAACTATCCAAATAATTATGGGAACCAACAACACATAGCATGGATGTTCAGGATACCAGATAACTGTCAGCTTAATATCGTTATGAATGACTTCCAAACAGACGGCACTGATGACAAGGTTTGATTCGATTTCATTAAACTTATCTTTTTATTTATCATTCCTTGAAACCTTGAAATGATATTCCCTTTCAGCAGCTCCTAGAAGCTTTTTGGGGATGAGGACATGATGTCCGTCAGTTTGAGATGCCATGGTAAACGATAGCTCTATCACATAATTATGTAGACTCAAATGAGTCTTCGTTTGTTCGTTTGTTTGTTTTACCTGACTGCTTTAATGTATGCTTGTAAGTAACCAACAAATAGAACGACGGCTTTAAGTCCTTTCTGAGGGACTTGGGAATGAGAACTTTTTTTTTTTACCAAAGAGCACGAGCGGTTAAGAGGCCACTACTCTACCAATGAACTCTGCCATTGTTTTACCACTGAGCCATCGCGCGTCTGAGTGTGCACCGAGCGTCTGAGTCTGCACCGAGCGTTTGCCTCTGTGTTTATTGCATTTGGGATCGGACAGGAGGCTGCATCACATGAATGACTGTATGGAGTGCAGCCTCTCTTGATACATAAGTAGAAGGTTCCAGGCTCTTACACAATATGGGGGGGGGGGGGTGAGATAAAGGAGTCTTTTTGTGAAAGTTCTCGGAAACGTGTTTGTGTAAAAGCCCGACAAGTGTTTCTGGCATGGGAACAATTGGAAGTGGTTTGTTTCATTGGCAGTACCAAAGCTCTCAATTTACATGAAGGAAACAAATATGCACAACGTTGAAAAGAAATCGGAATGCGGCTAACGGAAGAGTAGTTACAATGTTATGCAATTGCACGCACAATTTGGAAAACGTTTTGTCCAAAACAAACTGAGCATGAATAACCAGAGTTGAGCAAAGAATGTTTAAAAAAATGCTGTACACGATTTAGAAATAAAGTCATATAATATGTTAGTCGGTTTGACAGTTACTAGCATTGTAACACGATTTTGAAGGTCTCGTGGTATAGTGGTTCATTCACTTGCCCCCAAATCCAAGGGTTGAGGGTTTAAATGCAAGCCCGGCACAAACGTCCTTTAGCAAGATATTAATCCACATTTGTAATTGGACACGCTGCCTTAGATTGACTTAAAGGGATAGTTGAGTTCTTGTTTCAGACCGCAAATGCCTTCAAAGTACATGGTTATTGCTCTTATTCTTATTTATGACATTTCTGGTGCTCTTTTAGGACCTA
Source organism: Strongylocentrotus droebachiensis (assembly GCA_035222895.1). NCBI lineage: Eukaryota > Metazoa > Echinodermata > Echinoidea > Camarodonta > Strongylocentrotidae > Strongylocentrotus > Strongylocentrotus droebachiensis. Next base: position 63,912 of record JAVYIG010003663.1, read on the forward strand.
AAATTGCTATGAAGGTCATTTTTACACCAAAATTTGTGAACTTTAGCCAATACGATTGTACTAATTCAGCTCGACTTTAAAAAAAAATACGGTGACCGTTAATTAACCAATTAATTAATAATAACAATACACGAGCCGACTGGATGTGCTCATTACAACCAACACGAAAAAGCCAACAAAAATCCAACATCGGCCTTGGTTGGAGTAAAACGTATAAGGCGCTCTTTTGTTTTTTCAACGGCTGGTTCAAATTATCGAATATTTGTGGGGCACCGCAAAATATTAAGAGAATCTTAGTGGCCATGTTCTGTATGAATGGTTGCGAGTAATTTTCAATTTCACGTTTTAGGTTACAATCAGGACACCGGAATCTGTGGTCAGTGAGTTTAATGGTGACGCCATACCCGAACCAAGCTTCATCAATTCTACGGTGACAATCGTTAAATTCGACAGCGGTTTTAGTGGTACGTCTAGAGGATTTCAAGCTGATATCTCTCCTATATGTGACAGTGAGTATAAACAATCTGTGTTGGTGTCGGGGCTAACTCTGCACTATAGTACCAACCATGCCAGCGGCAATTCTGGGACAGTTGGTATTTTATTTGTAAGGGACGGTGGAGGTGTTGTCATCATAATTACTGATAAGGTCCTAGAATGTTTGTTTGTTGTGTTTCTAAGGTAATCATTTATCTAATAAAAATCAAAAGCCTTCTTGTAATTTAAGTTTGATGAGAGTTTCAATTTTTAAGTTATTAATTTATATGCAAAGTATTCCATTTTTGTTTAAATCTTTAAACATCTCAAACATGTTTGTATAGTTAAACAAAAATAAGGACGACAGTAATGCCCGCCCTTTTTTTTTTCTTCTCTCTCTCTTCCTTTGTCTTCTCAAAGTCATTACTACAGAGACACCTTCAACAAGTAAGTTTATGCTGGATTATTTCGTTTCAAGCTTCAATCTTAGTAGAATGAAGCCTGTCCCAAAAGCGTAACCCGTCAAGCCTATTTATACGAACCCGTTGATTTACATGATTTAGAACTGACCATCTAGATATTTCACACATAAAAAAGGTATGAAGCTTAAAGATAGAGGTGAGTTCTGGTCATCCGATTGCATTGTGAAAGAAAAGGTGTGGAATGTATCCGAAACAGTTGATCATGTAGAATGTAGGTATTGGTTTGTACTGCAAAGTTCTGGAGTCATCAGAATCATAATAAATTTGGCCAAGTCTTGGTAAAGTAACAAGCAATGTACACATAAATATTTATATGGGACTACACAAATAGTGTCGGGGCTACTAACCTTGATTTACTTATCTTTCTATGGTCATACATGGTATACATTTTCTACTAAAATTGTTTGGCACTGTATGACTTTTATTTGTAATGTTGAACATTCAGTGTAAGTTTCGTTAGATTCTGTGAGAATTTATTTTTTTCCCTTAAAAAAAACAAAAACAGAACTCACCTTTATCTTTAACCGAACACCCCTTACCCATTCAGATCTCCTGAAAGCAATGCTCTGGATCTAAAGACGTTTGTTATGTTTGACCCTTAATAATAATAATAATAATAATAATATTCATTTGTAAAGCGCAATAACTATGTGGATATATTCTATTGCGCTGCAAGAGCTCGTAAATGCTGTGCTATACATACTATATGAACAAGTGAGTTTTCAGTTTTGATTTAAAATTATCTAGTGATGGGGCTTTCCTTATTTCTAGTGGTAATTTATTCCATAATCTAGGGGCAGCACAGAGAAATGACCGGTCCCCGAGGGTTACTTTGGTTTTATATGGAGGTATTTGCAACATAAATGTGTCTTGTGTACTACGAAGGTTACGACCATGAGTTTGAGACTTGATATGCAACAATTCAGTAACGTAACTAGGAGTTTGACCATTTAGAGCTTTGTAGACTATAAATAATATTTGTAATGTAATTCTCTGGCGAATTGGCAACCAGTGTAGTTCCTTTAGAAGTGGGGTTATTCGATTCAATAGTGCTTGATTTAAAGGGATAGTTGAGTTCTCGTTTCAGACCGTAAATGCCTTCAAAGTACATGGTTATTGCTCTTATATTTATGACATTTCTGGTGCTCTTTTACGACCTGAAGATGCTATGAAGATAAGTATAGACCCCAAAATCTATGAAATTTATCCAATATGATTATACCAATTCAGCCCCACTTTAAACAAAAATATGGTGACCGTTAATTAATTAATTAATTAATAATAACAATATACGTTTAATACTTAAATGATATTTATACTAAATATGTTTCCACCAAATCCAGGACCCTTTTTTCAAGATTAATACATGTAACCAAAACATAGTATTGTTTTTATGAAGTTTACATTTTGAGGGTAAATGCTTCTTTCACCCCCTAGTTTCTCCGGTCATTCAACTAATCGAACCCCTCACCGTTCTACGAGGTCAACCGACTCGTGTTATGTGTACTGTAGTACTCGGTGACCTCCCTATTCACTTCCGTTGGCTAAAAGATGGAGATGTTATTCCTCTTGGAGTTGGAGTTGAGTTTGTAAATGGTGCTTTCTCTAGCTCCGTAGTGATAGCTGATGCTTCTATTGCACATGATGGTCGCTACACATGTGAAGCAAGTAACTTAGCTGCTGCAGTCAACTATACAACAACTCTTACTGTACAAGGTGGGCCTGATTTTCAATATTTAAAAATTGGGGGAAACAGTTACAAATTACATAATATATAAAAATAAAAGAGGCATTTCGGCGAATATTCTGGTTTGGTAGGATGGATGAATTAACCAGCAATGTGAGACTTAAAGCCCACTTTGAGTGCTGGGAGCCCCCCCCCCCCCCCCCCCCCACACACACACCACATTAGAGGGGCTTTAACGGAATGATCTAGCAAGAACATTGCCTATAAATAGGATTTGAACGATGAAATATGCTGCAAATGCGCCCCCTGTCGGCAGGACTGGGCCAATAGCGAAAACCCGTTGATATCGGTCCTGAGTGGGTCCATTTAAAGGGATCGTTTAACAATGTTCAATCTGAGATACACGGCCCTTCGTGTTATCAGTGTCTCTGATATGGTGTAATATTGAAGCCCTACAAAAAAATCGCGCTTCAAAATGATCAAAAAGTGCCTCAAAAATGTAGAAATCTTTGAGTGACCGGTTTTACCATACCTGTGTTCCCCAGTAGACTGTAGTGTTATGAAAACCGCTTGGCAAACGGTTTTCAAAATTTGTAATTCCAATCAAAAATATCTTGATAATCAGACAGGCGATCGGCTTGTAAAAGTAAAGAAGTTCCTGACTGACCTTAAGGTTTATAATTATCATTGCAGTAGAGCTAAATCCCTGATTTTGTTTCAGAATCTGAGACAAAGTTACCGGATCCTTTGAAGGAAGACGTTATTTTATTTGTTGTTACAGAAAACCTGGTCGAACTGGGACGTAGCGAGTCGTTGTTCGTCAAGACACCTCAATATATATGGGCATATTTTGGGGGCGTAGTAGGTTTCTATACCTGGATTGTCAAAGCTCCGCAGAACTGTACTGTCCGGATTGAATTTCGTGGCCTTACAGCGACGGTACCCGGAGATGTTCTGGAGATCGGATCAGGATACAATATATCTACAAATCATGTAAAGAAACTTATTTGTTTATTTCCTTTTCCAGGTAGATAGTGAGAATGTATAACAATGAGTAGGGATACAAATAATGTTCAACTAAAAAAGAAATATGAATGCAATCACGCACAGTATCATTGGAAAGCGTACTTAAAGATGAAGTTGAGTTCTGGTCATGCGATTGCATTGTGAAAGAAACGGTGTGGAATCGACCAGAAAAGGTTGATCATCTAGCATATTAGAATTTGTGTGTATTGCAAGGTTCTGGAATCATCAAAATGATAAGAAATTTGGCCAAGTCTTGGTAAAGTTACAAACACTGTACACAGAAAGATGTATATGGGACTACACGAACACGTTGCGTAAAAATCCTACCCCTGAGTTTTACGATGTTACATGACATATTTAGAATATGAAGGCATTTGAAGAGCCATGCTTTTCAGGGAACATGTCTTATCTGATGTTCTTCCACACTTGTATAATAAGAATGATAACGCTCACAATTATTTTTCACCTCTTCCCAGAACTCAACATTCTCTTTAATACTTTCCTGAAGTATTACAAAAATCCCGTTGGGGTTTAATTGAGTGGGTTTTTTTTTTTTTTTTTTTTATTTGACCCCGCACAGTTCGTTAAAACATCAAGTTATTGACAAAATGGTAGTCAGGGTACAGGAGGGAAAGAAAAGTAATTTAAAAAATAACCACAATACTCATATTAATGATGCAGTGTAGTCTAATGTTTGTGTCACTGTTTTCTGTGAAATTATCCTATTTTCGGAAACGAAAAACTAAGTGCAATGTTCTTCTGGCAATTTTGTTTCCTCATCTTTACTTTTCAACCTTTGTTCTTGTTTTTCTCTATTGAAATTGCCTATGGTACAGTAATTGCTATCGTGTTATTGGTCCATTATAGATTTGGAACTTGACTGGAACTCAGGCGAACATCCCGACGTGGTTCGATATAGATTCAAACGTTTTGTGGATGTGGTTTAGACCAAACGACCACAAGATTCCTGCATCATCTGGATTCAGTGCCGTTCTAAGGCCTACGTGTGATCAAGGTATGTTAATATACTGGTTTGAAATGCTAGAGCGCCATATGGCATACATGTGTACCACCACAAATATTAGATATTTTGACAAATTTGAAAAAAAACCGTTGAAAAAAAACGAAATAACGCATTTTACGTCGTATTTATGCCAATGCCGATGTTGGCTTTTTTGTGTTGCTTATAATTATTACGCACAACCAGCCGGCCCATGTATTGTTATTTTTAATCAAATAATTAATTAACGGTCACCGTGTTTTCTTTAAAGTGGAGCTGAATTTGTATGATCGTATTGGCTAAATTTCACACATTTTGGGGTCTAAAATTCCCTTCATAGCAATTTTAGGTTCCAAAAGGGCACTAGAAATGTCATAGATAAGAATAAGAGCAATGACCATGCACTTTGAAGGCATTTGCTGTTTGAAAACAGAACTCAACTATCCCTTTAATGATTAGGTATAAAATAACACGTAGTTGCTTTAATAGAAGGAATTTTCTGCGTCATAGTTTAAATTAAATTTGTATTTGAATTACACTTGACTGATATACCTTTTTTCTTGGCATCACAAACCAACGTAACTCTTTACTTCGTTCCTAATTTTTCTCTCAGATGTAAACGCCCAGTCATACGTCGACACGAGAGGTAAATATACAGATTATCAAGCTTTATTTCCCAGGATATTTAGTTCTTACATATCTAGAAATTAATCTATTAAAGATGATTCGTACGTATGCAGTAAAAATTGTTGTGTGAACCAGCGACTTGTAATAAATCAAACCTTATTAATAAGAATCTGGATAAAAAAATTTGCTGAAGACGCTCAACTGTTAAATTAAATCCCTACTGCACTACTTATAGCTACTTGCGCCCTCTATACAGTCGAAAATGCCTAAGCGGTACTTATTGATCCCCCATGATGCCCTTTTTCTTATGTTAATTGAGAGCTTATTTGATGAGATAACCACCTGCAATTGACCTCGCAGGGAGGTCTTATCCCTCCATGCCACACATGTGAAGAGGGGCATTAAGAAAGTATTCAACCGATAGACGCAATGAAAGAAATAATAAGATAGACCTACAGTAAAACTGATAAAACGGTTATATTCAATTTGTACATGGCCTCTTAAAAAAAGAAACAGTCGAAACACTGAGAGATCAACGCTAATAATATGACGACACATGCATGAAGCTAAAGGTTTCCTTCTTTTTTGTGAAAGACATTTACAAAAAATCATTGTAGAAAGCTAACGTATGTCTCATTCTTTTATCCAGGCTCTGGTGTATCACTATCAAACGGGGATTCCTATACCATAGCTTCACCTAACTTCCCTCAGAACCATCCTACTTCCACAAGTAGAATCTGGCTTATCAAACTCCCTCAACCTGATTGTCAACTTACCATCGATTTTGACAATTTTACAACAAGTTCGGTAGATGTCATGGTAAACTATCTTACTATTCATTCATCCTGCATTTTACTGAATGATAATCTGGGGTAATGTCGCAGCGTGAGTCTTGGTATGGGAGGGCGGAACGGGAAGGGGGTGCACCGGCCTGAAAGATTCTCTTATGCCCTCTTCCTAAACCGAGTCTTTCATCATGGACTGAATTAGTAGTCTGAGTGTATTTTTTTTGGTTTGAATTTTAATATCAGGAAGACATTTGGCTATGTTAAGCGGGACTGCAGTTAATCACAGCTAATTGCGCCCATCTATATAGCCAACAATGCATAAGCAGTACCTGTCGATTCCCCATGGTCCCCTTTTTCTTATGTTAATTGAGAGCTGATTTGATGAGATAGACACCTGCCAGTGACCACGCAGGGAGGTCTAATCCCTCCTGGCCAAACTAGTGCAGATAGGCTATAATATCTTCTAAAAACTTCATGATTTGAGAGATGAAGAAAGGGAAAGGATACTGGGGGATGGGGTTTCATTTTATGTCTGGATGGGCAGCGATTACCTATAATCGCTTTTTTGTGTAAATGGGGGTATCATCCCCTGCCCTTTCCTAAACCGTATTATTTTAATTAAAATGTTGAAGACTTATTTTTTTACTATGTGGTTAAGTTAAGAACTCTTTAGAGCGAAGGTAAATCGCACTTACTTAAGCTCATGGAATGTAGTTATACTAATTATTGCGAATGGGATCCATTTATTTAACCTTTTTCTTCACAACCTCTTCATTCATTCACATAGCTTCAGATCAGTCCATCTGCTTCATTAGACACCGTTCGTGCTACCTTATATGGTGACGTCATACCGGAACCAATAACCTTCACATCAGACTTTGTTCTCCTTCGGTTCAGCAGCCGAACGTACTATATCGCTGATACCACCACAGGATTCAAAGCTAATCTATACGCTGACTGTGAATCAGGTAATCGATCAGATGCGATCAAATCATATCGTTTTTTCAGAGCTAGAAAGGCTGCTGTGTAAATGTATTCGTTGAAGCTTTTCTTGCTCCAAACAGACGATATTATATTCTAGACTCTAGAGCAATCTACCATGATTGTGGTCCGACCGGGTTGTAAAATTGTAGCTAGTCACCTATTCTAATATTAACTTGGATTGTCGCGGTATACGTGACTGTATATACATAACAAAGCATGATGCGATTGGATAGAATGCCTAAAGTCTATACTAATAATAGATAACTAGATGTTATAACAAGCAACACGGACTAAGGACTATACTGCAACCATGAGAGGCTGGATAATCCTTGGTAACATCATGCAAAATATGATCAATTCCGAGGTGTCAGCAGGCTATTAAGCCAAAATTTCCAGAGGCCCGATGTGTACCTAAGGCAACTATACGTGGGGCTCACTAATACCTTTACAATACCATTCTCAGAGACATCCACTCTCTGGATGAACTTATACATGAGATTACGTTATACAGCCGAACAGACTGGAACATTCAACTCAGCAAACATTTGACTGGCACTAAAGTATCTAGGTACCCTAAGAAGCATTCTTATGGCATCATTATAGGCCACAGTCAGCCTGTGCAAACTGCTCTTCTTAAAATTACTCCACAGATGCGCAGTATACAAAGGTGTACAGTATGCCCTAAATAATGCCACCTTCACATCCGGAGAACACATATGAAATTTCCTAACGAGCATATTACCTTGAGCATATAATTTACGACACTGTCGACTAATATCACAAAGGTCCTCAGTAAAGAAATGACCAAGATACATGACCTCTGTACACTCATTGAGTTTAGCTCCACATAAATAAAAATCCGGGAATACCAATCTACGGTGTTCCTTACATCTAATTATCATAACATGACTCTTTTTTGCATTATATTTGACATCATTATCATATCCATAATCAGAACAAACCTTGAGCAAACTCTGCAACCCAGCAGTTGACGGGCTAATAATAACGAGGTCATCTGCATACATTAAATGATTGACTACTATACTGCCAACTATACAGCCTTTTTACAAGCATTCAAATTGTCGGAAAGACCATCCATGATAGGTTAAAGAGAAAGGGAGAAAGAATACTTACCTGTCTAAAACCACTGACATGGAATGGTTCAGACACACTACTTCCCCATCTAGCCATCATTGTTTGATGGGTTTACCAAAACACGAGTATCCTAATCAGGTTCTTAGGAACAGTGGCAGATCCAGGGGGGCGAGGGGCCCAGCCCCCCTCCTCCCCCCTGGAAAAAAAGTGTATTTTTACATTTGTTAACGTTAATTTTACCTTTTTTTGGAGACGAACCCCCCCCCCCTCCCTGGCGCTCGAATTTTTAAATTTGCAAGGCCCCCCCCCCCCAAAAAAAAAAAAAAAAAAAAAATAGTGCTCACTACCCCCCCCCCCCCCCCCCTACGATAACTTGCAATAATAACTTTCAAATACACACATGTCAGTGCCATGTTTGGCTTTAAAACCGAACTGGTTAAGAGCTAAGGGTCCATTTTCCATTCTCATATGTGCCCTTTTTTATCTTCAGTATCCTCTTAGGTACTTTTTGAATAAATGCTCTTTTTCCTTCTTATAAGTGCCCCTTCCTTTTCTCATAGTGACCCCTTTTCATCTCTAATGAAAGTTCCCTGTTTATTCTAACATGTGCCTCGTTTTCTTCATAATAAGAGCCATTTTTCGCTTTTTATAAAAACCCACTATCCCCTTTTCATTAAAGCCCCCTTTCACCTCCGATAAATGCTTCTATTAAAACCCGATCGGTGCCACTTTTTTTTCAACTAATGCATAATTTTCTTTATTATAAGTGCCTATTTCATATTTGTTCAGTGCCCATTTTCAGGTGCGATAAGTGCCCTTTCTCACCTCTGATATTTTCACTTTTAAAATTGATACGTGCCACTTTTCTAATAAGGAAACTATCCCCTTTTCATAAATGTCTCTTTCCACCTCTCATAAATGCCCCTATTAAAATTTAATGGGTGCCCCTTTTCCGTCGACAAAATGCCTATTTCCCATTCTCCTACATGTAAGTGCCTTTTATTATCTCTGTTGAGTGCCTCTTATTAATAATAATAATTCTAATACAAACGGCGCTTAAGGCCCGGTCACACAGCCCTCCACGGACGTATCGCGGCCGAATCACGGCCAAAAATTTCTGCCCGTGAAGCAGACGCTGTTGGACGCTTTGAGGTCGCGATAAAGACGCGATACAGCCGTACTTTACCCGTCGTTAAGGCCCGGTCACACAGCCTTCCACGGGCGTATCGCGGCCGAATCACGGCCAAAAATTTCTGCCCGTGAAGCAGACGCTGTTGGACGCTTTGAGGTCGCGATAAAGACGCGATACAGCCGTACTTTACCCGTCGTTACACGCGGTAAGAAATTCACACGCGGTTGGCCGCGCGAAAAAGTTTTGGGCTGCCCAAAAATTTAGACCGCGGGTAATCGCGGGCGGTACACGTGGTACACACGCGATAAAGACGCGGTACAGACGCGGAACGAACGTGCTAGGACGTGCTACGGCCGCGGTTAAGACGTGGTTACACGCGGAATTGGAAGCGAAATTTTAGCGGGTAATCGCGGGTGGAGCACGGTCATAGCACGTTTGTTCCGCGTCTGTACCGCGTTGTTATCACGTGCATAAGCGTGTGTACCGCGTGTAAGCGTGGTAGGCCGCGGTACCGCCGCGCTTCACCCGCGATAAGGACGCGGAACAGTCGCCGGCGTCTGTTCCGCGGGCATACCACGGGTAAACCGCGGGTAAGCCAATTTTGCACATTTTCCACCACGGGCAACCGCGGGCAAAAAAAAATCGCGAAATTTTACCCGCGATACAGACGCGAAAGGCTGTGTGACCGGGCCTTTATAAAGCGCTTATCACCGAAGTCTCTTAGCGCTCTTCTTGTAGGTGTGTCTGTGTGTATGTGCGTGTAATTGGGTTTTTACAGACGTGTATCAATCATATATGATTATTTACGTCATGGGAGCGGCCTTTAACGTCACCATCCGAAAGGCGTGGCTCAGTTTCGAATCGGGGTCGTCTGAGCGAGATTGTAGGCGAAGACAGACAGCTGACCAAGAGAGCGTGCCGCTAGTCCAACTCAAATTGCAAAGGTGTAAGAATATTACCATTTGTACTTTGACGCGTGCTCTTTTTCTTTTCTAATAAGTGTCTTATCCCTTTCGATTATTGTCCCCTTTTCCTCTCATCATTAAACGCGCCCCTAATTTCAAAGGACTAAGAGCAATTTCCCCAAAAAAAGCTCGCTCGCTACGCTCGCTCGCATTTATATATGATGATATTATTACGTTACTTATCAAAGGTGTTTCAGTCTTTTACGCTCACTCGCATTTATATATGATATTTGTATGATACTTACCAAAGGTCTTTACAGTCTTCAAATATGAGAAAGTGCTTATAACCCCATCAGGATTCGGGTTTGTCCTCTTTATAAGATGTAATATTTTGCACTGCGACTTCATAAATCTTAAAATCTTTCCTAGCTCGCATTGCCCTCTAACAAATAAATGTTCAGACCATCCAGCCTAATGCAAAGTATGATGCTTAATAAAAGCAATATCTTTTATGATGTATAAAGAAAAAACATAATCGTCGTAGGGGTATATACCAATGTTAAACAAAAAAACAACTTATACGAGAAGGCTCATTTCTAACCAACTCATTTTTATCTCTTCAGAAACGAATGATACTCAGCCGTATGTTGATGTAATCGGTAAGTAAAACAGTACTTCTACATATCTCAATGCTCCTATTGTGTAAATGAGTTGAATGTTAAAAGTTAATTTTGTGAATGTTAGTCTTTGCATACGCATATGAAGGATAGTCTATTATCTTTGAGACATCACATTTGTAGTTATTGTTTTGTGAGTGCCATTGATGGAATTCCATGAAGAGTGTTTTACCTACGCCCGCTAGTGATAATGTATATATAAAACTAATCCATGTGCATGAGTTAATCTAGGCTTTATTGACATTCACAAAATAATCCCAAATTATGGAATAACTGCGCGTTCTAATAGATGAACACTAGTGTATTGAGGAAAGAAGAAATACATGTATATATATCAGTGCGGACTGAAGATGCCCACTTTGCGACCTTAATACTTTTAGTTTCATAGCTATTTGAAGATTTGTGTTTCTTGTTTACTTTCCCTGTCGGAATGATGACTTAATATCACCGTATCTTTGCGTAATTAAGATAACAACTATAGGCAGATCAGATTAATTTTTCCCTAGTGAATAAATTTATGTTAAATGCATTTAAATAAAATCTCCTTTATTATAAAGTTGTTTGAAATGCTTTCACTCATATAGGTTCCAACGTAACTATGTCGAGTGGAGATACGTATTACATCTCTTCACTCAGCTATCCATACTAAAGTTTTGTCAACTTATTTTGTTTAGGTCGTAACATCAGCCCCTCTGCTTGTGACAAAATATTCCATCGCTTCCCCAACTATCCTTTGTGAGGTAGCAAGAGAGAGAAAGAGAGAGAGATAGAGAGAGAGAGAGAGAGAATCTTAAGAGAATGCTTGATGCAGATACTTCCAATCAACCTTTTGTTTTACAGGTGGTAACGTCAGCCTCGCTGATGGTGGCAGGTACTCCATCGCTTCACCCAACTACCCTTATGGTAAATATCCTGCCAGACAAGATATCACGTGGCATATCTATCTAACGCATCCACGATGTCAACTCAGCATCACATTTCAAGTTTTCCAAACGGAAAGATATTTTGACAAGGTCAGGATGTTATATCAACAAGATTGATCTAGTTTGTTTCAAAATAACGTTTATTTTCCTTCATAAATTATTATGTTAAGTATGCTAATTATACAAGTTACCCATGGTAACGAGTGTACTTTAAAACCATCATAATACGGAAATGCTGGCTTATTGCCTGACGCAGGAACTCGTGTTAGGTAAGCCTAAGTTCACAATACGAAATAAATCGATTTACTAACTCTTCATCTTGCCTTTCATCTTGCCTTTCAATTATTGTAAATGAATCATGAAAACCCAAACATCCAATTCAATTTTCATAAGAAATATCAAACTCAATCGGTTTTTTCCAATGGGTACGTATAAAGTTGAGACAATTTAGAAGCAGGAGTAATTTTACCATTCCTTTTCTTTTAATTTTTGATTACTTCATTCGAAATATTTATACTAAATCAAACTTATAGATGTATGTCAAAGGTTTCACCTTAAACGAGGTTTAATTTAGAAGGTAAAACATACATTTCTCAACTTGCGACCTCACACTTTGAACCGATTTCGTGTCATAACTTTCACATATCAAGTTTGTGTTGTTGTTTTTTATAAAGAGAGTAATATTACTGAATACAGGTTTACATCAGTACGCAGGGCAGAGAGCGCATCTATTCTGGTGACGTCATTCCCGCCCCTAGAATCATCACGTCATACTATGTTGTCATCCGTTTTACTAGTGATGGCCTGACAGGATATGAAGGGTTTAGAGCGAACCTCCTAGCGCAATGCGAAGAAGGTATGAGATTCAAAACATAACTAATGCAAGGGTTTTATAAAACAATTAAATGAAAACTAGAGTTATTATTGTATGTGTTCATCAAGATAAATAAAGTAGCAATTCGGTCAAGCAAGAAAGCAACAACAACACAAAAAAGAATAAGAGGGGAAAAACCAATATTTTCAAATGTTTTTACAGAGTCGTAATGGAAAAATTGTTAACATATTTCAACTAATACACATTTTCTTTAATTATAAGTGCCCCTTTTTCATTCTTATAAGTGCCCCGTTTCATAACTGGTCAGTGCCCCTTTTCAGGTGCGATAATTTTCCTTTTGACAATGATACGTGCGCCTTTTACTTTTTAATAGGGGACCTATCCCCTTTATATAAATGCCCCTTTCCACCTCTCATAAATGCCCCTATCAAAATCTCATGGGTGCTCTTTTCCCGTCGACAATAACTTTTTCCCATTCTCATATTAAGTTCCCTTTTTTTCATCCCTGGTCAATGCCTCTTTTTGTAGGTGTAATAAGTGCCATATTTTTCAACTCTGATAATTACCCTTTGATACTTTGACACGGGGTCGTGCTCCTTTGTTTTTTAAATAAGTATCCATTTCGATAAGTGTTCCCTTGTCCTCTCATCATTAAACGCGCCCATAATTTCAAGCGACTAAGAGCAATTTCCCACAAAGCTCGCTCGCTACACTCGCTTGCATTTATAGATAATAGAATTATGATACTTATGAAAGGTCTTTTCAATGATTATAACCCCATCAAGATTTTGTTTTTCCTCTTCATGTGGTATTTTTTTTCTCGCACGGCGACCTTAACATTTTTTCCACGCTCTTAAAAGAATTTTCAGAATATCACACCCAACTGCAAAGTATGATGCTTATTAAAGCAACATCTTGTATGGTGAATAAAAAGAAGGAAAAAAAAGTCAAATCATCCCTGATCATGAAATCAAAATATAAGCGCCGGAAGTGAGGGGGAAGGGGGGGGGGGGGCAAAATGCATTTCTGCCCTCCCCCTTAAAAAAAGCAGTAAAGAAGTAAAGATGGTTTTTATTTTTAACCTAAAAGAACATAACAATTAAAAAAACCTGAATTAAATCACATATAAAGTTCCATTCAAAGAAAAGGAAAGTTTAGCAGGAATTATATTTCCTAAACATTGAGCATGCCAACTATATTTATCAATGGAGGTTTTTATAATAGCGATACGCGCACATCGTGGACATATTGTGAGAGAATGAGAAAGCGTGTCTCTTTTTTGTTATAGGGGTGAGAAGACATGAGCCCCTGAACGCTGGCGTACTGATGGGGGTGGTTATTTCTTTTTCGATACCAGTGATTTACAAATGTCGCTGAAATAACATGATTTTCCGGTATATTTTCTCAATTATTTTGTAAGTCATACCTTTTTATGCGTTTGTTGGAAAATTAGATATTCCCAAATTTACAGTCGGGCGAAAATATGCTTTTTTATAAGCCTTTATGTCATGGCCTGCAAAACGGCTGGGCTCGGGGATTTTTTGAAAAAGTATGTCAGAGAGAAAAAGAAGGAAAGAGAGAAGAAAAAAATAAGTGACCTGCCAATGTCACAAATGAGGTATCAAAATATGCTTATCTGACCGTAATTAAATGCCTAAAACCCCTAAGCTTACGGGAGCTCTGCCCCCTAGACCCCACCAATGGCCCTAAGGCGGTCCCCTGGATGCTCATCTAACCGTAATTACATACCTAAAAACCCCGAGCTCCCGGGGTCTCTGCCCGCTGGACCCCACAAAGGGCCCTAAGGTGGGGCCCTGTGCGCTCATCTGACCGTAATTAAATACCTAAAACCCCTGAGCTTCCGGGGGCTCTGCCCCCTGGACCGCGCCAAGGGCCCTTATTAAAGGCGGCCCCTGGATGCTCATCTGACCGTAGTTAAATATTAAAACATGAGCTTCCGGGGGCTCTGCCCTTGACTCTCCGCCAATTAGTGACCTGCCAGTGTCACAAATAAGGTATCTACATGTGCTTATCTGACCGTAATTTAATGCCTAAAAACTCTGATCTTCCAGGGGCTCATGCCCTGGACCCTACGCCAACTCACGCTCTACCTGATCGTTAATACTCCACTTTGAAAAACGTTCCGCGGGGCCTGCATGTAACGTGTAAGAGTGGTGGTGATGCAGATTTTTCTTCTGCCCCCCCCTAACGTGTTTGCTCATTGCGTCACTGCCCTTGGAAGGTAAGCCCCTTTGGATTATTGCCCCCCCCCCCCCCATCCAAAACTCCTTCCGGTGCGCCTGAATTACAATGTAGATTCATAATACTGTACCAATGTCTACAAAATTGTACATTTTCGCTTTCAGATTTCCCTTTATTTCTGCAGAAAGTGCCTTTTTTCTTGGTGCCCCCCCCCCTCCACTTTGGAAGTCAACCCGCCACCCCCTGGCTTCAGTAATATGTTTCCATGCACTATTCGCTTGCATCTGTTTTACACCCTATCACACTCATACTGCGACTCAAATACTAGTTAGTCGCGGATGTAGGTCTTGTTTTGCACATCCATAAGAGTCATTTATCGACGCACAACTTTTGTATGAGTGACTAGCGCGTATCTTAAGACAGCATGCCAAAGTGACATCGTACATAGCGTGACTGCAAAACGAACTAAAACTCTAAACATTCCTTTAAAGGTAAAGACCAGTATTGGAAACGCTCCAATTTCAAAAAATGAAATGGAAGCTCTCATTACCAATCATGTGAAAGAATATGTTTTGACTAATACATGATGATAAAAAATTTGCCGGGAAACCGCTTACTAATTCATATATTTGGTAAATTTGTTTCTCTCATGGACTGTGAGAGATATAGGGTAGTCCCATATACATCTTTCTGTGTATAGTGCTTGTAACTTTACCAAGAATGGGCCAAATTTCTTATCATTTTGATGATTCCAGAACCTTGCAGATGCTAGATGCTAGATGATCAACCTTTTCTGATCGACTCCACAACGTTTCTTTCACAATGCAATCGCATGACCATAACTGGTCTTTACCTTTAAATGGCGCATGCACATGTTTCCTTCTCTGGCTTGATTAGGCCTAGATTATGACCCAATTGAAATGACGCTTCGTGTGCGCTATTCAAACCGAGGACACGCTTTAGTATGCCACATACCCCCGGTAGTTCAAAGTATTGTTACGCTATTCATTTTACCTTCAGTTTTTGTCCCTTGGATCCTTTTATAGCGCTTTAAAGATCGAACCATTTGTTGATGCAGACATAATTATAGGTCATCAAAATGACGCTGAAGGGCGTCATTGGTCAATGAACTCTTACACAGCTAATATAATCGAGAACTCACATGTTTTATCATTGTCTTTTAGGTGTTTCAACGTCTATGACCCCCGGGCAGCCAAACGAGGGAACCACTACCCCTCAGACAACTACCTTCAGGGCTACAACACCCGTTTCATCTACACCATCTGCAGTAGTTCCCATACAGCAGAATGTAACGAATGTTACAACGGGTGAGCTTCTCCGCCGCTCCTACGCCATCACAGACCGAGGAATGGTGCAGATGTTCCGTGGGTGGGTCGATGTACAGGGCCAGGGCGCCCCTAACGATTTCTGCAGGTAAGTCATCATCAGTGATCATCAATTGTCTCTCCCCTTTTAATTATATTAGCCGGTTGCATTACATGGTTTCTAAAAATAGACTGGCTTTGTAAATCCAGATCTAATTGAATCCAAACATATTGATTAACAATTTTGTTTGTATATGAGTTTGATAAAAGATCTACATGATTGTTTTAAGCTTTCGATATCAGCATTGCATAAAATGACGCTCACGTGATTCAACTACTGTACACCATTACTCCTCAGTAATATCTTCCTCATTGATACTCAGGTATGCGTAGAAGTGGGCAACAATTTCTGGTACACGAATCCATGTAGGGTATTGTGTACTTAGGTTATTAAACTTAAATCATTTAGGGTCGTGTGCAGAAAATTATTTTTACTTAATCTTCTTGTATAGGGTCGTGCGCACCGATGGAAAGCCATTCCTTTCATGTCTTCTCGCTGGATCTGAAGAAGATGATTTACTAGCCTATACTTCCCCCAACCCCTCCGTAGAATGGTTTGATCCAGGTTATTCCAATACATGGTACATGAAGGATGAGGATAATGATGGGCGAGACGACTATTGCAGGTAGGTTTTATATTTTTATTCGTATCTCCTCTCTTCATTTATTGTCTAGATTTAACATTTGCATTATATTAATATTTTACTATCCAACATCGAACAGTTTCAGATGTCACTTGACAGAGATATAAATGAGAAGAGTTTGATGTGACATAATGATCAAGTGATTGTTGAACTTTCCTTATCTCCAATATTTATCAAAAGGTTCACTTCTTCTTTTTTATGAGTTTTTTCCAAGCACATCTAAATTACCTAGAAGACACTGTCGAACTCTCAAAGACCGGTGCAGTGCTCTTTATAGGCCTACAGAGGTCGATCCATGTAAGGGCTTATATCTAAAACAATGATGTCCATCACAAGCGGGTACTAAATGGAGATTGAATAGGAAATAACACCAGCTACCATTATAATCGATCTTTTTTCTTTACAGATGTATTGGTAGTGTGCCCTCTACGTTGGTTGTCTGTAAGAAAGCTGGGGCAAATGGATTTGAGGGACCTGGCAGTGATTTCTTACCTCCTAACTCCCCTGAGGAATGTCTCTTCCACCAAGCCGATCCTGTCTTCGGCTTCTAATCGTCTCATCATTCAATGTTAACGTTGCACTTTATACTCTAGCTACCAGGGAAACTTCTTCTACAACGTTTGTTACCATACGTTAACTCACAAGTGTTTGGCTGTTTGTATATTGATCTGATAACGAACAGGAAATTACAAGCATTAAGTGTGATAAAGAATGAGAACGACTGCCCTATGGGAAAGCACTTTACGAGTTCATCTTCTTTACTTCGTATTAATGTAATAAAATAAACAGTTAAATGAATAAATTGGTACAAACTTTTAATATTTTGTAGACAATGTTGGAAGATTCGATACCACTAAAAAGACTGTCGGTTCTTCATTTTAACTTGTATGAGTGTCGTTAATGTAGATTTTTGTTGTTGATAATGTTTAGTCCAAAACCTAAATGTAAAAACCAATAGTCTCCAATGTATGCCTATGTACTTGTTCCTTGTATGGAAAAAGGAAACTTTTTACCTATACCTCTAAAGAGAGAAAAAGAACGAAACTCTATTGGTGATATTAGATTATATCAGTTTACAATGATCCTTAAATAGACCCCCAAACCAAGCAAATACGATATTACACCCATATAAGATGCCTGCTGTGAACTATTACCATTATAGTGATGTGTTTCAATACCGTTTGTCCACCCGGATGATTTGTTTACAGTAAACATATATGTATATCATTTTCAACCGTGACTGCAGGTTTATATAGAATGTAGCCTTATCCTTCTCCAAAATAACAGGATCGACTTTTGTATCTTTTTCTAAAGATTTGTAAATAGATAACAATGAACGTTCATGTACGCTAGCTGTATTATCAGGTGACTAATAAAGAGATATAAAGATCTCGTTTAGATGTTTGCTGTGTGTTTGTGAAATTATTCTTGGGTTGTACAGATACCACATCAGAATGCACGGGCGAGCGTCATTTTGATTGCGTTTTTGACGGAGAAATGCGTCAGCGACTGGTGTGCTCGTTAGAGCAAACATTGTGTTGAATTACTACTCCATGAGCAAATTGCCTTCGTATGAATGATGAGCTGAAGAAATAGCGTAAGCAAATTGCCGTATTGTGTGTAATGCCCTTTGCATATGCGCCGTCATTTGACTGACGTACTTTAGGACTGCGTCAGCATCTTTCCTTGAAATGACTCGACATGACAGAATGATACAATCATACAAAAGTGAATGAATAAATAAACACAGCCAACATTACGTAGAGCTACTTGTGTGTATTCAGTTACAGGCTTCATTAGCGCAGACTAGTAATAACGCAATACAGAAATTACGACTTCTTTGTATATATTGCGTCACTTAACTTGTATTAAAGTTCATACTACGTTATGCATGTGCCAGCGAAAGATTGTTTAATGTTTGCTCAGCTCAGAGACATCAAAGAGAGAGTAGAAAAAGAGGGGGCAGGGGAGGGTGGATGGGAGAGAGGAGAGAAACAGAGACATAAATATTAGGCCTATAAAGAGAAAAGCAAAAGAGACCGGGAAACGTTGTATGAAAGAGTTACAGAGGAAATTAAAAAGAAAGAAGAAAAATAAGAGGAGGATCATAAGAGATAGGGAAATCGGTAAATAAGGAATTTTGATAAACAGACGGGTGAAAGAGCTCTCTCTTTCAATTATCTGTTCATCAAATCCTCCTTGACGGAAAGAGAGAGCTTTAGAGTCAGAGAGAGAGAGAGAGAGAACAAAGAGAGTAATACGGGAATACAGTGTAACCTCGTTATAACGAGTTCCTTAGGCAATGAAAATTACTTTTTTTTTATATCAAGGCTAAACAAAAAATATATATATAAATCACCTCGTTATAATAATTATATTAAGCAAATATTAACCGACTACGAGGGTAATGGTACAAACTATCATCGCCGAGGTGATCACCGAAGCGATGGTAATTTGTATCCATTGCCCGGGTAAAGGAGGTTAATATTTGTTTTATATCCCACATCGGCAATAAGGTCTATTTAAAGATAAAGTTGTGTTCTGGTCATGCGATTGCATTGTGAAAGAAACGTTGTGGAATCGATCAGAAAAGGTTGATCATCTAGCATACAAGTATTGGTGTGTACTGCACGGTTCTAGAAACATCAAAAAAGATAAGAAATTTGGCCCAGTCTTGTTAAAGTAACAAGCACTGTACACAGAAAGATATAGGCCTATATGGGACTATACACGAACATGTGGCATAAGAATTCGTTCCGATTTGTATGATGTTACATGACATATTTAGAATATGAAGGCATTAAAAGAGCCATGCTTTTCCGGAAACATTTTTTATCTGATGTTCTTCCACACTTGCATAATAAAATGATAAGGCTAACAAATTATTGTTCACCTCTTCCCGGAACTCAAGCTTCTCTTTGAAGTGAATTTTACATCATCATTTAAATAAGACGGAAGAGAGCGGGTCTAAAGGTGAGGAGACAACATGATCCTCTAGGAGAACTACCCCCGGACAACTATCCTAGGGGTAGTTATCTGTGGGGCAAGTTGTCCTAGGGGGTAGTTGTCCGGGGGTAGTTGTCCTAGGGGAGTTTTCTGGTGGGTAGTTGTCCGTGGGGTAGTTATCCTGGGGAGTAGTCGTCCTAGAGGGTGGTTGCCCTAGGGGTAGTTGTCCTAGGGGTATAGTTGTCCTAGGCGGTAGTTGACTGTGGGTGGTTATCCGGGGGTGGATGTCCAGTGGGTAGGTGTCCGGATACGCATCTATAGCATATAAGTACTGGTGCGTACTTCAAGGTTCTAGAATCATCAAAATGGTACACTGTTAGAACAAGTATTACAATTTTTAATCAAGTTGGTTAAAATTTTAATCAACCACGGATTACCAGGTGAATCACACAATCGTTGGTTAAACTTTAACCAACAGCCTGTTGATTAAAATTTAACCTGTGGTTGATTAAAAATTTTAATCATTTATTGGTTAAAAAAATTTGCTCAATGTTGGTTAAAATGGTGTTGATTAAACTTTAACCATTTGTTGATTAAAATTTTAATCTTTTGTTGGTTATTTATGCTTTGTTCGGGGCTGATTCACATGTTGTTGGTTAAACTTACATGGGCCGTTGGTTAAAATTGTAACCATTGTAGGTTAATTATTTTTTGATTCACACGATGTTGGTTAAACTTTAGTGGGTTGTTGGTTACAGTTATAACCACTGTTGGTTAAACTTACGGGGGTTTGGAGGTCTTATCCTCGTGATTGCAGGTAAGAAATGGTTTAATATGATTATCATCAATGCTAAGACTGGAAGGAAGAAGTGAAATAAGGTTCTTGCTCAAATTAAAAACGCTTTGTGTCCCGGCCCGTAGGTTGTATTGTAGCTCAGCCAGTAAGTGTAACGGATGACCTACCCAAATTGCATGCATGAAGACGTTTCACTTTATGATGACATCTTATTTTATATTTAATTGTTTTAAACAATTAGATACAATTAGATTTAAAAAATAAGATTATTATTCATGCATGCAATTTGGGTAGGTGATCCGTAATAGGCCTACACTTCTCCCCGGCACTTCTCCTTCTTTAATTGGGTCTGCCTCCTTCACGGTTGAAGATTATTGCAGACTGATGAGTGTGTGTGTGCGCTTACGTTAGCCAGGTGCACGGTGCAATCAAAATGTTACTTATTGGCCCGGCTTATTGGTTGAGCAACGTACAGCCTAGGGGACACAAATCGTTTTTGATTTGAGCAAGAACCTTATTTCACTTCTTCCTTACAATCTTAGAATTGATGATGATAATATTAAAATAATTTCTTACCTGAAAACACGGAGATAAGACCGTCCAAACCCCCATTTCTCAGGTCCTGGCGACAACCTCCATTGTTAATTTTGTCGCACGCGTAAACTGCATGTACTTTGCATGTACTTAATTTATTTGTATGTCGAGCGATCGCTAGCTACGCGCTTCGATATCGTTCCGTTGGGTCACGTGACCAGTACTTTAATCAACATTGATTAAACTTTAACCGGAAGGGGGCTTTCATTACTGTCGGAATTTTGTTTTTAATCCATGCTGGGTTACAATTTTTGCCAACGACTTAGACTTAACCAACATAGGTTAAAAGGAATAATTTTGATCAACACTGTTTTTAACCAACGCAAGATTAAAAGTAAATTTTAATCAACACTACATTTTTAACCAACGTTGAGCGTTTTTTAATCAACAATTTTTTAACCCGCAGTTTTTTAATACGTGTTTTAACAGTGTAAGAAACTTGCCCCAGTCTTGGAAAAAGTAACAAGCACTGTTACATGTCATTACATAAGCCGTTACATTTCATATTTAGAATATGAAAGCATTTGAAGAGCCATGCTGTTCAGGGAACATTTTTATCTAGTGTTCTTCCACACTTGCATACAAACCACGAAAACGCTCACCAATCATTTTTTCATCTTTCCCCAGAACTCAGCCTTTTCTTTAGGTCATCCAATCTTTTTCTCAATAAAAAAAAATTATAAAAAAATTACATCTCATCAATTAATCTATTCCGTCTATTCCAGACCTCTCCTTCCTCCTTTTGCTTCTTATTCCATTCTATTTTTCTCTTCTCCGTCTCATAATTGCATCTGTCATGTATGTGGTCTCGTTTTTATTTGCCTTATAAAATGTCAGCCCCTACGTTGTACTATTATGTACCCCTATCTCTCTCTCTCTCTCTCTCTCTATCCCAAATACTACCTTTCATGCTCTTCAAATGACCAGTTATTTTAACAAGCTTATACAAATTGAAAGAAGAATTACAGTAACACATCATCTGTATGCAATCATATTTAACATAAAATCGTAAATGTAAACATTACATCAACATCAGGAACGTAAGACCTATGAAAGAGAAAACAATTTTACGCTAGTAATAAAGCAAACTTGGTATAAATAGTCAGATAACGATGTCAACACATTTTAATTAATTGATAGTTCACAGGCTCATATATCTTAACAGTCATATATAATATAAAATGAAGCATTTATATTACAAAGTCGCCGTTTAAGGATACAGAGTTATGCATGGAAATGCTATATTTACATCGAATGCAAGGAAATTTATTAGTAGAATTCGTCAAAGAACAAGGAATCATTGCCGACTTATTAATTGATTAATTGAACTGTTTAGATTATCAAACATTCGGAAATGATATGGAGCATATTACCTTTAGTGTATTAAAGGCTTGGTTAGATATGGAACTTTTCTTTAAATATGTAAATGAATGGCAACTGCGCGCAACAAAGGACTTGCGCGTATTCACTGAACTCTGTGTTATAAAGTATATAACTGCAACGTCATTTTAAAAACCACCGCGGTTTCTATAATCTATATTGAGAATCAATCACATATGAAGTACAGATGAAATAAAGAATCGAATTGTGCATTGCTTTGAACGAAAATGCGTTGTAGTTGGCTATGAAATCATAGAAACGATATGAGCAAATGTGCAGACTTATGCACAAAAGTCCAACCTGAGTATGATTATACATGAAATATATACAAACAATTGACATTCACCATTATAATGTGTAGACTTATGTACAAGAATACAATCTCAGTATTTCATACACATGTAATATATTATGCAATGGAGATTCACTATTATAATGCGCAGACTTATGCACAAAAGTACAATCTCAGTATGATATTACATGAGATATATATATATACATTGCACATTAAATGTTATAATGCGCAGACTTATGCACAAAAATCCAATCTCAGTATGACATTACATGAAATATATATGCATTTGACATTCACCATTATAATGTGCATCCAATCTCAGTTTGATATTACATTAAATATATATATTAAACATTGGACATTTAACCATATGATGTGCAGACTTATGCACACATATCCAATCACATGATAATACATGAAATATATATAAACATTGGACATTAAACATTATGGTGTGCAGACTTATGCACAAAAATCCAATCTCATGATAATACATGAAATATAAATACATTTGATATTTAACATTATGGTGGGCAGACTTATGAACACAAATCCAATCACATTATAATACATGAAATATAAATACATTTGATATTTAACATTATGGTGGGCAGACTTATGAACACAAATCCAATCACATTATAATACATGAAATATAAATACATTTAAAATTCACTATTATAATATGCAGACTTATGCAAACAAATCAAATTTCAGTATGATATTACATGAAATATATATGCAATTGACATCCACCATTATAATGTGCAGATTTATGCACAGAAATCCAATCGCAGTATGATAGTACATGAAATATATATGCAATTGACATCCACCATTATAATGTGCAGACTTATGCACAGAAATCAAATCGCAGTATGATAATACATGAAATATATATAAACATTGTACATTCACCAATATAATGTGCAGACTTATGCACAAAATCTAATCTCAGTATGATAGTACATAAAATATATATGCGATGAACATCCACCATTATAATGTGCAGACTTATGCACAAAAATCAAATTTCAGTATGATAGTACATACAATTTATATGCAATGGACATTCACCATAATGATGGGCAGGCTTGTGTACACAAATCCAATCTTAGTATGATATTATTTTAAATGTATATGCGATGGACATTCATTTATTGCAACCATGAGTTGGATTTCATACAGTAAAAAAGGCAGGCTTAAAAATGGTTCATAATAGAGTTATATGTATATATACTTTGTACAATAAAACTGTATAAATTGACACTTTAAATACATAGATATGAAAAGAAAAAGAAGAAGAAAAAAACACTCAAGAGCAATCGCATTTAAACATAATTATAAGGTACATGGGACTTCACAAGACCAATAATCATATATCAACTGACATCAACGTATTGTTAAACAATTAAAATTGAGAAAGATTTTGAATGAAAGAGAGAGACAGTAAATCCAAATTGAGTGGTGGTATAATGCATTATTCCTAAAAATATATCCAGTCAAATTCAATTGATATACAATTTGTTACATTCTAAATTATTTTGAAATTCATATAATAAGCAAATGTGTAATTTAAGTAAAACGTTTACACAGCACTTTAATTCAATATAAAATTGGCAATAATTATTAATAATTAAATTTAATACCCTGTACAAAGCTTGGATACAAGTACCCCCAAGTTTGATACTACTAATAAACCGGTGTCGTATAATAATGACAAATATGTAAAATAAGATTTAAACATAATTATAAGGTATATGGGACTTCACAGGACCAACAATCATATATCAACTGACATCAACGTATTGTTCAACGATTAAAATTGAGAAAGATTTTGAAAGAAAGAGAGAGACAGTAAACCCAAATTGAGTAGTGGTATAATGCATTATTCGTAAAACATATATCCATATAAAAGCAATTGCCATACACTAATATCATATGCAGACTTACGCATACAAAAATCCAATCTCAGTTTGATATTACATTAATTATAAATTTATTTGACATATACCATTACAATGCGCATACTTATGCACAAAAATCAAATCTCAGTACAATATTAAATAAAATGTAAATGCATTTGATGTTTAACATTATTATGTGCAAACTTATGCACAAACATCCAATCTCAGTATGATATTACATGAAATATAGCCTATATACACTGGACATTAAACATTATGGTATGCAGACTTACGCACAAAAATCCAAAAATCAGTATGATAATAAATGAAAAGTATATGCGATGGACATTCACCATTATAATGTGCAGACTTATGCACAGAAATCCAATCGCAGTATGATATTACATGAAATATAAATGCATTTGACATCCACCATTGTGATTTCAATTTCAATTTATTCATAATGTACATACTTATACACAAAAATGTAATCTCAGTATGATATTACATGAAATATATATGCATTTGACATTTTCCATTATCATGTGCAGACTTATGCACAGAAATACAATCTCAGTGTAATATTATATAAAATATAAATGCATTCGATATTTACCATTATAATGTGCAGACTTATGCACAAAAATCTAATCTCAGTATGATAACTCATAATATATATATACATTTCACATTTACCATTATAATGTGAAGACCTACGCACACAAATCCAATCTCAGTATAATATTACCTGACATATATATGCATTTGACATTTACTATTGTAATGTGCAGACTTATGCTCAAAAATCCAATCTCAGTATGATATTTAAGTAATATTGACTGCCTTCTGGGCAATACGACATATATCGCCCGAACCGAAGGTGAGGGTGATATATGACAAGTCGTATTGCCCTGAATTAGGCAGTCAATATTACTATTATTAACCACATCAGACATCTAGAGCAAATAAGAAACTCTTACTATCTTATACTCTTAAATTATGTAGGCTACACAGGGTTTCCTAGCATTAGAAGTTGCAAAAACATTGTCAAACCAGCACTGTTCATCCAGTGTTTGACAGATTTTCGATACACTGCAAACAGTTTGCCTAGGGTGTGATTGTTACGTCACAATGAGAGTTCGCGCAAAGTGCGCATTTTCTTATACACGATGCGCGATGTAAATTACAATAGCTGATGCGCGATGTAAAATTACAACTGGCACTATATTATTGCTCACTAGTTTAACACGCATTTTGCCATTGACTTTTCAGAGCGGGCTAAAATATTTGTCCATTGACTTACTGTATAACCTATATTGCCCGCCAAATTACACACAAATCCCATTGACTGTTCTGAGCGGGCTAAAATATTTGCGCATTGGTTAACTGTATAACCTATATTGCCCGCCAAATTACACACAAAATCCCATTGACTTTTCTGAGCGGACTAACTTATTGTAATTTTGTTGACTTATCCATCAAACCTTGAGGGCAATAACATTTAAAAATTGCCCTGCTCAGATGTCTGATACGGTTAATAATACATGATATATCAAAGCATTTTACATTTACCATTATAATGTGCAGATTTATGCATGAAAATGTAATCTCAGTATGATATTACATGAAATATATATGCATTTAACATTTACCATTATCATGTGCAGACTTATGCACAAAAATCCAATATCAGTCTGATATTATATAACAAATATAAACATTTTACATTCTTTATTACAATCCGCAGACTTATGCACACAAATCTCATCCCATTGTGATATTGAACGACACATATATGCAATAAATATTCACCTTTGTATTGTGCAGACTTATGCACTTATATTTGTGAGCTCAACAGAGTGAGATATATCATATGAAATACATATACATTGAACATTAAACATCGTGTACAGACTTATGCACAATAATCCACACTGAGCATCAGGATATGATTTTTAGGGTATCTATATAAATTGGACATTTACCATTGTAATGTCCAGACCTATTCACACAAATCAAATCTAATCGAGGAGGTATGATATCATATTAATTGACATCTGTAACTTTTTACCTAGTTAGTCCAAAATCTAAGTAGATTGTCTTCCATATAGCTCCGTTTAGTCTCATCTGACAACGCCCCCTATCGTCAGAGTCCAGCAGCCTATAAACAAGTTAGCCTACGGACTTTTACCCACAACAAAAAATCGTTAATAATTCATTTTTTGTTTAAACGAAAAGCACATCTACCCCGACGTACGTTGACACTTTCTCTTTCATTGGAACCCCCATGTCCCATTGACTTTTGAAAGTTCACCCACCGTCATTTGATCAGAATATGTCGCAAGCTCGCCATTGCATATATAACGCATGTGTAACAAGTCGAACTTTGGAAGCAATTTACCACGCGATTGTAAGATTATAGGTCAAGCACACGAAGGATAAGAAGCATGAATTATCATAGATCAGTTCTGCTTGGTTCATTATGTCCACGTCAGCCAATCCCCACCCGTAATTTTTCCATTTAGTACAGGCAAACATTTTGCCGAGGTAAGCAAAAACATGAATATTCATGACACACCATGGACTATTCGATTATTAACAGAGGGGTGCAATTGTGCACCACTTCCGACTCCCCAACTTTCAGTCAAGTATTTCATTGTATTATGTAGTTTGGTAGGTTTATTTTACTAACTGTTTAATTATCAGATATCAATGATAGTTTAAAGATATGGAAAAAGTTCGTGTATTTTATATTTAGCAAAGCAATCTCACATACAAAATCACTATCAAGTGTCGTCTGATCCGCCGATTGCCGTCTGCTATATACGTTCTATAGACGGCGAACTAGCTACGTTTGTGCTGGCGGAAATGAGACAACCGGAGCAATATGATATGGTATGGTGATACATACACTCTAAGAAAAAGGGTGCAAAAAAGGTGTGCAAAATAAGAGTTTGCACCCTTCCCACAAGAATGAACCCTATCGACCAAAAAAGAGTGCAAAATAAAAGTTTGCATATTGCATGCATATTCATGATTACTTTACACGTTTTCACATACAAATACATTAATCATGTTTTGTTAACTCATAGCCTGCCATAAGGCTGCATGCACGCTATTGTTAAGGTGCCATGTACACGCTAGCAAGCTTTTGCTCCTCTGCTTCTTGCATGATTGCACGCAAATGTAATAGCAGTTACTGTTCATGCCCATTGGACTGTGCCTAATGTTTTGCACGCGCTATTCATAGAACCATCGCGTTAATCAGATTATCTCCAAAACAACCTGGCACGGGGGGGGGGGGGATTTGGGGCTTGGCACAATGGAGATTAGCCCTGTGGCAGGACAAGAGTTAAGCAAATTATGACAATGCACATCAATTTTGTGATTTATTTTTTTCCTTCGGCAATCATTATCCAATAGATTATTTTGTCTGATCATGTTACAATTACATTCACGTTTTAGCAATAGATATATTGATTATATGATTACTAACCAAGAAACAACATGCATGTTTAATATGAATTTGTGTACGAGCAAATTTCACGAGTATTCCTCGAGTATGGGTGCAGGATTGCACCTTTTAAATGGTGCAGGATTGAACCCCTAATGGTGATGTTATTGCCGGCATCGGTTTGCCCCCCTAATAGAGCAGGACTGAACCATTAAGGGTACTAACATGTCTCCTAAAAGGTGCAATCTGGCACCCTCTTAAAGGGTGCAGGATTGAACCCATAAAGGTGCTGCTAGTGTTGCATCGGTTTGCACCCCTAAAGGTGCAGGATTGAACCATAAAGGGTACTAACATGTCCCCTAAAAGGTTCAATCTGGCACCCTTTTAAAGGGTGCAAGATTGCACCTTTAAAAGGGGTGCAGGATTTAACCCCTAAAGGTGCTGCCAGTGTTGCATCGGTTTGCACCCCTAAAGGTGCATACTTGCACCATTTTTTCTTAGTGTGTACATACATACATACATACTATCATTAATTTTGAAGTTCATAACGTATTAAGTGGTTCTTGAAATATCGCAACAATTTTCCCCGCGTGGCTTACGCTTTGTTATTGTTGTTAATTACAATGGGGAACAATTAAACCCCCAAGTTCAACTTCTCTCAAAACATCATGTAAGTCAGCCACACTACGGGTTGATCTATCCTTCCATTTCGCAAAGCATTCCCTTGTTGCCTTCTCATAGTCGCTGTTAAACTTAACCACAATGTTCTGGGCCTGGGTGTGCTGGATTCCAAGTTTTTCGCTCAGCGTATCGTAGGCGTGACTTGGAATGTATCTAGCCAACTCATTTAGCATTGCGTCGCTCACTTCCCTGTTTAAATATAAGAAATATACAAACAAAGGTGAAGAAAAGGGTCAGATGTCGGAATGTCAGAGTTAAATTATCAGAGTAAAAATGTGAGAGGTATCAGATGTAAGAATAGGGACTTTTAGATTTGCACGTCGACAGCTTTGACTGCAACGTGTGACGTCATTTTAAGGCACTGCGCATGCGTTATGTCGTCTCAGTCGCCGATCGAGAATGCGTCAACCTTGATTTTCCTAAATCTAGTACATGCATACATACATACATATTGACATTTATATAGCGCCTTTACATGCTGAAAGGTACAAGTATGCCGCGTGCGCATAAAATATACAGTTCCTCAGGTAGACAAAGGAACATCCCTTCCCTGCTATTATGTAACAATGTGTAGAACAGGTGTCACATGCATATTCACCTGTTCTACACATATTTACATATTAGCAGTGAAGGGATGTTCTTTTGTTGAGGGTAGAATGAGGAACTGTATAGTTTGTCCTCTTTCTTTGTCCGTGATGTTTATTGTGTTACTTCCTGCATGCATATCGTCGAGTGCAATCTAAAAGATTTCTAATTGTAGCCAACATGGGCAGTTAAGTACGTTGACACGCATTATCAGTCGGCGTTCGTCGTGTTCTCGTCCACTCAATCTAAAAGTCCCTAATGTTAGAGGTGAGGGCCGGAGTACTCTACATAATCAAATGACATGATTACATTTTGATTTTACCTTTCCTTTTCCTCGATCATGTAGATCAACTTAATCAGCTTTATGAATGCCAAAAAATAGTAATGAGCCTATACATACTGCGTGGATTGAGAATATATTGCGGTGGCCGGTGAAGAGGGGGGGGGGGTCTAAAGGCTTCTAGCTATTCCGAACTGGGGTGACCAAGATGGTATCATCTCCGCCCCGCCATGGCCCTGGGAAGCGGGGGTGCTGGGGGTGCTGCAGCACCCCTGGAAATTCTTCAGGGGGTGCACAGCACCCCCTGCAAAAAAAATTGTCTGATATATTTCATGTATAGATCATTATGCTTCGTATAGGAAGAGAATTGTTTATTAACTTTTTGTATTCATCATATAAATCTTCATGAAGGAAAATCGTTCCCAGGGCCCTGCGCCCCGCCCTCTTAAAAAATGTTGGACCTTATTACGCTACTTGCAGTAACGTGGGAGAGGCATAATCATAACTCGTATGAATGTCGATTCATTTGTAAAGAACGACAGCAACATGATATTCCCCTCCATAAATATGTTTTATCGCTTGTTACGAAACTCATCCCTTTCATTATTGGAAGAGATCATTATTTTCTTTCCATCACAATATATATTGTGTATGTCCACTCATTGGCCTCAAATGAACATTCAATATAGACGAGTGCATGAATCAGCTTGAGCAAAGCACAGTATTTAGTTACCACAGTAAACTTCTGCGTCTCTGTGAGGCTCTTTCGCACGGTCATTCCCCGCACTCACATCTTTTCTCGCGCATAACACAAAGCCCATGAAGAAATCTCAACTCCTTGTCAAACAACTCCTAAACATCAGCATTCGATGCAATTGGTGAAGTTTGTATTCGAGTGGTGTCATATTATGTGAATGCAAGTCCACTTAAATCACAATGTACATGCAAGACATTTTTAATGTGACACCAGAAAACGGTTTCAATGTGCTAATACTTTCATTTTTTTTCCTCTTTTTAATCAACAAACATACATGCATGGATTATGAAGTTCTAAATAGCCTCTTCAATAAATAATACCCCATCTGCTGAGCTGCGACTGGGAATCAAAACCTTGGTATAATTATAATCCTCATAACATGAAGTTATAGTAACAAACAAACAACTGTTAATAAAAAGCCTGACATGTCATTGATGTGTGTGGGTGTGTGTGTGGACCACAAAGTAACCATCACTCTTACGGATGTTCTTGTGTACATCAGATTGGTCACTGTTTCAATGGAAAAAATTGTGATTTTGACTCATGGGTAAATTTGATCCAAAAAAAAGAAAATCATCATGTGTCTATGATGTTTGTTTTTGTCATAATATGGTACTAGTCACGATATAATACGTTCCCCGGAGAAGAAATAGTAGGGCTAAATGGGTAAATTTGATCGAAAAAAAGAAAATCATGTTTCTATGATGTTTTTTTTTGGTTATAATATGGTACTAGTCACGATATAATACGTTCCCCGGAGAAGAAATAGTAGGGCTCAGAAGCAGTCTTTGCTTTGTTAAACAAAGTTTTTAAAAGGGATTGTTACGATTGCATAAGCATAAACGCCTAGTCGTATTGTAACAATTTCCATAAGCAGCTCTCCATTAATTTAGGTAGAAGTATTCTGAAAATTTATTTTTTAAAGCTAAAACTAGGAGCTTGATTTGTCAGAGAAGACTTCGTCAATTTATATTTCAATTCTCTTTATATTTTGGTAGATACCCTTTTGTAAGCTCTCAAGGCCTATGGATCATTTATCCTCCAGGTATTTAGGATATCAAATGCCAACTCGCAACAATCGATCCTCTCTTCGAATATTTGAAGCCTTGTAAAGCATTATTTTTAAGATATATTCATTAATCTATACATTACATTTTATTATCAGCATTCTAATCTATTTTTGTATCATTCTTATTATCATTATTATTTGTATTAATATTTTTTTTGGGGGGGGGGCTGAACATAATTTAAAGGCCAACTCTTACATATTGGTGTGATATTCTGAGTATTCAACAATGTTAAATATACGCCTGTAAATGGACGATGGAATTTCTTCAAATTCCTAAAATTGTATTCTATGCTATGGTATGTATATGGTATGTCTATTTCTCCTTTTGTTTCTTAAAGGGTATATACTCATACACCTTTCAATACAAATCTGAGTTGAAGTCATAATCGGCGTTGATGAAGACATTGAAAATCATTAATTAAACGTTGTACCAAAAATAAAGCAAACAATCTTAGTTTATACACATTTGATCTACGGTGGCTATATTTTATATATAAGAACATTTTACCGAAGGAATATTAATCCTAAGTTTTTGCCTATCCTATCAATGAAACCTTGATCAAGAAAGATCATTAAGCCATTATTTAGTCATTTAGTGATAAGGAAGGAAATCTAACCTGGCTCTAGCAGTAGAAACTTCACCGGCTGCTGCTGATGCATCATGAGAAGGAATTGCGACTGATGTAGAAAGCGACGGTCTCGGGGATGTGGAAACTGTGTCTCCTAGTAATGTCTCGGTGATTCCTGATGGTAAGAGTAGGACATTTTGTTGACTTCGTAAGATTTTGTATTCATTATGTTCGTGTTATTGGTGGTAAAATGAGGTTACATTATACATTTGATTGCGATTCAATCACAAACAAAATCATGTTTTAATGAGTAAATCTTGTTAACTCATATTGTTATTTGTTTATAATTCGATCAAAATTAATGTTGTGACTTCAAGTTTGAATTTAAAAGATCTGTATTAATTAATGTAATCGAAATCCTCACATCTCCACCAAGCTTATTTCTTAAAATTGGAGGGGGCAAGAAATAACAAGCTAAAGCCATGGTAATAATCGGGGCAGCGCCAGGAGCGTCACAACGTGACGAACATGTGCGCTATTTAAGAAGTCACCATTATTATTATTATTATTATTATTTTATTATAAAAAAGTACAAAGCAAATAGTAGGTGAGTTTTCATCGTAAATCGATCCGGTTTATTGTGTGTGCATGGAGAGTGAAAGTAAATTTCACTTAAAAACTGGCTTTATCAACATATTTTTTGTTTAAATAATAAGAAAATTAAATTTAACTAAAAAGTACATAACCACACAGTAGGCATGTCTTTATCCTAAAGCGGAAATTGACAGGGCTTTCTTTTTAATAGTAAATGTCTGCCTATGACACTCATAATGTACGTCCATTAAAAAAGCTTGCACATCTCTAACAAAAGATGGAGCATGGTGTAAAATGTAATTGATGTGACGAGGAAAACAACTTCCTTTACTAAAATGTGCAGTTGAAAGTAAATACCAATGGCAGTTACTCTAGATAGAATTAAAAAAAATAAAAAAAGCCTAAGTCAAGATTCCCGCTTCTATCTCATCCGTCAATGACGAGGGATATTTCATGTATTACAACCAAATGTTTTGAAGTTTCAACACCCTCGGTGATAACTTTTAAAGTAAAAAAATAAACAGTTTCCTATGATGCATTGGTTATTTTCTACATGCCCTCAACCTTCCAAGACTTGTCAAATGTCCGCCGCTGACAGATTGCATGTATGGATAACATTTGTGAATTTCTCGGTTGCTTTGATTCTATCTGATGTTATTTACCTTCTAAGTGCATGGGAACTAAGAGCTCCTTTGTAGTGCTTTGTTCCAAGATGAACTGTAATATCACTTTATTCTTGTCGTAGGTTCGTGTATCCGCTTTAAACATCACTTTTTGCTCTGTCAGATGGCGAATTTCCCTTTCCTGTAGAGTCTACGAAATAATCATATATATATATATATATTTCTGGAACACCCGTTGTAAGGTCAGAGTTGAGAATTCTCGTACTTATATATATATATATATACGTATATATATATATATATATATATATACGTGTGTGTACATATGTATTCATGAATGAGTATGTGCGTGAGTGTGTTTTGTGTGTGTGGGTATTCATTTATGAATATCAAATTTAAAAATAAACTGTACATACCCGTCAGACCGTTCTTTCTATTTTGTATTGCGAAAATAAATATCGTAACATAAACAGGGTTGTTTCGTATAAAGTAACATCACAATTTTCCAATATAAACGGCACGTGGCAAAAACGTAGTTTTTTACAAGAGATAAAAACATATTCACTAAAATTGGTCCTTCCTTATTAACAGAGATGATTCTAGACACCCTGACAGACTACCGTTTTTTGAAGTACTTGAATGACCCACATGCTGACTGGCTCTCTTTATCTCTATTCTAGCTACCTCGAAAATGGATTTGTAACGTAGTTAGATCTCTTAAAAACTAAAGAAAAAGTTCCAAGAGTCATTTATTATATTAAATTATATACCTCACTTAAGAAATCCAGCCATCTGATTGGTCGAAAGTGCAGTCGTGAATTTAGCCATTCCCGTAAATAAACAGAAATGCCAAACCTATGTAATAGTTCTAGAGTAAATTAGTAAAATCCCGGCAAAATTCCAGTTACCGGGAAAATAGTTCAATCTTGCTGAAATACCCATAGGTTCACGTGTTTACGAATACCATACATTTTGTGTGTGCGAATTGGTCGCTTAATATTTAGATTTGTTAATAAGGCGACTGGTACTTCGATCGTACTACTAAATCCGGCCTAGATTCTACTTATAGTTTCCAAACAAGGCAAAAATGGCTGAAGAAACACTTCCTAGATTTCAACTTCTTGATGATGATCAATTGCAAGACTTGATTAATTCTGCTGACAGCAAGAACACCAAAAGGGTACGTGAAATTCTCCATAAAAGATTCGAAGAATAGGTCTAGATATAGGCTACCTTCAAGTTATCAACACAGACCTCGATCGCGTATTAAAAAAACTTCCAAATTCGGAGCTGGGCAACGTAGATCTAGGCCTAGGCCTATTCCAAAAGTTTTACGCTGGAGCTATAGGCCTAGACGGAAGAACGGTTCTTTATACATAAAGAAGTCAATGTTAACTATTAGATTCAGACTTCAACGTCATTTCCTCAATTCTAACAATGTCGACATCATAAATTAAGCATGAAGATTTTTCGAATTCGACGAGAGTTTTTAAGTGCTTTTCAGCAATGCTTAAACAAGAAGGAAAGGGAGTTGTGAATCATAAACCAGCTATCTCAGCAGAAGACATGGACTAAATCCAAGGTTCGCTTGATTTGGATGATTCTTTAGGTCTTTAGGTCTTCGGGACAAGGTATTTATGTTATGACACTCAACAGCTTCGGAATTTGTGAGGAATTAGGCCTAGATCTGGGGGAAAATACAACATAGATTCCTAGAGGCTAGATCTAGACTAGTCTAACTCTCAAAGATACACTCATAAAAACAACCATGTAGATAAACTAGAGAAAAGCCAAGGTGGTGTCATAAGTTGACTCTTTCTTCAGCATATAAAAGTAGCAATGACTGCTTTAATTTTCGAGACATAGTTGTTTTTATACGCTCAAGGGGAGGTTACAATCGTGCTATTGCCCGAGGCGTGCCGAGGGCAATGGCACGATTGTAACCTCTCCTTGAGCGTATAAAAACAACTATGTCTCTCAAAGCAGTCATTATTACTATACTATATTGTAGATCGATCTGCCATACGTTCAACTTTCCATTACTAAAAAGAATTTTGAGCAAAATATTGAACATAATTCTTGGGGCACCATACTGTATTTAAGGTTAAACGTTAACGAACTAATTTAGACAATTGAAATGCTAGGTGGTTGGGCAAATGAAGTTGCAACAAATAGAAGTTAATCAACCATAACTTGCCTAACTCTCGAATTGCCAAATTATGAGTTTTACATAATTTGAAATTAATAAATAGCTCAATTAACTGATGCAAACAAAAAGCATCATCCAATTCTATAACTGAACATTTATTGAGTACATATGGGCCTAATTGCGAAAAAGGCATTTGTCCAACTCTATACAAATACAAAATAAAGATTTGGGGCATTAATTGTCTTACTTTCATTTCGTTAACTGATACTTTGCATTCCAAATCTAAGGAACCTTGAACATGTAGATTTAAGCTGCTCGTTTGAATGTTACCTTTGCCTTGTCTTTCATGGTGCTTTCTAGGCAAGTAATCTTCAGTCCTCCAGAACGCCACCTAACTAAGAATTGCTCTCCCGTGATCGGAGCCATGTATCCAGGCTGCACCTTAAAAGTTGAGAAAAGGCATTGAATAGTTCAAGTTAAAATGCGTTTCCACTCAATAAAGTGTAAACAATAAGTTATATATAAAGATAAATAGAGTACGAAGAAGAAAAAAGAACTAGAAATTTAATTCGTCATGGGGACGAATTAGGTGGTCTGTTTTCAATTTTATGATCATTGAAAAGTCAAAAAAGAAAAAAAAATGAAGAAAAAAAATTGTTGGAGACTCCCGGACTCGAACCAGGGATCTCGAGGTCCGAAGTCAAGTGCGTTACCGATATACCAAAACATTTCCCATAGCGATTACACGTAAACGGAAAATGAAATTCTCAAATCCCACTTTGCAAGTGAAATATGAGCATGATCCCGTTATCTGATCGAGAAATAAATGGCACATTTGTGATAGCTTATTGTCTCAGCTACAACATACTCGATGCTCAGCGAAAACGAAGAAAAGACGACGGAGATATTGCTCGTGAAAGACGGGAATGTAGAATCCAGTTTTCAGAAAAAGTCATGTCCCATAGAGAATACACGCAAAATGTAAAAAATTGACATGCCTCCTTTAATCGCAAAAATACGCCATGATGCTTTCGTCAAAATGAAAATTCGTGGCCACTGCATCTGTAGAGAATTGTCTCAGCTAAAACATATCAAATTTTGGATGAAAATTGATCAATATTTACAGAGATACAATCAATTTTCTAAAAATATGATGACGTCATAATATGCAAATTAAAATTTTGAGTTCGGAGGCCATTATGATGACGTCATGAGTTAATTGAGGGTCAAATGTGACATGAAATCATATTTCCAATTCATATTCTATCAAAATATGAAAAAGAAATTGGATTCACTTTGCATCCTAAAGCGCTACAATGGATTTTGTATAGGCATGTTTTTGCCCATGTATGCTATGTATTACAAGAGCTCGCACGCACGGACAATTTTTTAAACGGACGCTTATTCCGTTATTACTGAGCATAAAAAGGTGAACAAGGTATCAAAATGCTTGGAAAAATGTGCCAAATATGATGACAGAGAAAATTTGGCGATTTTATGTTGAAAAATACCAGTACGGGTGAAAACGCGCGCGCATGGGCGTGTGCGCGTTTTTTGTGAAACGCTTAACATGGCCTGAAACGTATGCAAAATTAATTTGAGACGATTTAGAGCATTTTTATTTTTTGCGTGCGCGCTGACGCGCGGACGTACGCATGCGCGCGCGTTTTTTGACCCGAAATTGATCGGACGGATAATGACCTTAATCATGATAAATATGAATGAGAAATGCCTTTCCGTTATGAAGATATGATCATGAGTAAAAAGTACCAAAAAAAAACACAAAATGGCGCCTGGATGACGTCATGAAGAATTGATGACCTTGAAAATGTTCCTGTCACGTCTTATGACAATGACCTATGACTGTGCCAAAATTGAACGAAATTGACTGAACTGATCTTGAGTTATCATCTGAACAAAAAAGTGTGGAGAAATAAAAATAAAGAAATAAATAATAAATAATAAATAATAAATAAAGAAAGAAAATTCTGACGAAAACAATAGGTGATCTGTCGAAAACGACAGACCACCTAATAATAAATAAAGAAAGAAAATTCTGACGAAAACAATAGGTGATCTGTCGAAAACGACAGACCACCTAAAAAGGAAAGAAAGGATATTGACACATGAACATATAGATTCAGAGCTACAGAAAATTAATATTCAAAAGACCAGAAGAGGATATACTTAAAAAAACAGAAAAACTGCAAAAATCACGAGAGATATATGTAACTCAACCTTCGTTATAACATTTCCATAAATGATAATAATAATTATTATTGTTTCTTAATCATTCTTTTATTGATCAAACGTGCCGAACAAGGATACGAAAAAGCCCAGGAGAACACTACATTATTAGAAGATGCAATGTATTAAAAATATATGTATATATAATAATTGGGTAAGCACATAGGTATTAATGCTTCTCTTCCTGCGGACCCTCCAATCATTATTACCTTGTCATTGCCAGGTACCCATTTACATCAGGATGGAGAGTAGTAATTGTGGATTTATGTCTTGACAAAGAACCTCAGTGCCTGACTGCGATTCGAAACCCCAACTCTTCGATTAAAAGTTAAGTGAATGGTCAACTATACCACCATGACACCTCTATGTCATCTGTTTACTCTTGAATTGATGAAGATTTACGACCGTCCGTGACTAAAGTAGGGATATTATGAAGGCAAATTAAGAAGATAATGATAAAGGGCAAAGAAGAAGAAAATAAGAGAAATTGAGACGAGAAAACAACCAACCTCTTTTTCAATGTTTGCATTCCTTACATGGACAAACAACACGTGTTCAGCATTTCTCGGAGTTGACACTGGAATGTACGGTGTACAAATAACACGTTTTCCGATGAATACCCATGTGATGATAGCTACAATCCAAAATTCGGAGAAGTGGTTTATGTGGACATCTAGGTCTTCATGTCTTACAACACATCGTGGGCTACCGTTGGAAGAAGGAATCGCTGTAAAACTTTCAGAAGCTAGTCATGCAAAATATCAAGAAAGAAAATCTAGTAAACGTAGGTTTACCAATACTTTAGCACAACTATAAAATAAGAAAATGATATACTTCAATGTCAAAAACTATATGTTCCGGAATAAGCATTGCATTTTTCTACATTATATCACAGAATGTCAGCAGCAATGTATTTTCCTCTCTAAACACTAACCATTAATGATATTTCTACCCTCTTTTTCCCAATCTTAACCAATACTACCTCATATCTTAGGGTTTAAAGGGCTTTTTTGTTTAGGGGGGTGGAAGAACAAATTAATTTTTGTAACTTTTCAATTAAATTCCTTGATCATAATATATTACTTTATTTAATGAATGGGACAGACAGGAGAGAGAGAGAGACAATGAGAAAGACCAGACATTACCACTCTTGCGATAATAAGTGACGACTTTTGCAGCCTCTGGCTTTGTGAATATACCACAATGGGGCATCGTTACTGTCACCGGATTGTCAAAGGTTGCATCGGGTGGCGACATTCTCAAGCCAAAGGAAATAATAGCTTCCGTTTCCTTCAGCACCAACTCAGGTGGAATGTCAAAGATTGGTTCGACGGTGACATCTTTTGCGCTGTAAGCTCCATTTGGTGGAATTCTTACTTCAATACCATGCTTCTCTAGTCGGATCACGTCAGTATCCTCACTCAAATCATCCCTGCTTTCAGGATTTTGAACTGGGCTTTCTTCCTGGGGGGCGCTCGGTGAAGAGATTTGGTGAACAGACTCTGTCATCTGACCCTCGTCATCTGCAGGTTGTGAAGTGTATTCATGCGGTCTGAAATCCGCCGGCTTTGCTCTTTTTCCAGCTTCTATCCATGCAAAAATGGCTCGCTTGGAACGCTCTTTTTCTGTAAATGATTTTAGATACACTACTCGTAATAATTACTGGATTTGTATAGTGCCTTTTTCCAGAAATAAAATCCTACTTCTGAACAGAATTAACAACGTTTGGGGTAGTTGGACTTTTTAAACACTGATTTTACAATAAGAATAAATAATAATACATAAAACGTAAAGTTATACATTATAAACTTGCATTTCATTTGTAATTAATAGGGGTCTTAATATCGATTCATTCACATTGTATGAAGGCGAACATGTAAAAATTATTCAATTGCTGCGCTTTGAAATATGATCCATTCTGTAAAAATATTACAGATATAAAGGGGATGCCTACCTTCATCTTCATGATGCTCGTCAATACTCAAAACTCTAAAAATGAAAGACCAGAATTGTAGAAAAATGTTAAGCAATATCCAGGTACAGACAAAAGATACGTATCATCTTATAGCAATCTCAGATTCTATTATTAACACGAGATTCATTTGATCGTCATGTTGACGTTTTATATAACTATCAAGAAGTTGCTTTTGAAAATGATATCCAAAAAGGTGTAGAAGTTGTCAACATAAATAAAGTGATTATTACACACAAGTCTTATCCCAACCTGACTGGGGATTTACCCTTGACTAGGCCTTGGCCTTTGCTAATCGCTGCACATATACTCAATTATCGTGTTATGTATCGTTCTGTACTGCATGTTTTTATTTCAAATGTAATATTTTGATTTTTTTGTTCTGCTCTGTTTTACATATTTTACTGTCTTTATTAGTTTTGTGGTAATAAACAAATTGAAGTAATTTTTCGCAATTCTTATTACAAGTAATCAGGGTTAGCCCATTGGAAACAAGTGAAAAGCAGACAATATACCTATGAACTCTGTCAGGTATGTGTTTATAAGTTGAGGAGGTCCGTCTACGTGCACGAACTGAACGGGGAATGTATTCGCCATCTGAAATGAACATTAAAAAAATGAACGTTATTATAAATATCTGTCTGAGACTCAACAAACATATTTAAACTCGACACAAAATACAAAAAATGATCTTGTGTCTCCTTGCAAGAACCTAATAATTAACTCACAAACTACCTTTGAATGCTGAAATGGCATATAATAGCAGGATACGTGAAGCGGGCCCACCTAATGCTATTGAGAAATACTTCCCAATTGATTAAATTGACTTAAGTATTAATAAACAACTAAATTATTTACACCCTTCTCACTCTATGTTATTTAAACATTAGAAGAAGAACTTTAGTAGAAGATAGGGCAACTTACAACGTTTCGGAAAGCGAACCCCCCTCTCCTCCTCTAGCAACGTGCTGTAACTGTACGATGATAATAATAATAACAACATCAACAATACTACTAATACTACTACTACAACTACTACTAATAATAATAATAATAACAATTATAATAATAATAATAATAATAATAATAATAATAATACAAATAAAAATAATGATAATGTAACCATTACAATAATGATAATATTGATCATAATAATGATAACGATAATTATGATAATAATGATAATAAAACTGTTGTTCACCCATGAAAGCCTCATCAGCCTCATTTCTATTCTTCCTGAGGTCCTGCAATTATATTTACTTGTGATTTTTTGGTCCGAACGTATTTTGTTTTTAGTCTCGGGTCACAGGGAGAGAGTTTTATCGCAAATTACAATAAACGCCAAATCCATCCTGGATCTGTAAAAATGTTTCCTTAAAGTGTGTTTAATTTGCACTGTTGTAAAGGTAAAAACACTGTGTTTTTGGCAAAAGGCTATAACGCCTTTATAATTCTTCTGTACCTGATAGAAGCTAGAAACTAATGATACCCTTTGAAACGCATTTCAAAGTCATGTTATACCTGCTTGAGGAGTCGCTTCGGACACTGGGAGTGTTAGGTCGCTTATGATCAAGCCTCTCCGCCCAGTGCCCCCTTGCTCCTGGAATCTGTGGAGGGGGAAAAACCATCGCCAGTTGTCGAATAGGCAAGGTGTTGCAAATTTGAGATATGGTTTCCAAATCATTAGCAGTGATCTCAACAATGTAATGTTATAGCCCAATAATCGAACGATAATATGAGACTATTATATTGTTTTTCGATTTTTTTTTTTTTTCCATGAACATCAGAAATACATTATTGAAAATATGTTTGTCTTCGGTTAACTCAATAGATCAGCAAATATTTTTTTTTTGAGAAGTAAATTTATTTATATTATGAATGTAAATTACCTTAGATATATGTTTGTTAATTTGTTGCAAATGAAAATCAATAAAATCCCTGTTGAGGGAAAAATTATGAAGAAAAAAAAATTGAATTACAGCAATACTATAGGGTAAGATTAATTTTTTCTCAAAATAAAGTTTGTAATCAATATTTCCCAAATCATAAACAAGTTTAAGCAAATTTACAAAATGAAAGATACATACCTTTGACAAAGATAAGTACAATGAGACGGATAGAAAGAGAGGTTCTTTTAAATTTCTGTGACATATTAAAGAATGATTATTCATTACAATTTTCTCTACGATCCCTTTGCTGTTTCTCCTATTTAAGCTATAGCTTAAACACCTTCTGTGTTATTTGGGACAGATAAGTGTCAAACGCATTTATAGACTATACATGTTCCTAACTATTATATCATCAAATTTATTGACTCGAATTCAAATTCAGTGCCTTTACTAGATCCACATCTACATGAGGGCAATATGAATTGATAGTAGATCACCACGCCCACAAACCATCAAGGCTCCTACCTAAATCGGTGATACTCTTTCTGCCCTGTCAGATGTAGGCCTACATATGTTGAAAGAGTTACAAATGTGGTTGGCTGCTAAGCAGGCCTATGTATGCACAATATACACATTGATAACGACTAGTCCACGAATAAGTGGTAAAGATCTTGGCCCCGTTTCATAAAGCCTACCATTTGTGGTGATTTTGCAATTAATGGTAAATTCCATGGAAACCTTGATTTGATTGGCTGTTGAGTGATGTTGCCATGTTAGTTAATACTGATGGCAAACTTATCACC
Source organism: Strongylocentrotus droebachiensis (assembly GCA_035222895.1). Taxonomy (NCBI): domain Eukaryota; kingdom Metazoa; phylum Echinodermata; class Echinoidea; order Camarodonta; family Strongylocentrotidae; genus Strongylocentrotus; species Strongylocentrotus droebachiensis. The sequence goes on from JAVYIG010003663.1 coordinate 106,368, forward strand.
GGTGGTATATGTTTTATGCAAAGGGACCCTGGTTTGGAAGTACATGCTACGTATCTTGAAATATTAACTACAAACACCTACCGCGTGGAAACACTCACCTCCATCTTATACGCATGTCGGCCTACTGTCGGGGCGGTCCTTGATACTTCACGCGGGAATTCTCCTTCAAACACGTCTTCCACATTGTTGTCAGGTCCCTTATCTTTATAGAGAAGGTAAAAAAACGGAGACCGTGTAGAAATGTTTTTCAACCTTATTGATCAATTGGATTCGAGTAATAAACTTTATTGTATGATCCTTTAATGTTTAAGGTTCTGTTTATCCCCAAGCTTGTTTTAGAATGTGTTTAATTGTGTTTCAATATTTAGCGCGTTCTTACCCGATCTTCGTCCTTGTTCCAAAACAGGGATTGAATGTCTTGAATCGCTCACAGACTTCCACACTTCTCTTAGAGGATCGTCTATTATGGAGACAGAGTGCTGCAAGCATTTCCAATAGCGGATCATGAAGATAGCAGCTTTTTGATTTTGGGTATAAACCCCAGACTCCTCATGCTGTCTGCTTCTGCACTGGATGATGTCAAGTGTTTGGTAGGACATACCCAATGCTAGACCAAGATGGTAGTACTGATCAGTGTTCATCTCTTTTGTGATGAAATCCTCACTCCGAATTTCTTCAGCGTTGCTTTAAATGGGAATGCAGGGAGAAGAGAGAAAGGGCCCTGATTTAATTTATTAGTAAGGCTAAATAATTTCATTTTCTAGCATCCCAGATTTTTGTATTTTTCCTCTACTGGTTCTTTCAATAATACAGTAATGCATTGTATTTTATCTCGTGTAAAGGTGTTCATATTTTTCAGCTGACACAATCGACATTAAAAAATCATTAATAGTAAACAAAAATAATAATGATTAAGAGCTAGCTACACAGGGGAAAAGGCATAGTAGTAATAATAATGAGCAAAATAGAATTGGCACAACAAGTTGTTAAAGTAAAACAAATATGTTTTCTTAGAGTAATTTTACCTAAGGTCAGTGTTTGATCCGGGGACAATCTCATCTAGGCTTGAGTGTATGTCGGTGGAGAATCCTTGGAGAAAATGACAAAATGTTCTAGTGAATCCACTTTTCTCATTGGAACAAGAGTAGTTTCGATTGATGATAATGTGGCATGACACTTGCGTAAACATAACAAATACATAATATTCAAGAATCTATTTCATTCTTTGTTCTTGAAGGTACCGTGCAATATGTTTTGTTGTACTACTATAAAATCACCCACGGATAAGTTTTCGTCAAGTTTACAAATTGATACATCTTAGAATATAACATAAATGAAAAATATGCAGTGATCCTGGATGCCATAAAAATGATAGAATTGAAACATTTTAAGCTATAAATACTGTTGTTTATAGTATAGTTTGAAAAGGAGGAGAAATAGGAGAAAAGAAGAAAGGAATTAAAAGAAGATGAAGTAGAAGAAATATTAGATGAAGAAGATGACAAAGAAGAAGAAGGAAGAGAGAGAGAAGAAGAAAAATGATGAGGAGAAGAAGAAGATTGACAAACCAGTCCGTATAGCCATGAACGCCATGCTGGTATTTGGTTGGTTGGTACTTGTTGCTGAAATCGAAATGTTAATCCTCTGCATTCTGGCATTGGTTTCCGTCGTAATTGGCATCGAAACTAGTGTCTTCTGCCGGTTGAATAATTCTGTCGCAGATATGATCTGACAAAATATCATATTTACATTATTTAGTGTTGTTTACTCCCAACAGAATTGGGGCAATGCTAAAGACGCCGTGATTACTCCGCAATAATTTTCAACACTTATCGAATTTAGCCCTGTGGGCTAAAAGTAAAACAAAATATAACCCTAATATTTGCCCTATACCTAACCAAATCCCAAATGCCACCCTGACACTTACCCTATACTTTTGCTTTAAGCCAGTAGCGAATGCAGCGCGAAACAAACATCCTGATTTAAAAACCAACTTTTGTTTGTGATACGCACGTGCATATATATAGTATACACTCACGAACATCGCCTAAAATAGAGGCATAGCCTGATTGAAGTTTACTGAGAGTTAACTCGGCATGAGCAGGCCGTTAATAGTAGCACTGAGGAAATTTCTTTGCATCTAATGCCTTGTACCAAGCACATCTTTAAATGATATTCCAAAAAATGAAATACTAACCTAAAAATCCTTGTAGAATAGTTTTTACCTTTTTTCTCCGATTGCATTCGAGCTCTAGATCACTTGACTCAGGTTCAAGTGCAAAACATCTTCCAGGATGTACTTGACGGTATAGACAATTTTCCTCTTCTTCCTGAATTTTCTGTTTAAAAAAAAAATAAACAAAAACAGTAACAGCACATTTTATAAATGTAATGATTGAAATACATAAAGTAATAATGTAATTGTGAACCTACTACGATTGTTGAATTAGATTTAAGTATGTTGCATTTGATGGAAATCTGTTAAACCGTTCTAAAATATTTACTTCAAAATATTTCACACGTTTCAGTTAATGAAACTTTTTTTTTTTTTTTTATTAACTATCTAGATTGAAAAATATCTTCAGGGTCTCCACCAAAATATTGTCTGAATCTGGAACACTATTCACATGTTAATAGAATGAGTTTTGCTTTATAATGTGACATTCTTGATGTATCATACTGTACTCAAAGGAATTTCCTTCTTGTCTGGACAAAAAATTATAAGGAATTTCACAACGATACGATATATGTCTTTTAAACCCCATGAAATAGGTGAATTTAAAGGTTATTTGTACGAAACGATAGTCTTGAAATTGGAGGTCAAATACAGAGAGACCGTTGTTAAACATTTCTATTTTTTAGACCGATACTAAGTTACTGGGTGCAACTTTGTAAGAGAGACAATTGTACTATAAAAGTAAACAATCTGACAATTATGAAATACTGTTTTTTTAAACTTATTATAAAATATATGTAACAACTTCCAGCTAAGCAATGCACCATCTTCAGAGGTGTATAAATTGATGTTGCCTTATCAATAAAAATAATAGGCCTTAATATACATCATCCAAGAAATGAGAGTTAACCCGTAACAAAAGTTAAACATTAAAGTAACCATTTACAAAATTGAATGAAAAACAAGACTTAAAGACGATGAAAGACTATGCATTCCGTGACACATTTAAGGTACAACACATTTCTTCCATGATAACCGTGCTGACAATGTAGCTCACTAAGCGGTTTCATTGGAACATTTTTGTTTTAATCAAGAGGGTGTACTCACTTTGGTCGGATATTTCGTCTATCCCGGTTAAAGAAATAGTAAATAAAACAGTTTAAATAAAGATCCTCGATATATATGTATATAATATATTTCCTCATATTACCTGAACAATGTAAGGTATGTCTTCATGTATGTATATCCGGAGTGTGATGTCTTCCCCATGTGCCATGTCAACGGGAAGGAAAGGGGTGCACGCCATTCGTTTACCATGAGCATGATGAAGCTCTATCGGTATCCATAGCTGTACCTTGTCCTTAATGACGGAATAGGAATCTATGATGAGGTTGATTTCCCTTTCTTTAACGATACATTGCGTTTTACTCTCATCAAATGATTCATGACGGTTAACTGTAAGTAATTGCATATTGAAAAAAATCAGATACCAATCTATTTTAAAATAGGTAAGGGTTTGCTTTTTTTGTAAGACCCTTATTGATGTAATGGCTTTGAACATTCTTCAATATGTTGCAAATTTTCTAGTTTACAACATTCACGCTAATAAGTAGGCTATTAATACAACTGAGGAAACGATGATATACAGTGGGTATTCGATAAAACAGAATATATAAATATGTGAGTGAGGAATATATGCAAAATAATCTTTAAAAGTTGATAGAAATATAAATTTATCAATTAACTGTTTCGCTGCGCCAATTTAATGGGGGCCACTTGAAGTTAAGGTGGAAAATCTTGAAAAGTAGCATTTTTGTGTCTACTATTGTGTCTCCTATTGACAACTAACCTGATGTTGATTCAGTTTGTTTCCAGATAATCCCAGCATGAACATCGTTTGATTTCAGCAATGTTGCGGCATGAGGGAGACGTAACGTTATAGGCTGTTTCTCAGAATAGGACCACTGTCTAGGGAGTGTGATGCCAATGCCATGGCCTGTAAGAAACTCCCTCTCTCGGATAGGTGGGGGGTCATCAGTAACTAGAGCTATTAATACATCGTGGCAAGTACCAGCCTGCACTGTCCTTGGTGGAATCGACATTTCGACGTCACAACTATCCAAATGTAGAATCCCTCCTTCACAGCCAATACTGCAACGACTTTCAGTAGATCTTGCGATCGGCAGATCTAAAAAAAAAAAAAAAAAAAAAAGGGGGGGAGAAACAAGGAAAAGAAAGATGACTGGTATGAGGTATTGATAGCTCAATGATTAGTCATTCCTTATTACTCTAATGGATAGCCTCGAAAAGGACATCGTTTTGTCAACGCTGTACGGTTGATAAGTTAACGAATCGTCAAATCGAATTTAATTGCAGAATAACGCCGCACTATCATATCCAAAAGAGGATATTACATATGTATTTTGGTTTTGTAGAAACAAAGAGCGCATAAACTATTGTTTTTGTTTTAACTTTGGAGATGTGCATGAAACGGGTACGGGTGGGGTAGCATTTTCCTTTATTGACCCTTGAAAACAATCTTAGTGAGTAGTAAAACAATTCAAAATTAGATGAAATACGTACCCCGGAATATATGAACATCATCTTCGGATAAGCTGCCAAAGAACCAAAAATATATTGTATGAGTATATTTAGAAATGTGATGTTTAACCTATGATACATCCATGTTTTACGCCGTAGTAAATAATGTTTTATATTACAGTCATGCATCAACATTGTTTTGATTTATGTGATGATGCACAATTAAAATTCTTTAAAGGTAAAGACCAGTAATGGTCATGCGATTGCATTGTGAAAGAAACGTTGTGGAATCGATCAGAAAAGGTCGATCATCTAGCATCTAGCATCTGCAAGGTTCTGGAATCATCAAAATGATAAGAAATTTGGCTCATTCTTCGTAAAGTTACAAGCACTATACACAGAAAGATGTATATGGGACTACCCTATCTCTCTCACCAGACCATGAGAGAAATAAATTTACCAAATATATGAATTAGTAGGCGGTTTCCCGGCAAATTTTTTATCATCATGTATTAGTTAAAACATATTCTTTCACATGATTGGTAATGAGAGCTTCCATTTCATTTTTTGAAATTGGGGCGTTGCCAATACTGGTCTTTACCTTTAACGACTGCTGTTTACAGCAAAATAAAATATTTAGCCGACAAATCTTATGAAAATTAAAATCGAATCTTTCAGAGAACATGATTTGAATCATACAAGAATGTTATACAAAATGTATATATTAATTACGCAGATAATTTCCGCAAGTTTATTGATTCATTTTTAAATAATTAAATCTTGAATCATATTTTACAGAGCCTGGTAAACTAATTGTTATAATTGTCTTACCTCCAGAATACCAATTGCCTAATGCGCTCCTCTCTGGCATACTGTACCGGAGTAAAACCTTTGTTATCTTTGATGTCGATCTTGGATCCTTGATTTATTAGGAATTGTATCAGAGCCTCCGCAGGTGATAAGTCATCCTCACTCTCTTGTTGTATCTATTTCGTTAATGAAAACGGTAAAAGAACTATATTATTTTGAATAAAACAAAAATACAAAAATAGAATGTCTAGGTTTAATATTTTTCTACACTCCTACCGGTAACAGGGGATAATACCCTTATATTTGCAGCAATCTATTCACATGGCACTATCGGCTTTTAATATGAAATCATAATGATGATAATAATGGTAGTGATAATGGTAATAATAATGATATTGACAGGCCTAATACTACTACTGCTACTATTACTACTAATAATAATGAATCAACATATACAGACTAAACGCAACTAAGCCACCCCCTCCATCCACCCCCCCCCCCCCTCCCCAACCTTCGTTCTATGGCTCCTCCCACACATTTACTCACACGCACATCGCACACATTCACAAAAGTTTCCTTGCATCAGTTGGTGAAAAGATCGTTAAAAAATATGTATCAAATAAAACAAACGGAGAGGGTATTTATTTTATAAATTACATATCAACAAATATTTATAACGTTCACTATTAAGGACCTTGTCCTCCCCATATTCAGAGATTCATTTAGATACACTAACAGTTCTCACTTAAAAAGAAACTAAATCAAGACAAACGTAACCTGCTTCAAAGCTGTCGTCACTTCAACCTGTCTTTTCTTACAGTGGCATAGTCTGATGGCAACATGTAAGGGCGTCTGGCCATCGTGTGACTGAGGATTTAAACCAGCACCTACTGATATCAACTTCTCAATGATTGATGTTAGCCCGCTTATAGTAGCAAGGTGAATGGGTGTTAGACCAGCACTGTCGCTGTGATGTAAAGATGATGCATCCTGTGAAGAAAAAAAAATAATAACTGATGGAATTTAGATATTGTCATGCAATGGTGATGTGCCTTTTATGAATTTTGATTTTTGTCTGTATAATCATATGAACACATAAATAAACTTCATATTAAACGCCATCCATAATATAAAGTCGAAGATATACAAATAATGACACTAGATAGATAAAACATTGTCGAACATTCATTACTATCATTATAATTATATAATAATGTGATATACATTTACTATTGGCTTGTTATAACCATCATAAAAGAGAAGATACTTATTTAGGATTACTATCAGTAGGTCTAATAGCAAAACTGTATAGTAATCAAAACTATTGTTGATGAAGTGTAAAGGTAATTGGGGGTATAGTATAGGTGACGGTGGTACTGGTGGTAATGCATCAGCTATATGACATAAGTCATTAGTATAAACAACACAAGCTGAATGAGTTACAGCTACATGTACCTTATCAAGAAGAATCCGTGCAGTGTCAACATTGCCACATCGCAGTGCAATACTTATTGGTGATTGACCTCTTCTGGAAAGTCTCGTGCTCATAATTGCTTTCTGATCCAGTAAATCCTTCATTATTGATTCATTTCCACTTTATTAAGAAGGAAAAAAACATCTTGAACATTAATTTATTATTTAAATATACATGTACTGTAAATTTGCTTTTTTATGGGGAGCTTTTTCCATTTTCTCTTTTTTTTCACCCCCCCCCCCCTCTCTCTCTCTCTCTCTCTCTCTTTCTCTCTCTTCCTTTCTTGTTTCTTCTCTCGCGCTGCTTTTCTTTCGTTCCCCTTCCATTTACCGCGCATTTCTAGTCCTTTCCTTTGTTTTGGTATTCTCGCCGATCTCTACCTCATTCTTCTTTTATTTCTAGTTTTCTCTGTTTCGTCATGTTTTTCTTTCTAACAAACTTATCCTCTTTATTTTGTGAGCTGTGCTCACTTAGCAACGGTTACGTCTCATTTTCACTTTTTGAAATAAATCTGAATATATTTGTAATTCCTTGACAAAGGGTTAACGCCTACAATTCGTATATTTTGTAGCTCTTCCGGTTTTTTTCTTCTTCATTTGTCTTTTTTCGATTACCACCGGAGAACTATTTTCATTTTAAACTGTATTCTTATATATATTACTAACATTTTGAATCTAAGATCGCCTCTTTAGGTACAAGGTATTTATTAGCCTTGTAAATGTTATGTTTATAATTAACCATAGCATGATTCTCAAATTATGGACGAAATTATATTTGCTTTCAAAGTTACCTATTTTTGCATCATATTTTTTCGGAATGATACTACATAACTAAGTATCAATAAAAGGTGATTTAATTGTAGTTGAAATTTAGGTTGTAACTCATACATTTTCTATTCTGCGTGTCCTTTGAAAGCGCTAATAAACCTTCGTTAAAATGGGATCCAAAGAAATAACATATTAAGCATCATTTCAAGAAAACTAAGAAAAAATGTTTTGCATGAATAAAAAGGATGAATGTTTTTATCGAATGCAACAACATTACATTTCAACCCTAGTAGTATTTTGTGATACAGTCAAGGAGAAGATTAGAACTATTATTAAATTATGAACATGTTGTTGAAGCAATTCACCTTGCTGCAGCATAATGGAGGGCTGTCCATCCCTCTGCATCTTCTGTCTCCATATCTGCATTGTTTTCGAGCAGCAGACGTACACAGTCCAGATGTCCTCCCCTGGCGGCAACCATAAGTGGCGTGACACCTTTTAAGGTCTGTAAGATAAATAATATTGGTACGCTGCCTACATTTGTAAAGTAGGTCTACAATACGATACATATGTAGTCCTACTCTAAATGTATCGATTAATATAGTTTGCCCTACATAAGAGACAATCAGGGAGAATATGGAATGCTTATGACTTGGATGATCATTGTGTTGATAGAATAGCATCTTTTCCTTTTTTTAATGTATTTATTCGACAGTGATTATATTTCTTTTAACGCATACCTTCAGCACTGCTAGAACAATTATTTCGTTACAATGCGATTCAGGAAAGCTCTGTGCAAAAAAGGGATAAGCCACTTGTAAGATCCATTAGCCATTCCGAATTCCAAATGTTTTGTTTAATACGCATAACCGTGAACCTTGTACAATGTCCTCCAATTTTTTTCTCGCTGGTCATTTCCTTTCGTATTGTTCTTCTGTTTTTAAACACTGTGTGTGTTTTCTATGGGGGAATCAAAACGTGTCCCTCTCATTATGATTTTCAAAATTTCAGGCTTTCTCAATCGAAGATTCAAAGCAAATTAATGAAAAATTGTGAAAAGTTTAGAATCGCTTAGCTTCTCTTGCTCAATTCGAGAATCTGCTTTATAGTTGCTCTACATAATCTCAAATAAATAGTGAATTTATAACACCAATATTATTTCTTCCAATACGATTTGTATTATTATTCTGATTTCCACTCTTCCCAATTTTAGACACCCTAATTCATAACTCGGTCATAACTAAAGATCAATAACACCAGGGATGACGACACCATGATAATTATCATGCCTGGAACAATTACCTCCCAATTACGTGACGCGGGTAGTTGTAAGTGACTGCAGTAATGTCTCATCAACAGGCTTATTATTTAAAGAAAACAAAATAAAACCGTTGGGACAGTAAACAGTTTGACAAGTTGTGTGTGAGAGGTTCAATATTAAGGAATATTTAACTTTTCTCAGCTACATTCTTTCATTAGTATACTTTAAATCTTTACTCGTATATCTCAAAGCCTGAAATTGGGTAACTCATCCCGAAGGACCCGTCTATAATTTTCAATCTGATACAGTACACTTAAAAACACCACACAAAAATGGGTGGCTAAATTAATTACGACCAGCGCGACACGATTCGACTGTTTAGTAAGACAAAGAGCCGGTTGAATTGAGTAACCCACCTGAAGTCCAACTTTAAGAGCGATGAGACTATATTCCGATGAACCGCTGGAGTTATTTCTCAAGAAATGTTTCAAACATTCGAAATGACCATTATCTGCCAAAATATGAAAAACTGTCCAACCGTCATTATTATGTGCCTCGATATCTCCTCCTGTGTTAATCAGATACTTCACTATGTCTAGATGACCCCGACGAGAGGCAGCATGGAGTGATAGATCACCATCATTTGCTGCTTTGTTCACCTCTGCTCCTTCGTTCACTAGATATTGTACAACATCGTAATGACCCTCCTGTGAAGCATAATATAGAGGTTTACATCCATCGTTATCACCCATGTCTTTATCTGCTCGTTGACTGATGAGAAACTTGACAACTGCAAGATGGCCATTGAATGATGATAAATTAAGAGGCGTATTGCCTTTATAACCTCTCCTATCAATATCTGCTCCTCTGTTAATCAGATACTTCACTATGTCTAGATGACCTTCATGAGATGCTGCAAGCAGAGGTGTAGAATCACTCTTTCTAGCTTTGTTCACCTCTACTCCTTCGTTCACTAGATATTGTACAACATCGTAATGACCCTCATGTGAAGCACAATACAGAGGTGTACATCCATCGTTATCACCCATGTCTTTATCTGCTCGTTGACTGATGAGATACTTGACAACTGCAAGATGGCCACAGAATGATGCGACACCAAGAGACATATTGCCGTTATAACCTCTCCTATCAATATCTGCTCCTTTGTCAATCAGATACTTCACTATGTCTAGATGACCTACACTAGATGCTGCATACAGAGGTGTAGAGCCACTCTTTCTAGCTTTGTTCACCTCTGCTCCTTCGTTCACTAGATACTGGACAACATCGTAATGACCCTCATGTGAAGCATCATATAGAGGTGTACATCCATCGTTATCACCCATGTCTTTATCTGCTCGTTGACTGATGAGATACTTGACAACTGCAAGATGGCCATGGAATGAGGAGAAATGAAGAGGCGTCTTGCCGTAATAACCTTTCCTATCAATATCTGCTCCTTTGTCAATCAGATGTTTCACTATGTCTAGATGACCCGGGCGAGAGGCAGCATGGAGGGATAGATCACCATTATTTGATGCTTTATTCACCTCTGCTCCTCCGTTCACTAGATATTGTACAACATCGTGATGACCCTCCTGTGAAGCATGATATAGAGGTGTTCTTTCATCGTTATCACCCATTTCTTTATCTGCTCTTTGACTGATGAGATACTTGACAACTGCAAGATGGCCACAGAATGATGCGTCAACAAGAGGCGTATTGCCACTACAACCTCTACTATCAATATCTGCTCCTTTGTTAATCAGATACTTCACTATGTCTAGATGACCCATACGAGCGGCACCATGGAGGGATAGATCACCATCATTTGCTGCTTTGTTCACCTCTGCTCCTTCGTCCACTAGATATTGTACAACATCGTAATGACCCTTCTGCGAAGTATTATATAGAGGTGTACATCCATCATTATCACCCATGTCTTTATCTGCTCCTTGACTGGTAAGATACTTGACAACTGCAAGATGGCCAGAGAATGATGCGACACCAAGGGACGTCAACCCGTTACAACCTCTACTATCAATATCTGCTCCTCTGTTAATCAGATACTTCACTATGTCTAGATGACCTTCATAAGATGCTGTAAACAGAGGTGTAGAACCACTCTTTCTAGCTTTGTTCAACTCTGCTCCTTCGTTCACTAGATATTGTACAACATCGTGATGACCCTTCTGCGAAGCATCATATAGAGGTGTACATCCATCGTTATCACCAATGTCTTTATCTGCTCGTTGACTGATGAGATACTTGACAACTGCAAGATGGCCAGAGAATGATGCGACACCAAGGGGCGTCTCCCCGTTACAACCTCTACTATCAATATCTGCTCCTTTGTTAATCAGATACTTCACTATGTCTAGATGACCCGGACGAGAGGCAGCATGGAGGGATAGATCACCATCCTTCCCTGCTTTGTTCACCTCTGCTCCTTCGTTCACTAGATATTGTACAACATCGTAATGACCCTCCTGTGAAGCATCATATAGAGGTGTACATCCATCGTTATCACCAATGTCTTTATCTGCTCGTTGACTGATGAGATACTTGACAACTGCAAGATGGCCAGAGAATGATGCGACACCAAGAGACGTATTGCCGTTATAACCTTTCCTATCAATATCTGCTCCTTTGTCAATCAGAAACTTCACTATGTCTAGATGACCTTTACGAGATGCTACATACAGAGGCGTAGAACCACTCTTTGCTGCTTTGTTCACCTCTGCTCCTTCGTTCACTAGATATAGTACAACATCGTAATGACCCTCCCGTGAAGCATGATATAGAGGTGTACATCCATCGCTATCACCAATGTCTTTATCTGCTCTTTGACTGATAAGATACTTGACAACTGCAAGATGGCCAGAGAATGATGCGACACCAAGAGGCGTATTGCCGTTATAACCTCTACTATCAATATGTGCTCCTTTGTCAATCAGATACTTCACTATGTCTAGATGACCTTTATGAGATGCTGCATACAGAGGTGTAGAACCATTATTTGCTGCTTTGTTCACCTCTGCTCCTTCGTTCACTAGATATTGTACAACATCGTAATGACCCTTCTGTGAAGCAGCATATAGAGGTGTACAGCCATCGTTATCACCCATGTCTTTATCTGCTCTTTGACTGGTAAGATACTTGACAACTGCAAGATGGCCATAAATTGATGCGACACCTAGGGGCGTGTGACCGTTATAACCTCTCCTATCAATATCTGCTCCTTTGTCAATCAGATACTTCACTATGTCTAGATGACCTTTATGAGATGCTGCATACAGAGGTGTAGAACCAATCTTTGCTGCTTTGTTCACCTCTGCTCCTTCGTTCACTAGATATTGTACAACATCGTAATGACCCTTCTGCGAAGATTCATATAGAGGTGTACAGCCATCGTTATCACCCATGTCTTTATCTGCTCTTTGACTGGTAAGATACTTGACAACTGCAAGATGGCCAGAGAATGATGCGACACCTAGGGGCGTCTGTCCGTTATAACCTCTCATATCAATATCTGCTCCTCTTGTAATCAGATACTTCACTATGTCTAGATGACCTTTATTAGATGCTGCATACATAGGGGTCCATTCATTTTTTGCTTTTGTGTTTACATCTGCTCCTGCATCTACCAGACATTCAACAACAGTAAGGTGACCCTCCAGTGAGGCGAGATGCAAAGGTGTATAGCCATCATCGCCATCTCTGTGAATTTTGGCTCCTTCACTGATGAGACATTTAACAACGTCCAGATAACCATTTTCTGATGCGGCATGAAGTGGCGAGTCATCATATATCAATCGGTTCACATCTGCTCCTGCATCTACCAGAAATTTATCTAAGGCGAGATGTCCCTCCTGTAAAGCGCTATATAGACGTGTATAGCCATCACCACTATCTCTGTCAATTTCTACTCCTTTAGTTATGAGATATTTCACAACATCAAGGTGACCCTTACTTGCTGAAGTATAAATGGGTGTAGAACCATTATATGAAGCTTTGTTTACATCTGCTCCAGAATTGACTAAACATTCAACAACACCAAAATTACCCTTCTCCGAAGCAAGATATATAGGTGTATAGCCATTGCTATCACCAATATTGATATCTGCTCCTTTACCGATGAGATATTGAGCAACATCCTGGTGACCACTCCGAGACGCGTAGTGAAGTGGGGAGTCACCGCTTCTATTTCGCTTTTCTAGATCCGCCCCCAAATCAATCAAATAGGTCACGAGGTCAATATGCCCTTCTCCTGAAGCGATGTGGAGGGGTGCATTTTCTTCAGGATCCATACTGCGTAGCATGACTAGCTTGGCATCACCTGTCTCGTCTTCTAGAATAGACCTTGTCTTTACAAGATCGCCTTTCTTCACCGCTGTAAAAAGCGCCATGTTCATTCTGTCTTCCTTCTCGGTATGTGTATTGTCTGTCGCCATAGGAAGGAATTATGTATTCATATCGGGCAGAAAAGTTGACTGGAAAATTAACCAATCCATAACAGTTCAGTATTTAAATTTGAATGAACCAGGGTAACATAGGATATAGAAAGATGTACTATACATGGTACTGCAGATTAAAGAGATGATTGGTAGTACGAAATCGAGGGAAAGCACTGAATACTGATATTATGCTTTCACATATTTTTAAAGCACTTAAGACATGAAAGGATGGCTTATCTGAATGTGCTCATCTTCATTATCCGTCGTATTGGTTTCCTGCATTCCATGATGTTTCGAAAAGGGCGTTTATCCTATCAGGCGACGTAAAAGTTCAGTAAGGCTCTCTCTCATATCGCTTCAAAAAGGGCGTTTATCCTATCAGGTGGCGTAAAAGTTCAGTAAGGCTCTCTCTCCTATCGCTTCAAGAAGGGCGTTTATCCTATCAGGCGACGTAAAAGTTTAGTAAGGCTCTCTCTCTCCTATCGCTTCAAAAAGGGCGTTTATCCTATCAGGCGACGTAAAAGTTTAGTAAGGCTCTCTCTCTCCTATCGCTTCAAAAAGGGCGTTTATCCTATCAGGCGACGTAAAAGTTCAGTAAGGCTCTCTCTCCTATCACTTCAAAAAGGGCGTTTATCCTATCAGGTGGCGTAAAAGTTTAGTAAGGCTCTCTCTCTCATATCGCTTCAAAAAGGGCGTTTATCCTATCAGGCGACGTAAAAGTTTAGTAAGGCTCTCTCTCTCCTATCGCTTCAAAAAGGGCGTTTATCCTATCAGGCGACGTAAAAGTTTAGTAAGGCTCTCTCTCTCCTATCGCTTCAAAAAGGGCGTTTATCCTATCAGGCGACGTAAAAGTTTAGTAAGGCTCTCTCTCTCCTATCGCTTCAAAAAGGGCGTTTATCCTATCAGGCGACGTAAAAGTTCAGTAAGGCTCTCTCTCCTATCACTTCAAAAAGGGCGTTTATCCTATCAGGTGGCGTAAAAGTTCAGTAAGGCTCTCTCTCCTATCACTTCAAAAAGGGCGTTTATCCTATCAGGTGACGTAAAAGTTTAGTAAGGCTCTCTCTCTCATATCGCTTCAAAAAGGGCGTTTATCCTATCAGGCGACGTAAACGTTCAGTAAGGCTTTCTCTCCTATCGCTTTAAAAGATCATTTATCCTATCCAGCGACGTGCAGTAAGGCTCTCTCTCTCTCTTTCTCTCTCTCTCTTTCTCTCTCTCTTTCTCTCTCTCTCTCTCTCTCTTTCTCTCTCTTTCTCTCTTTCTCTCTCTCTCTCTCTCTCTCTTTCTCTCTCTTTCTCTTCTATCACTTTAAAGGGGGCTTCAAAAGGGCGTTAATCCTAACCGGTGATGTACATGTTCAGTAAGGCTCTCCCTCCTATCGCTCCAAAAGAGTATACATCCGCTTTGGATTCCATTTCTTCACATCAAAAAGCCATCCACAGTTTCAAACACAGCATTCGATCTTCCTGGCCTACATCCTAACGTAATATCAACTCTGTAGACAAACATCTGATTTCCTGTCGACTCAGAGTAAGAGACCGCTTCGCTTTATCTTGACTTTTATGGTTATGTGGACAAATATTCGTCGCACAATTTTAGAGAAAAATGAGAAACAATAGCAAACAGCTATTGTTCCGCTTCTATACAAAAAAAATAACCCCAGCGTTGAATCAGTCGCGTCATGAAAAGTTTTGGGGCAAAACGAACACAAAGTCAGCATCCATATTTTCTATACAGACCGTTTACGCACTAGTGAACATCAATGGTGCACGGGTTTGGCCTCTTCCATTACGCGTGGTGAGGGGTGCCCCATGCATTGAACAGAGGGGTCCTGCTTTGTCGAATTTGTAGTCACATCCAGATATATCCCCACTGTGTGTCTGTATTTCTCTCATCCATACTATATAGCTGTATAGTGTGGTATGGTATGTAATCCCGTAGGATTTTTTTGCCAAAGTTGATTTTTTTTGTTTTTTTGTTGCTGTTTTGGCTTCAAAAGGGTCCCAATTGGCAATCTTAATAGGGTTCAAATTTTCAGTCCCTCCTTTATTTCCTGGGGGGTCCCCCAAAATGGCATATATAACGCGCAATATAATTATAAGATATTGAACAATTGACAAGAATGTTGTGCATAAACAGATAAGTTTTACCTGCTGGCAAATATGGGCTGGTAAAGTACACAAGTTATAAGTTAAGTTAAAAAATGTGGCAAAAGGGGTTCACAAATTTGAAGAAGAAAAAGCTTCTCCCAACAGTGATAGGCTGGAAAAGCATGAAAATGGTAAGTGAGTTGACAATGAGTAAGGCTTTTAATGAACTGGTAATGTTTGACAAATGTGTAACATTTTGATACACTGAGGAGCTGCAAACTTCCTTTCACAAGAATATGCATCAGATCATTGAGGTGTTTAAAACATATCTACTACGCCTGTATACACCTATCTTATGAAAATTGCAATGCACATTTGTAGAATTGTCAATATATGTTGTTTTAAAAGAGATTATATACCTCTATTTATTATACTAGAATTACCAGTACATATCTTGTTCGTATGGCCCAAATAACCAAGACACATTCAAGAAGCACACAAAACTATAGTTTCACACGCTTGAACTTGAAGAGTTGAACAAATTTGGCACACACTATGATTCAAGTCATGGTACATGACACTTAATTTGTAATACTGCAATAGAAACATATTTATATATAGGTTGAATTCTAGGGAGAGGTGAACAATTATTTTTGAGCGTTTTCATTGTTATTATGCAGGTGTGGAAGAACATCAGATAAAAAAATGTTTCCTGAACAGCATGACTCTTCAAATGCCTTCATATTCTAAATGACATGTAACAGCTTAACAATGAGGCCCACATTGTATGCCACATGTTTGTGTACACACAGTCCCATATAAACATTTCTGTGTACAGTACACTTACTCTTACCAAGACTGGGCCAAATTTCTTTTCATTTTGATGATTCCAGAACCTTGCAGTACACATCAATACTTACATGCTACATGATCAACTTGTCAATCGATTCCACACCGTTTATTTCACGATGCAATCGCATGACCAGAACTCAACTTTATCTTTAAATCATACAAAACCTGTCATGTATACAATCATGTACATAGGCCTTCATGTACATTGTCTGTTTGGAACCACAAGGGCGCCACCACAAGAGTTTTAAAACTGCAAACAAACAATGTGTAAATGGACACTGTACATGTACTGTATGTGGACTTAATCTGTTTTGAAAAGAAAATGTCAAATTTGAATGAAAATATGGTTTTAAGACTTAGAATTTTAAAAAATAGTACGCTTTAGATGATTATAAATGATGAACAGTATCATAGAAGAAAAATGAGTGAAATTCTGAAATCTGGGATATCATGACCTTCGTAAACACTGTGTTGCATCTTATCAGGCGGAAAATAACTTTGATCACATTCTGTCTGAAAAAATAGACTATTTCCAAACCAAAGTGCAAATGAATGCTGCGGCTTTGAGAGTCTGTAGGCTACTTGTACATACTTTATATTATTGTGCGGGAACCCTGAAGTTCGATTTAGTTTTTTTTATCTTTTCGGGGTAATGCAAAAATAATAAAACATATTTTGTTACTTAAAATGAGTTAATTTTAATCATAAAAAACAGACATCTGAAGTTATTAGATGCTCACTATTTGTTTCATGTTGTTGAAAAATCGTAATTCCCCAAAATTCCGATATTTCTTGATTCGTTTTCATAATCACGGTAGAGCTAACATTCATAACCTACCTTATGGCACCCAGTCAAATGTATTATAAAGGTGACGCTACATAGAAATGGTACCAGCTAGAGTGCGGTCTTTTGTCATCAAATATTGTTCAAATAGCTCTGTATTGTATTCACTGCTATTTCTCTCTGCCAAATAATCCGACAATAGATTCAACCGAGCGGAATCAACTGTTAAACAAATTTATGATGAGTTCTGAAATATCAATTTGTTACTGCGTGGAATTGGGACACAATAGGGCTAACAAGCCCTGCGTGCAAAACGAATGGGATTCGGGTGAATCCAGAACACGACTTGAAGCTTGCCGTGTGGCATAAATGACCGTCCATACTAATATAGTCATCCCAGGCATTAAATGGCGTCTACAATTCGCCCCTTGAAAGATTTTAAAAATTCGGGTTTGAGATGACCTGCGTTTGGCCACCCAGACTGCTCTTGCAAAATTTCAAGGGGAAAAAAAGGGTTGAAAGGGGGGCGAAACGAGGTTATACCATAGCCACTACGTGTTATAATTAGGCGGAAACTCAGCAGAATTCGTATAGTGACCCTTGTTAAAATGCTATATACTCAACATTTTCTGGGATAACATAATTATTTGGTATCATTCAACAGGGCATTTAAATGAGGTCAGTTTGACTCTATGGTCATCTGTGCGCAATGTACTGCAAGCAATTAACGGGCTGTTACGTAATGCATAATAAAGTCATCATTTTAGGCGATAACTTTGCGATGACGTCATCAAATTGTATATAACTTGGCAGACAGTTGTCACGTGTATGGATACATAATGTCTGCCAAGTTTTATTGGACATAGGTAATTTTAGAGGAAGGTATTACATTGACAGATGTTATTTAGCAATTTTCTTGAAAAGTCCAAATTTAGAGGGCATATTTCGGAAAGCCAGTCAATGAGAGGGTATGCACTTTATTTTTGGCCCGGAAAGGGCATATCTTCAAGTATCTAATTCCAAAAGAGGGTACGGATAGACCACATAGCTGTAAAATACATGTATGTGGTTTAGCCAGGCACAATGGAGCTACAGCCACAGAAAGGAGACCATTTTCAGAACTTTAGAGGGCGCTGTTTATATCGTTCATCAAAGGGGCTCAACTCCGCTTCTGCATTAGTTCAGTCTATGGTCGTTTTATTCTGTCACCCTTTCCCAATCAGCAGGAGAGAAAGTGGGAGAGAGAGAAAGAGAGAGGAAGAGAGAGAGAGAGGGATAGAGAGAGAGATGAAATGATGAGAGAGAGGGAAATAGGAAGTTTTAACAATCCAATATCTACATTCACTACATAATAACGACAGCAAGTGACCTAGGCATGGATTAAAGGACATATAAAAAGTAACAAATCAACAGTTAACACAGACAGATATTAAACTCTTTTAATGATAAAAAGAGGGTGCAGATAGGAGAATACATCTAGTATAAAATAATCAGTAAGACATGCAACAGTAAACAAAATATTACGGTCGATATTATTTTTGCTATTTGAGTGTGAGAGAGACAGAGGAAGGAAGAGAGAGGGGAAGAAGGAGAGAGGGGAAGAGAAAATAAGAAAGAGAGATAGAAGAGAGAGACGGAGAGACAGAGAGGGGAGAGGCAGACGAGAAAGAGAGAGCGATACAAGAACGAGAGAGAGAGAGAGATGAAGTTTTGACAATACAATGTCTACATTCAATACATAATAACGACAGCAAGTGACTTAGGCATGGATTGAAGGGCATATCAATACTATTAAATCCACATTAAAAAGAGACACGTATTCGGTTTTGTTTCAGATAATACATGGCACTACAGATTTTCGATATAAAAAATGAGAACGTGGGCTGAAACATTATTGAGCAAAAAGAATCGTTGTAAACAATAAGTTCCACATTGCCGAGAAATAGTATTGCACATATTTAGTAGACGTATCAGGTGTTTTGGACTTTATTTATGTGTGATTGTGTTTATTTCGCAAATTAAGACCACCAGCTGCCATTCTTTTGGAGGCTCCTAATGGGGCTTTCACATATACACTCCGGGGCCCGTACGGCGAGTAAAAACAGACATTTGGGAATTTTCGGCCGGTGTCCGGTCGGTTGCCGTAAAGATCCTACGGGCGACGGGACAGTTTTTTAAGCCGTACGGGCGCCGTGGTGCTGAGTTGGCTGCTCCCAATTCTCCCGGCGTTTTTATCTGACCGTTAGGCCGTAGAAAGCCCGTAAAGAGCCCGTAGAGCACCTTACGGGTCCCATGCGGGCTCCGGACGGTGCCCGGACGGCCCCTCACGATTTTGGGGGTCAATTCTCATGAAAAATCTTTACGGGCGCCTTGCGGTGCTCAAGGGTTCCGTACGTGTACCCTACGGCGCCCTAACGGGCCCCTGAAGAGCACTGGGGGATATGCACAACAATAGGTGTCTGCCGTCCGGGGGCCATTTAAAATGAATATTGCCCGTGCGGGTCCCCCACGGCGGCATCTTGAAATGTACAACGCAGTTTTAAATACAGGAGGTGCGGATACCAGAGGACACATACAGAGTGAGTATGATAAAATGTCCCACTTTTTAAAAGTTGTATTGTTTGAAGTATAAATATTTAATCATGAGTTTCATGATATTTCTTGATAGAGTTATCCTCCCAGTACATTTAGGAACCATTTTCATTTGAATCTCTGCATGCATGACTGAACATCAGACAATCTTTACAAGACTGCCAGATCTGCGGGGGTGGGTCTGGGAGGGGGTTCTGGCCCCCTCCCAAGGTAAGAAGCATTTGCAATTTTAGAACCAAATTAGACGCATTTTCAGACACTTCCTGGAGTAATATGACGTAAAATTGCTTTCTCCTACCCCTTCCAAGAGTAGGAATCTTTTGCAATTTGAGAACCCACATTTTGGCGCATTAATGTCCACCGGCACTTCCTGGAAGAAAAAAAACGAGGCCTTCTGATTGGTTAGCAGTTAGAGAAAAGTGATCCGTCACGGCTTGAGACGTTGTATATGCTTTGATGCCGCACAATGCTCAAAGAAGGTGGTCCGGTACTTCATCAGTAGTACTTGCAAACAAATTCCCGAGTGTATAAACTGTGTCGTTATCAGGGGCGTCGCTAGATCTTTGTCAGTGGGGGAGTGGGGAGGGTGTAGAGGCCACCGATTACCGACAAAACGAGCAACCAATTACCGACAAATATATTAATGCCTATGCTCAAAATAATGTCTACAAATAATTTTTCAGTCTACCCCCTCCCCCCTCGACTCTTAATTCTTGTTTGGATCCAGTCCCCCCCCCCCCCCTCCCGCGCGAAGCGCGGCAGCTTTGACGTTACAATAAATTATTACTCTTAATCCTTGTCTGAATTCATTTTCGCCCATCCCGCGCGAAGCGCGGAAGCCTTGACGATTCATTAAATTATTACTCTTAATCCTTGTCTGAATTCATTTTCGCCCATCTCGCGCGAAGCGCGGAACCTTAGACGTTTCAATAAATCTTTCTCTTAAACCTTGTCTGAATTCATTTTCGCCCATCCCGCGCTAAGCTTTGACACTTCATTAAATTATTAGAGAAAGAAGACGATTCGTTGTAGTGGTTCCGTCTCTTAATCTTTGTCTGAATTCATTTTCGCCCATCTCGCGTGAAGCGCGGAAACTCTGACGTTTCATTAAACTATTACTCATAATCCTTGTCTGAATTCATTTTCGCCCACCCCGCGCAAAGCGCGGAAGCTTTCACGTTTCATTAAATTATTAGAGAAAGAAGACGATTCGTTGTATCGTGTTCTTGTCTGAAATCAGTTTCCCGCTCCCGCGCGAAGCGCGGAAGCTTTGACACTTCAGAAAAAAGACGATTCATTGTACCGGTTCCGACTCTTAATCCTTGCTGGATTCATTTTCGTCCATCTCCCGCGAAGCGCGGAAACTCTGACGTTTCATTAAATGATTACTCTTAATCCTTGTCTGAATTCATATTCGCCCATCCCGCGCGAAGCGCGGAAGCTTTGACATTTCATTAAATTATTAACGAAGGAAGACGATTCGTTGTACCGTTCTCGACTCTTAATCCTAGTCTGAATTCAGTCCCCCCCCCCCCCGAAGCGCGGCAGCTTTGCCGTTTCATTAAATTATTAGAGAAAGAAGACGATTCGTTGTACCGTTCACTACTCTTAATCTTGTCTGAATTCAATTTCCCCACTGGGCCCCTTAACGGTGCATATGCAGTGTTACATGATGTAAGTATGGAACGCCCGGCGGTGCTTGTCACAGTTGCTTCTGGATAGGATTTTTTTTACTAGTGTTACTGTTAGTGGCAACGGCCCCTTAGTGACTATAAAAAAACATATGCTCTTCCTGGCCATTTGGGAATGTGTCAGTTTGCAACAAAAATGGAGAAACACGCATTTTGTTGAAAATCATGTGATATCACGAACATTTATACATCACTTGTATATGGAATTGAAAATAAGTCATGGTTCAATTTTTTTTTTTTTTTTTTTTTTTTTTTGGGGGGGGGGGGCTGGCGCCCTTCAAGCCCCCCCCCCCCCCACCAGTACGCCAGTGGTGTATGGGAAGGCAATGAAGAGAACGCAATATTGGGGTTATGTGCTCAAATTTAATCGAGAGAGTAACAAGCCTTGCAGCAGTATTCTGAATTCTTTGAAGTGGAAGTAGTTTCGAATGCGGAAGGCCAGACAAAAATTTAAGTACAATAATGACGGTGGGTTAATGCATGGGTTAATTTTGCAGTTGTGGGCCGGTCAAGTAGTTTCCTAATTTTCCCAATTTTAAAGATTCCAAAAGATGCCCATTTACAGACGTTTTTAATATGCCTTTGTGTGCGCTATTCAAACTGTCGAGTGTGCATTGGGCTTCATCGGTCAATGAAGTCTTCCAGAACTAATCGAAAACTCGCCTGTTTTATCATTCTCTTTTAGGTGTTTCAACGACTATGACCACCGGGCAGCCAAACGAGGGAACCACTACCCCTCAGACAACTACCTTTAGGGCTACAACACCGGTCTCATCTACACCATCTGCAGGAGTTCCCATACAGCAGAATGCAACGAATGGTACAACGGGTGAGCTTCTCCGCCGCTCCTAGGCCGTCACAGACCGAGGAATGGTGCAGATGTTCCGTGAATGGGTCGATGTACAGGGCCAGGCCGCCCCCAACGATTTTTGCAGGTAATTCATCATAAGTGATCATCATTAATTTTGTCTCTCTCCTTTCAATTATATTAGCCGATTGCATTACATGGTTTTTTAAATAGACACAAAAATGACACAGATCTACACATTACTCCTCTGTAATATCTCTCTTTCATTGATACTCAGGTATTCGGTGAAGTGGGCAACAATTTCTGTCATTCAAATTCATGTAGGGTCTTGTGTACTTAGGTTATTAAACAAATAATTTAGTGAAGTGTGCAAAAAGTTATTTTTCTCTTAATCTTCTTGTATAGGGTCGTGCGCACCGATGGAAAGCCATTCCTTTCATGTCTTCTCGCTGGATCTGAAGAAGATGATTTACTAGCCTATACTTCCCCCAACCCCTCCGTAGAATGGTTTGATCCAGGTTATTCCAATACATGGTACATGAAGGATGAGGATAATGATGGGCGGGACGACTATTGCAGGTAGGTTTTATATTCTCATTTGTATCTCTTCTCTTCATTTATTGTCTAGATTTAACAAATTGCATTGTATTAATATTTTACTTATTAACAACATCGAATAGATTCAGATGTCACTTGACAGAGACATATATGAGAACAGTTTTTTGTGACATAATAATCAAGTGATTGTTGAACTTTCATTAAATGACATTATTCATTATCTCCAATATTTATCAAAAGGTTCACTTCTTCTTTTTGATGAGTTTTTTCCAAGAACATCTTAATTACCCAGAAGACACCGCTGAACTCTCAAAGCCGATTGTACTCTCAAATTACAATGCTCTTTATAGGCCTACAGAGGTCGATCCATTTAAGGGCTTATATCTAAAACGATGATGTCCATCACAAGCGGGTACTAAATGGAGATTGAATAGGAAATAACACCAGCTACCATTATTATCAATCTTTTTTCTTTACAGATGTATTGGTAGTGTGCCCTCTACGTTGGTTGTCTGTATGAAAGCTGGAGCAAATGGATTTGAGGGACCTGGCAGTGATTTTTTACCTCCTAACTCCCCTGAGGAATGTCTCTTCCACCAAGCCGATCCTTTCTTTGGCTTCTAATCGTCTCATCATTCAATGTGAACGTTGCTCTTTATACTCTAGCTACCAGGGAAACTTCTTCTACAAAGTTTGTTACCATACGCTAACTCACAAGTGTTTGGCGGTTTGTACAGTGCGTCCCACAAAAAACGAAACCGAGAAGTATCGATGTTCTATCATAACTTAATCACAGCCATAATTAATGAATGATACATATTTGGAAAGCTTAGAGTCTCCTCTTTCAGTTGATGCTACTCACGTGATGCACATTTCACGCATCAGTGATTAAAAGTAATTTGAAGGAAGGAAACCAAAAAGACATTTGGCGGGCGGTATCTGAATTTCGAAGAAAAATTCACATTTCTAGAAAGTTGAGTTTCTGCCCTTTCATATGACACCTCAATCAGGAAAAATGAGCGAGGAATGACAAAGTTCTGTTTGTTTAAAGAAGTGCTTGCATTTCCATAATTTTATTAAACGAATTCGTTTTCACTGGCTGCCTGCCGTATCAATAAACGCAATTAACAAAAGACCTAACTCCGTTTCGTTGACAATCAGCCGTAGACGAGAGTCTTCATGCGTGGCTGATTGTCAACGAAACGGAGTTAAGTCTTTTGTCAAATCTGCTTTTTGCTACGGCAGGCACCCAGTGAAAACGAATTCGTTTGTTAAAATTTTGAAAATGTAAGGGCTACTTTAAACAAACAGAACTTTGTTATTCCTCGCTCATTTTTCCTGATTGAGGTGTCATATGAAAGGGCAGAAACTCAACTTTCTAGAAATGTGAATTTTTTTTCGAAATTCAGATACCGCCCGCCAAACGTCTTTTTGGTTTCCTTCCTTCAAATTGCTTTAAATCACTCATGCGTGAAATATGCATCACGTGAGTAGCATCAACTGAAAGAAGAGACTCTAAGCTTTCCAAATATGTATCATTCATTAATTATGGTTGTGATTAAGTTATGATAAAACATCGATACTTCTCGGTTTCGTTTTTTCTGGGACGCACTGTATATTGATCTGATAACGAACAGGAAACTGCAAGCATTACGTGTGATAAAGAATGAGAACGACTGCCCTATGGGAAATCACTTTACGAGTTCATCTTCTTTACTTTTTATTAATGTTATAAA
Source organism: Strongylocentrotus droebachiensis (assembly GCA_035222895.1). Lineage (NCBI taxonomy): Eukaryota > Metazoa > Echinodermata > Echinoidea > Camarodonta > Strongylocentrotidae > Strongylocentrotus > Strongylocentrotus droebachiensis. The sequence continues at coordinate 130,965 of JAVYIG010003663.1, forward strand.
ATAAACAGTAAAATGAATAAATTGGTACAAATTTGTAATATTTTGTAGACAATGTTGGAAGATTCGATACCACTAAAAAGGCTGTCGGTTCTCCATTTAAACTTGCATGAGTGACGTTTATGTTGATTTTTGTTGTTGATAATGTTTAGTCTAAAACCTAAATGTAAAAACCAATAGTCTCCAATGTATGCCTATGTACTTTGTTCCTTGTATGAAAAAAAGGAAACGTTTTACCTACCTCTAAAGAGAGAAAAAGAACGAAACTGTATTGGTGATATTAGATTATATCAGTATACAATGATCCTTAAATAGACCCCAAACCAAGTAAATACGATATTACACCCATATAAGATGTCTGCTGTGAACTATTACCATTATAGTGATGTGTTTCAATACCGTTTGTCCATCCGGATGACCTTTTTACAGTACACATACATGTATAGCTTTTTTCAAACGTGACAACAGGTTTATATAGAATGTAGTCTTATCCTTCTCCAAAATAACAGGATCGATTTTTGTATCTTTTTCTAAAGATTTGTAAATAGATAACAATGAACGTTCAGGTACGCTAGCTGTATTATCACGTGACTAATAAAGAGATAGAAAGATCTCGTTTAGATGTTTGCTGTGTGTTTGTGAAATTATTCTTGGGTTGTACAGATACCACATCAGAATGCACGGGCGAGCGTCATTTTGATTGCGTTTTTGACGGAGAAATGCGTCAGCGACTGGTGTGCTCGTTAGAGCAAACATTGTGTTGAATTACTACTCCATGAGCAAATTGCCTTCGTATGAATGATGAGCTGAAGAAATAGCGTAAGCAAATTGCCGTATTGTGTGTAATTCCCCTCGCATATATGCGCCGTCAATTGACTGCCGTACTTTAGGACTGCGTCAGCATCTTTCCTTGAAATGACTCGACATGACAGAATGATACAATCATACAAAAGTGAATGAATAAATAAACACAGCCAACATTACGTAGAGCTACTTGTGTAAATTCAGTTACAGGCTTCATTAGCGCAGACTGGTAATAACGCAATACAGAAATTACGACTTCTTTGTATATATTGCGTCACTCAACTTGTATTAAAGTTCATACTACTTTATGCATGTGCCAGCGAAAGATTGTTTAATGTTTGCTCAGCTCAGAGACATCAAAGAGAGAGTATAAAAAGAGGGGGCAGGGGAGGGTGGATGGGAGAGAGGAGAGAAACAGAGACATAAATATTAGGCCTATAAAGAGAAAAGCAAAAGAGACCGGGAAACGTTGTATGAAAGAGTTACAGAGGAAATTAAAAAGAAAGAAGAAAAATAAGAGGAGGATCATAAGAGATAGGGAAATCGGTAAATAAGGAATTTTGATAAACAGACGGGTGAAAGAGCTCTCTCTTTCAATTATCTGTTCATCAAATCCTCCTTGACGGAAAGAGAGAGCTTTAGAGTCAGAGAGAGAGAGAGAGAGAACAAAGAGAGTAATACGGGAATACAGTGTAACCTCGTTATAACGAGTTCCTTAGGCAATGAAAATTACTTTTTTTTTATATCAAGGCTAAACAAAAAATATATATATAAATCACCTCGTTATAATAATTATATTAAGCAAATATTAACCGACTACGAGGGTAATGGTACAAACTATCATCGCCGAGGTGATCACCGAAGCGATGGTAATTTGTATCCATTGCCCGGGTAAAGGAGGTTAATATTTGTTTTATATCCCACATCGGCAATAAGGTCTATTTAAAGATAAAGTTGTGTTCTGGTCATGCGATTGCATTGTGAAAGAAACGTTGTGGAATCGATCAGAAAAGGTTGATCATCTAGCATACAAGTATTGGTGTGTACTGCACGGTTCTAGAAACATCAAAAAAGATAAGAAATTTGGCCCAGTCTTGTTAAAGTAACAAGCACTGTACACAGAAAGATATAGGCCTATATGGGACTATACACGAACATGTGGCATAAGAATTCGTTCCGATTTGTATGATGTTACATGACATATTTAGAATATGAAGGCATTAAAAGAGCCATGCTTTTCCGGAAACATTTTTTATCTGATGTTCTTCCACACTTGCATAATAAAATGATAAGGCTAACAAATTATTGTTCACCTCTTCCCGGAACTCAAGCTTCTCTTTGAAGTGAATTTTACATCATCATTTAAATAAGACGGAAGAGAGCGGGTCTAAAGGTGAGGAGACAACATGATCCTCTAGGAGAACTACCCCCGGACAACTATCCTAGGGGTAGTTATCTGTGGGGCAAGTTGTCCTAGGGGGTAGTTGTCCGGGGGTAGTTGTCCTAGGGGAGTTTTCTGGTGGGTAGTTGTCCGTGGGGTAGTTATCCTGGGGAGTAGTCGTCCTAGAGGGTGGTTGCCCTAGGGGTAGTTGTCCTAGGGGTATAGTTGTCCTAGGCGGTAGTTGACTGTGGGTGGTTATCCGGGGGTGGATGTCCAGTGGGTAGGTGTCCGGATACGCATCTATAGCATATAAGTACTGGTGCGTACTTCAAGGTTCTAGAATCATCAAAATGGTACACTGTTAGAACAAGTATTACAATTTTTAATCAAGTTGGTTAAAATTTTAATCAACCACGGATTACCAGGTGAATCACACAATCGTTGGTTAAACTTTAACCAACAGCCTGTTGATTAAAATTTAACCTGTGGTTGATTAAAAATTTTAATCATTTATTGGTTAAAAAAATTTGCTCAATGTTGGTTAAAATGGTGTTGATTAAACTTTAACCATTTGTTGATTAAAATTTTAATCTTTTGTTGGTTATTTATGCTTTGTTCGGGGCTGATTCACATGTTGTTGGTTAAACTTACATGGGCCGTTGGTTAAAATTGTAACCATTGTAGGTTAATTATTTTTTGATTCACACGATGTTGGTTAAACTTTAGTGGGTTGTTGGTTACAGTTATAACCACTGTTGGTTAAACTTACGGGGGTTTGGAGGTCTTATCCTCGTGATTGCAGGTAAGAAATGGTTTAATATGATTATCATCAATGCTAAGATTGGAAGGAAGAAGTGAAATAAGGTTCTTGCTCAAATTAAAAACGCTTTGTGTCCCGGCCCGTAGGTTGTATTGTAGCTCAGCCAGTAAGTGTAACGGATGACCTACCCAAATTGCATGCATGAAGACGTTTCACTTTATGATGACATCTTATTTTATATTTAATTGTTTTAAACAATTAGATACAATTAGATTTAAAAAATAAGATTATTATTCATGCATGCAATTTGGGTAGGTGATCCGTAATAGGCCTACACTTCTCCCCGGCACTTCTCCTTCTTTAATTGGGTCTGCCTCCTTCACGGTTGAAGATTATTGCAGACTGATGAGTGTGTGTGTGCGCTTACGTTAGCCAGGTGCACGGTGCAATCAAAATGTTACTTATTGGCCCGGCTTATTGGTTGAGCAACGTACAGCCTAGGGGACACAAATCGTTTTTGATTTGAGCAAGAACCTTATTTCACTTCTTCCTTACAATCTTAGAATTGATGATGATAATATTAAAATAATTTCTTACCTGAAAACACGGAGATAAGACCGTCCAAACCCCCATTTCTCAGGTCCTGGCGACAACCTCCATTGTTAATTTTGTCGCACGCGTAAACTGCATGTACTTTGCATGTACTTAATTTATTTGTATGTCGAGCGATCGCTAGCTACGCGCTTCGATATCGTTCCGTTGGGTCACGTGACCAGTACTTTAATCAACATTGATTAAACTTTAACCGGAAGGGGGCTTTCATTACTGTCGGAATTTTGTTTTTAATCCATGCTGGGTTACAATTTTTGCCAACGACTTAGACTTAACCAACATAGGTTAAAAGGAATAATTTTGATCAACACTGTTTTTAACCAACGCAAGATTAAAAGTAAATTTTAATCAACACTACATTTTTAACCAACGTTGAGCGTTTTTTAATCAACAATTTTTTAACCCGCAGTTTTTTAATACGTGTTTTAACAGTGTAAGAAACTTGCCCCAGTCTTGGAAAAAGTAACAAGCACTGTTACATGTCATTACATAAGCCGTTACATTTCATATTTAGAATATGAAAGCATTTGAAGAGCCATGCTGTTCAGGGAACATTTTTATCTAGTGTTCTTCCACACTTGCATACAAACCACGAAAACGCTCACCAATCATTTTTTCATCTTTCCCCAGAACTCAGCCTTTTCTTTAGGTCATCCAATCTTTTTCTCAATAAAAAAAAATTATAAAAAAATTACATCTCATCAATTAATCTATTCCGTCTATTCCAGACCTCTCCTTCCTCCTTTTGCTTCTTATTCCATTCTATTTTTCTCTTCTCCGTCTCATAATTGCATCTGTCATGTATGTGGTCTCGTTTTTATTTGCCTTATAAAATGTCAGCCCCTACGTTGTACTATTATGTACCCCTATCTCTCTCTCTCTATCCCAAATACTACCTTTCATGCTCTTCAAATGACCAGTTATTTTAACAAGCTTATACAAATTGAAAGAAGAATTACAGTAACACATCATCTGTATGCAATCATATTTAACATAAAATCGTAAATGTAAACATTACATCAACATCAGGAACGTAAGACCTATGAAAGAGAAAACAATTTTACGCTAGTAATAAAGCAAACTTGGTATAAATAGTCAGATAACGATGTCAACACATTTTAATTAATTGATAGTTCACAGGCTCATATATCTTAACAGTCATATATAATATAAAATGAAGCATTTATATTACAAAGTCGCCGTTTAAGGATACAGAGTTATGCATGGAAATGCTATATTTACATCGAATGCAAGGAAATTTATTAGTAGAATTCGTCAAAGAACAAGGAATCATTGCCGACTTATTAATTGATTAATTGAACTGTTTAGATTATCAAACATTCGGAAATGATATGGAGCATATTACCTTTAGTGTATTAAAGGCTTGGTTAGATATGGAACTTTTCTTTAAATATGTAAATGAATGGCAACTGCGCGCAACAAAGGACTTGCGCGTATTCACTGAACTCTGTGTTATAAAGTATATAACTGCAACGTCATTTTAAAAACCACCGCGGTTTCTATAATCTATATTGAGAATCAATCACATATGAAGTACAGATGAAATAAAGAATCGAATTGTGCATTGCTTTGAACGAAAATGCGTTGTAGTTGGCTATGAAATCATAGAAACGATATGAGCAAATGTGCAGACTTATGCACAAAAGTCCAACCTGAGTATGATTATACATGAAATATATACAAACAATTGACATTCACCATTATAATGTGTAGACTTATGTACAAGAATACAATCTCAGTATTTCATACACATGTAATATATTATGCAATGGAGATTCACTATTATAATGCGCAGACTTATGCACAAAAGTACAATCTCAGTATGATATTACATGAGATATATATATATACATTGCACATTAAATGTTATAATGCGCAGACTTATGCACAAAAATCCAATCTCAGTATGACATTACATGAAATATATATGCATTTGACATTCACCATTATAATGTGCATCCAATCTCAGTTTGATATTACATTAAATATATATATTAAACATTGGACATTTAACCATATGATGTGCAGACTTATGCACACATATCCAATCACATGATAATACATGAAATATATATAAACATTGGACATTAAACATTATGGTGTGCAGACTTATGCACAAAAATCCAATCTCATGATAATACATGAAATATAAATACATTTGATATTTAACATTATGGTGGGCAGACTTATGAACACAAATCCAATCACATTATAATACATGAAATATAAATACATTTGATATTTAACATTATGGTGGGCAGACTTATGAACACAAATCCAATCACATTATAATACATGAAATATAAATACATTTAAAATTCACTATTATAATATGCAGACTTATGCAAACAAATCAAATTTCAGTATGATATTACATGAAATATATATGCAATTGACATCCACCATTATAATGTGCAGATTTATGCACAGAAATCCAATCGCAGTATGATAGTACATGAAATATATATGCAATTGACATCCACCATTATAATGTGCAGACTTATGCACAGAAATCAAATCGCAGTATGATAATACATGAAATATATATAAACATTGTACATTCACCAATATAATGTGCAGACTTATGCACAAAATCTAATCTCAGTATGATAGTACATAAAATATATATGCGATGAACATCCACCATTATAATGTGCAGACTTATGCACAAAAATCAAATTTCAGTATGATAGTACATACAATTTATATGCAATGGACATTCACCATAATGATGGGCAGGCTTGTGTACACAAATCCAATCTTAGTATGATATTATTTTAAATGTATATGCGATGGACATTCATTTATTGCAACCATGAGTTGGATTTCATACAGTAAAAAAGGCAGGCTTAAAAATGGTTCATAATAGAGTTATATGTATATATACTTTGTACAATAAAACTGTATAAATTGACACTTTAAATACATAGATATGAAAAGAAAAAGAAGAAGAAAAAAACACTCAAGAGCAATCGCATTTAAACATAATTATAAGGTACATGGGACTTCACAAGACCAATAATCATATATCAACTGACATCAACGTATTGTTAAACAATTAAAATTGAGAAAGATTTTGAATGAAAGAGAGAGACAGTAAATCCAAATTGAGTGGTGGTATAATGCATTATTCCTAAAAATATATCCAGTCAAATTCAATTGATATACAATTTGTTACATTCTAAATTATTTTGAAATTCATATAATAAGCAAATGTGTAATTTAAGTAAAACGTTTACACAGCACTTTAATTCAATATAAAATTGGCAATAATTATTAATAATTAAATTTAATACCCTGTACAAAGCTTGGATACAAGTACCCCCAAGTTTGATACTACTAATAAACCGGTGTCGTATAATAATGACAAATATGTAAAATAAGATTTAAACATAATTATAAGGTATATGGGACTTCACAGGACCAACAATCATATATCAACTGACATCAACGTATTGTTCAACGATTAAAATTGAGAAAGATTTTGAAAGAAAGAGAGAGACAGTAAACCCAAATTGAGTAGTGGTATAATGCATTATTCGTAAAACATATATCCATATAAAAGCAATTGCCATACACTAATATCATATGCAGACTTACGCATACAAAAATCCAATCTCAGTTTGATATTACATTAATTATAAATTTATTTGACATATACCATTACAATGCGCATACTTATGCACAAAAATCAAATCTCAGTACAATATTAAATAAAATGTAAATGCATTTGATGTTTAACATTATTATGTGCAAACTTATGCACAAACATCCAATCTCAGTATGATATTACATGAAATATAGCCTATATACACTGGACATTAAACATTATGGTATGCAGACTTACGCACAAAAATCCAAAAATCAGTATGATAATAAATGAAAAGTATATGCGATGGACATTCACCATTATAATGTGCAGACTTATGCACAGAAATCCAATCGCAGTATGATATTACATGAAATATAAATGCATTTGACATCCACCATTGTGATTTCAATTTCAATTTATTCATAATGTACATACTTATACACAAAAATGTAATCTCAGTATGATATTACATGAAATATATATGCATTTGACATTTTCCATTATCATGTGCAGACTTATGCACAGAAATACAATCTCAGTGTAATATTATATAAAATATAAATGCATTCGATATTTACCATTATAATGTGCAGACTTATGCACAAAAATCTAATCTCAGTATGATAACTCATAATATATATATACATTTCACATTTACCATTATAATGTGAAGACCTACGCACACAAATCCAATCTCAGTATAATATTACCTGACATATATATGCATTTGACATTTACTATTGTAATGTGCAGACTTATGCTCAAAAATCCAATCTCAGTATGATATTTAAGTAATATTGACTGCCTTCTGGGCAATACGACATATATCGCCCGAACCGAAGGTGAGGGTGATATATGACAAGTCGTATTGCCCTGAATTAGGCAGTCAATATTACTATTATTAACCACATCAGACATCTAGAGCAAATAAGAAACTCTTACTATCTTATACTCTTAAATTATGTAGGCTACACAGGGTTTCCTAGCATTAGAAGTTGCAAAAACATTGTCAAACCAGCACTGTTCATCCAGTGTTTGACAGATTTTCGATACACTGCAAACAGTTTGCCTAGGGTGTGATTGTTACGTCACAATGAGAGTTCGCGCAAAGTGCGCATTTTCTTATACACGATGCGCGATGTAAATTACAATAGCTGATGCGCGATGTAAAATTACAACTGGCACTATATTATTGCTCACTAGTTTAACACGCATTTTGCCATTGACTTTTCAGAGCGGGCTAAAATATTTGTCCATTGACTTACTGTATAACCTATATTGCCCGCCAAATTACACACAAATCCCATTGACTGTTCTGAGCGGGCTAAAATATTTGCGCATTGGTTAACTGTATAACCTATATTGCCCGCCAAATTACACACAAAATCCCATTGACTTTTCTGAGCGGACTAACTTATTGTAATTTTGTTGACTTATCCATCAAACCTTGAGGGCAATAACATTTAAAAATTGCCCTGCTCAGATGTCTGATACGGTTAATAATACATGATATATCAAAGCATTTTACATTTACCATTATAATGTGCAGATTTATGCATGAAAATGTAATCTCAGTATGATATTACATGAAATATATATGCATTTAACATTTACCATTATCATGTGCAGACTTATGCACAAAAATCCAATATCAGTCTGATATTATATAACAAATATAAACATTTTACATTCTTTATTACAATCCGCAGACTTATGCACACAAATCTCATCCCATTGTGATATTGAACGACACATATATGCAATAAATATTCACCTTTGTATTGTGCAGACTTATGCACTTATATTTGTGAGCTCAACAGAGTGAGATATATCATATGAAATACATATACATTGAACATTAAACATCGTGTACAGACTTATGCACAATAATCCACACTGAGCATCAGGATATGATTTTTAGGGTATCTATATAAATTGGACATTTACCATTGTAATGTCCAGACCTATTCACACAAATCAAATCTAATCGAGGAGGTATGATATCATATTAATTGACATCTGTAACTTTTTACCTAGTTAGTCCAAAATCTAAGTAGATTGTCTTCCATATAGCTCCGTTTAGTCTCATCTGACAACGCCCCCTATCGTCAGAGTCCAGCAGCCTATAAACAAGTTAGCCTACGGACTTTTACCCACAACAAAAAATCGTTAATAATTCATTTTTTGTTTAAACGAAAAGCACATCTACCCCGACGTACGTTGACACTTTCTCTTTCATTGGAACCCCCATGTCCCATTGACTTTTGAAAGTTCACCCACCGTCATTTGATCAGAATATGTCGCAAGCTCGCCATTGCATATATAACGCATGTGTAACAAGTCGAACTTTGGAAGCAATTTACCACGCGATTGTAAGATTATAGGTCAAGCACACGAAGGATAAGAAGCATGAATTATCATAGATCAGTTCTGCTTGGTTCATTATGTCCACGTCAGCCAATCCCCACCCGTAATTTTTCCATTTAGTACAGGCAAACATTTTGCCGAGGTAAGCAAAAACATGAATATTCATGACACACCATGGACTATTCGATTATTAACAGAGGGGTGCAATTGTGCACCACTTCCGACTCCCCAACTTTCAGTCAAGTATTTCATTGTATTATGTAGTTTGGTAGGTTTATTTTACTAACTGTTTAATTATCAGATATCAATGATAGTTTAAAGATATGGAAAAAGTTCGTGTATTTTATATTTAGCAAAGCAATCTCACATACAAAATCACTATCAAGTGTCGTCTGATCCGCCGATTGCCGTCTGCTATATACGTTCTATAGACGGCGAACTAGCTACGTTTGTGCTGGCGGAAATGAGACAACCGGAGCAATATGATATGGTATGGTGATACATACACTCTAAGAAAAAGGGTGCAAAAAAGGTGTGCAAAATAAGAGTTTGCACCCTTCCCACAAGAATGAACCCTATCGACCAAAAAAGAGTGCAAAATAAAAGTTTGCATATTGCATGCATATTCATGATTACTTTACACGTTTTCACATACAAATACATTAATCATGTTTTGTTAACTCATAGCCTGCCATAAGGCTGCATGCACGCTATTGTTAAGGTGCCATGTACACGCTAGCAAGCTTTTGCTCCTCTGCTTCTTGCATGATTGCACGCAAATGTAATAGCAGTTACTGTTCATGCCCATTGGACTGTGCCTAATGTTTTGCACGCGCTATTCATAGAACCATCGCGTTAATCAGATTATCTCCAAAACAACCTGGCACGGGGGGGGGGGGGGGGATTTGGGGCTTGGCACAATGGAGATTAGCCCTGTGGCAGGACAAGAGTTAAGCAAATTATGACAATTAATGCACATCAATTTTGTGATTTATTTTTTTCCTTCGGCAATCATTATCCAATAGATTATTTTGTCTGATCATGTTACAATTACATTCACGTTTTAGCAATAGATATATTGATTATATGATTACTAACCAAGAAACAACATGCATGTTTAATATGAATTTGTGTACGAGCAAATTTCACGAGTATTCCTCGAGTATGGGTGCAGGATTGCACCTTTTAAATGGTGCAGGATTGAACCCCTAATGGTGATGTTATTGCCGGCATCGGTTTGCCCCCCTAATAGAGCAGGACTGAACCATTAAGGGTACTAACATGTCTCCTAAAAGGTGCAATCTGGCACCCTCTTAAAGGGTGCAGGATTGAACCCATAAAGGTGCTGCTAGTGTTGCATCGGTTTGCACCCCTAAAGGTGCAGGATTGAACCATAAAGGGTACTAACATGTCCCCTAAAAGGTTCAATCTGGCACCCTTTTAAAGGGTGCAAGATTGCACCTTTAAAAGGGGTGCAGGATTTAACCCCTAAAGGTGCTGCCAGTGTTGCATCGGTTTGCACCCCTAAAGGTGCATACTTGCACCATTTTTTCTTAGTGTGTACATACATACATACATACTATCATTAATTTTGAAGTTCATAACGTATTAAGTGGTTCTTGAAATATCGCAACAATTTTCCCCGCGTGGCTTACGCTTTGTTATTGTTGTTAATTACAATGGGGAACAATTAAACCCCCAAGTTCAACTTCTCTCAAAACATCATGTAAGTCAGCCACACTACGGGTTGATCTATCCTTCCATTTCGCAAAGCATTCCCTTGTTGCCTTCTCATAGTCGCTGTTAAACTTAACCACAATGTTCTGGGCCTGGGTGTGCTGGATTCCAAGTTTTTCGCTCAGCGTATCGTAGGCGTGACTTGGAATGTATCTAGCCAACTCATTTAGCATTGCGTCGCTCACTTCCCTGTTTAAATATAAGAAATATACAAACAAAGGTGAAGAAAAGGGTCAGATGTCGGAATGTCAGAGTTAAATTATCAGAGTAAAAATGTGAGAGGTATCAGATGTAAGAATAGGGACTTTTAGATTTGCACGTCGACAGCTTTGACTGCAACGTGTGACGTCATTTTAAGGCACTGCGCATGCGTTATGTCGTCTCAGTCGCCGATCGAGAATGCGTCAACCTTGATTTTCCTAAATCTTGTACATGCATACATACATACATATTGACATTTATATAGCGCCTTTACATGCTGAAAGGTACAAGTATGCCGCGTGCGCATAAAATATACAGTTCCTCAGGTAGACAAAGGAACATCCCTTCCCTGCTATTATGTAACAATGTGTAGAACAGGTGTCACATGCATATTCACCTGTTCTACACATATTTACATATTAGCAGTGAAGGGATGTTCTTTTGTTGAGGGTAGAATGAGGAACTGTATAGTTTGTCCTCTTTCTTTGTCCGTGATGTTTATTGTGTTACTTCCTGCATGCATATCGTCGAGTGCAATCTAAAAGATTTCTAATTGTAGCCAACATGGGCAGTTAAGTACGTTGACACGCATTATCAGTCGGCGTTCGTCGTGTTCTCGTCCACTCAATCTAAAAGTCCCTAATGTTAGAGGTGAGGGCCGGAGTACTCTACATAATCAAATGACATGATTACATTTTGATTTTACCTTTCCTTTTCCTCGATCATGTAGATCAACTTAATCAGCTTTATGAATGCCAAAAAATAGTAATGAGCCTATACATACTGCGTGGATTGAGAATATATTGCGGTGGCCGGTGAAGAGGGGGGGGGGTCTAAAGGCTTCTAGCTATTCCGAACTGGGGTGACCAAGATGGTATCATCTCCGCCCCGCCATGGCCCTGGGAAGCGGGGGTGCTGGGGGTGCTGCAGCACCCCTGGAAATTCTTCAGGGGGTGCACAGCACCCCCTGCAAAAAAAATTGTCTGATATATTTCATGTATAGATCATTATGCTTCGTATAGGAAGAGAATTGTTTATTAACTTTTTGTATTCATCATATAAATCTTCATGAAGGAAAATCGTTCCCAGGGCCCTGCGCCCCGCCCTCTTAAAAAATGTTGGACCTTATTACGCTACTTGCAGTAACGTGGGAGAGGCATAATCATATACTCGTATGAATGTCGATTCATTTGTAAAGAACGACAGCAACATGATATTCCCCTCCATAAATATGTTTTATCGCTTGTTACGAAACTCATCCCTTTCATTATTGGAAGAGATCATTATTTTCTTTCCATCACAATATATATTGTGTATGTCCACTCATTGGCCTCAAATGAACATTCAATATAGACGAGTGCATGAATCAGCTTGAGCAAAGCACAGTATTTAGTTACCACAGTAAACTTCTGCGTCTCTGTGAGGCTCTTTCGCACGGTCATTCCCCGCACTCACATCTTTTCTCGCGCATAACACAAAGCCCATGAAGAAATCTCAACTCCTTGTCAAACAACTCCTAAACATCAGCATTCGATGCAATTGGTGAAGTTTGTATTCGAGTGGTGTCATATTATGTGAATGCAAGTCCACTTAAATCACAATGTACATGCAAGACATTTTTAATGTGACACCAGAAAACGGTTTCAATGTGCTAATACTTTCATTTTTTTTCCTCTTTTTAATCAACAAACATACATGCATGGATTATGAAGTTCTAAATAGCCTCTTCAATAAATAATACCCCATCTGCTGAGCTGCGACTGGGAATCAAAACCTTGGTATAATTATAATCCTCATAACATGAAGTTATAGTAACAAACAAACAACTGTTAATAAAAAGCCTGACATGTCATTGATGTGTGTGGGTGTGTGTGTGGACCACAAAGTAACCATCACTCTTACGGATGTTCTTGTGTACATCAGATTGGTCACTGTTTCAATGGAAAAAATTGTGATTTTGACTCATGGGTAAATTTGATCCAAAAAAAAGAAAATCATCATGTGTCTATGATGTTTGTTTTTGTCATAATATGGTACTAGTCACGATATAATACGTTCCCCGGAGAAGAAATAGTAGGGCTAAATGGGTAAATTTGATCGAAAAAAAGAAAATCATGTTTCTATGATGTTTTTTTTTTGGTTATAATATGGTACTAGTCACGATATAATACGTTCCCCGGAGAAGAAATAGTAGGGCTCAGAAGCAGTCTTTGCTTTGTTAAACAAAGTTTTTAAAAGGGATTGTTACGATTGCATAAGCATAAACGCCTAGTCGTATTGTAACAATTTCCATAAGCAGCTCTCCATTAATTTAGGTAGAAGTATTCTGAAAATTTATTTTTTAAAGCTAAAACTAGGAGCTTGATTTGTCAGAGAAGACTTCGTCAATTTATATTTCAATTCTCTTTATATTTTGGTAGATACCCTTTTGTAAGCTCTCAAGGCCTATGGATCATTTATCCTCCAGGTATTTAGGATATCAAATGCCAACTCGCAACAATCGATCCTCTCTTCGAATATTTGAAGCCTTGTAAAGCATTATTTTTAAGATATATTCATTAATCTATACATTACATTTTATTATCAGCATTCTAATCTATTTTTGTATCATTCTTATTATCATTATTATTTGTATTAATATTTTTTTTTTGGGGGGGGGGCTGAACATAATTTAAAGGCCAACTCTTACATATTGGTGTGATATTCTGAGTATTCAACAATGTTAAATATACGCCTGTAAATGGACGATGGAATTTCTTCAAATTCCTAAAATTGTATTCTATGCTATGGTATGTATATGGTATGTCTATTTCTCCTTTTGTTTCTTAAAGGGTATATACTCATACACCTTTCAATACAAATCTGAGTTGAAGTCATAATCGGCGTTGATGAAGACATTGAAAATCATTAATTAAACGTTGTACCAAAAATAAAGCAAACAATCTTAGTTTATACACATTTGATCTACGGTGGCTATATTTTATATATAAGAACATTTTACCGAAGGAATATTAATCCTAAGTTTTTGCCTATCCTATCAATGAAACCTTGATCAAGAAAGATCATTAAGCCATTATTTAGTCATTTAGTGATAAGGAAGGAAATCTAACCTGGCTCTAGCAGTAGAAACTTCACCGGCTGCTGCTGATGCATCATGAGAAGGAATTGCGACTGATGTAGAAAGCGACGGTCTCGGGGATGTGGAAACTGTGTCTCCTAGTAATGTCTCGGTGATTCCTGATGGTAAGAGTAGGACATTTTGTTGACTTCGTAAGATTTTGTATTCATTATGTTCGTGTTATTGGTGGTAAAATGAGGTTACATTATACATTTGATTGCGATTCAATCACAAACAAAATCATGTTTTAATGAGTAAATCTTGTTAACTCATATTGTTATTTGTTTATAATTCGATCAAAATTAATGTTGTGACTTCAAGTTTGAATTTAAAAGATCTGTATTAATTAATGTAATCGAAATCCTCACATCTCCACCAAGCTTATTTCTTAAAATTGGAGGGGGCAAGAAATAACAAGCTAAAGCCATGGTAATAATCGGGGCAGCGCCAGGAGCGTCACAACGTGACGAACATGTGCGCTATTTAAGAAGTCACCATTATTATTATTATTATTATTATTTTATTATAAAAAAGTACAAAGCAAATAGTAGGTGAGTTTTCATCGTAAATCGATCCGGTTTATTGTGTGTGCATGGAGAGTGAAAGTAAATTTCACTTAAAAACTGGCTTTATCAACATATGTTTTGTTTAAATAATAAGAAAATTAAATTTAACTAAAAAGTACATAACCACACAGTAGGCATGTCTTTATCCTAAAGCGGAAATTGACAGGGCTTTCTTTTTAATAGTAAATGTCTGCCTATGACACTCATAATGTACGTCCATTAAAAAAGCTTGCACATCTCTAACAAAAGATGGAGCATGGTGTAAAATGTAATTGATGTGACGAGGAAAACAACTTCCTTTACTAAAATGTGCAGTTGAAAGTAAATACCAATGGCAGTTACTCTAGATAGAATTAAAAAAAATAAAAAAAGCCTAAGTCAAGATTCCCGCTTCTATCTCATCCGTCAATGACGAGGGATATTTCATGTATTACAACCAAATGTTTTGAAGTTTCAACACCCTCGGTGATAACTTTTAAAGTAAAAAAATAAACAGTTTCCTATGATGCATTGGTTATTTTCTACATGCCCTCAACCTTCCAAGACTTGTCAAATGTCCGCCGCTGACAGATTGCATGTATGGATAACATTTGTGAATTTCTCGGTTGCTTTGATTCTATCTGATGTTATTTACCTTCTAAGTGCATGGGAACTAAGAGCTCCTTTGTAGTGCTTTGTTCCAAGATGAACTGTAATATCACTTTATTCTTGTCGTAGGTTCGTGTATCCGCTTTAAACATCACTTTTTGCTCTGTCAGATGGCGAATTTCCCTTTCCTGTAGAGTCTACGAAATAATCATATATATATATATATATTTCTGGAACACCCGTTGTAAGGTCAGAGTTGAGAATTCTCGTACTTATATATATATATATATATACGTATATATATATATATATATATATATACGTGTGTGTACATATGTATTCATGAATGAGTATGTGCGTGAGTGTGTTTTGTGTGTGTGGGTATTCATTTATGAATATCAAATTTAAAAATAAACTGTACATACCCGTCAGACCGTTCTTTCTATTTTGTATTGCGAAAATAAATATCGTAACATAAACAGGGTTGTTTCGTATAAAGTAACATCACAATTTTCCAATATAAACGGCACGTGGCAAAAACGTAGTTTTTTACAAGAGATAAAAACATATTCACTAAAATTGGTCCTTCCTTATTAACAGAGATGATTCTAGACACCCTGACAGACTACCGTTTTTTGAAGTACTTGAATGACCCACATGCTGACTGGCTCTCTTTATCTCTATTCTAGCTACCTCGAAAATGGATTTGTAACGTAGTTAGATCTCTTAAAAACTAAAGAAAAAGTTCCAAGAGTCATTTATTATATTAAATTATATACCTCACTTAAGAAATCCAGCCATCTGATTGGTCGAAAGTGCAGTCGTGAATTTAGCCATTCCCGTAAATAAACAGAAATGCCAAACCTATGTAATAGTTCTAGAGTAAATTAGTAAAATCCCGGCAAAATTCCAGTTACCGGGAAAATAGTTCAATCTTGCTGAAATACCCATAGGTTCACGTGTTTACGAATACCATACATTTTGTGTGTGCGAATTGGTCGCTTAATATTTAGATTTGTTAATAAGGCGACTGGTACTTCGATCGTACTACTAAATCCGGCCTAGATTCTACTTATAGTTTCCAAACAAGGCAAAAATGGCTGAAGAAACACTTCCTAGATTTCAACTTCTTGATGATGATCAATTGCAAGACTTTATTAATTCTGCTGACAGCAAGAACACCAAAAGGGTACGTGAAATTCTCCATAAAAGATTCGAAGAATAGGTCTAGATATAGGCTACCTTCAAGTTATCAACACAGACCTCGATCGCGTATTAAAAAAACTTCCAAATTCGGAGCTGGGCAACGTAGATCTAGGCCTAGGCCTATTCCAAAAGTTTTACGCTGGAGCTATAGGCCTAGACGGAAGAACGGTTCTTTATACATAAAGAAGTCAATGTTAACTATTAGATTCAGACTTCAACGTCATTTCCTCAATTCTAACAATGTCGACATCATAAATTAAGCATGAAGATTTTTCGAATTCGACGAGAGTTTTTAAGTGCTTTTCAGCAATGCTTAAACAAGAAGGAAAGGGAGTTGTGAATCATAAACCAGCTATCTCAGCAGAAGACATGGACTAAATCCAAGGTTCGCTTGATTTGGATGATTCTTTAGGTCTTTAGGTCTTCGGGACAAGGTATTTATGTTATGACACTCAACAGCTTCGGAATTTGTGAGGAATTAGGCCTAGATCTGGGGGAAAATACAACATAGATTCCTAGAGGCTAGATCTAGACTAGTCTAACTCTCAAAGATACACTCATAAAAACAACCATGTAGATAAACTAGAGAAAAGCCAAGGTGGTGTCATAAGTTGACTCTTTCTTCAGCATATAAAAGTAGCAATGACTGCTTTAATTTTCGAGACATAGTTGTTTTTATACGCTCAAGGGGAGGTTACAATCGTGCTATTGCCCGAGGCGTGCCGAGGGCAATGGCACGATTGTAACCTCTCCTTGAGCGTATAAAAACAACTATGTCTCTCAAAGCAGTCATTATTACTATACTATATTGTAGATCGATCTGCCATACGTTCAACTTTCCATTACTAAAAAGAATTTTGAGCAAAATATTGAACATAATTCTTGGGGCACCATACTGTATTTAAGGTTAAACGTTAACGAACTAATTTAGACAATTGAAATGCTAGGTGGTTGGGCAAATGAAGTTGCAACAAATAGAAGTTAATCAACCATAACTTGCCTAACTCTCGAATTGCCAAATTATGAGTTTTACATAATTTGAAATTAATAAATAGCTCAATTAACTGATGCAAACAAAAAGCATCATCCAATTCTATAACTGAACATTTATTGAGTACATATGGGCCTAATTGCGAAAAAGGCATTTGTCCAACTCTATACAAATACAAAATAAAGATTTGGGGCATTAATTGTCTTACTTTCATTTCGTTAACTGATACTTTGCATTCCAAATCTAAGGAACCTTGAACATGTAGATTTAAGCTGCTCGTTTGAATGTTACCTTTGCCTTGTCTTTCATGGTGCTTTCTAGGCAAGTAATCTTCAGTCCTCCAGAACGCCACCTAACTAAGAATTGCTCTCCCGTGATCGGAGCCATGTATCCAGGCTGCACCTTAAAAGTTGAGAAAAGGCATTGAATAGTTCAAGTTAAAATGCGTTTCCACTCA
This sequence comes from Strongylocentrotus droebachiensis, assembly GCA_035222895.1. Classification (NCBI taxonomy): domain Eukaryota; kingdom Metazoa; phylum Echinodermata; class Echinoidea; order Camarodonta; family Strongylocentrotidae; genus Strongylocentrotus; species Strongylocentrotus droebachiensis. The sequence continues at coordinate 149,363 of JAVYIG010003663.1, forward strand.
ATAAAGTGTAAACAATAAGTTATATATAAAGATAAATAGAGTACGAAGAAGAAAAAAGAACTAGAAATTTAATTCGTCATGGGGACGAATTAGGTGGTCTGTTTTCAATTTTATGATCATTGAAAAGTCAAAAAAGAAAAAAAAATGAAGAAAAAAAATTGTTGGAGACTCCCGGACTCGAACCAGGGATCTCGAGGTCCGAAGTCAAGTGCGTTACCGATATACCAAAACATTTCCCATAGCGATTACACGTAAACGGAAAATGAAATTCTCAAATCCCACTTTGCAAGTGAAATATGAGCATGATCCCGTTATCTGATCGAGAAATAAATGGCACATTTGTGATAGCTTATTGTCTCAGCTACAACATACTCGATGCTCAGCGAAAACGAAGAAAAGACGACGGAGATATTGCTCGTGAAAGACGGGAATGTAGAATCCAGTTTTCAGAAAAAGTCATGTCCCATAGAGAATACACGCAAAATGTAAAAAATTGACATGCCTCCTTTAATCGCAAAAATACGCCATGATGCTTTCGTCAAAATGAAAATTCGTGGCCACTGCATCTGTAGAGAATTGTCTCAGCTAAAACATATCAAAATTTGGATGAAAATTGATCAATATTTACAGAGATACAATCAATTTTCTAAAAATATGATGACGTCATAATATGCAAATTAAAATTTTGAGTTCGGAGGCCATTATGATGACGTCATGAGTTAATTGAGGGTCAAATGTGACATGAAGTCATATTTCCAATTCATATTCTATCAAAATATGAAAAAGAAATTGGATTCACTTTGCATCCTAAAGCGCTACAATGGATTTTGTATAGGCATGTTTTTGCCCATGTATGCTATGTATTACAAGAGCTCGCACGCACGGACAATTTTTTAAACGGACGCTTATTCCGTTATTACTGAGCATAAAAAGGTGAACAAGGTATCAAAATGCTTGGAAAAATGTGCCAAATATGATGACAGAGAAAATTTGGCGATTTTATGTTGAAAAATACCAGTACGGGTGAAAACGCGCGCGCATGGGCGTGTGCGCGTTTTTTGTGAAACGCTTAACATGGCCTGAAACGTATGCAAAATTAATTTGAGACGATTTAGAGCATTTTTATTTTTTGCGTGCGCGCTGACGCGCGGACGTACGCATGCGCGCGCGTTTTTTGACCCGAAATTGATCGGACGGATAATGACCTTAATCATGATAAATATGAATGAGAAATGCCTTTCCGTTATGGAGATATGATCATGAGTAAAAAGTACCAAAAAAAAACACAAAATGGCGCCTGGATGACGTCATGAAGAATTGATGACCTTGAAAATGTTCCTGTCACGTCTTATGACAATGACCTATGACTGTGCCAAAATTGAACGAAATTGACTGAACTGATCTTGAGTTATCATCTGAACAAAAAAGTGTGGAGAAATAAAAATAAAGAAATAAATAATAAATAATAAATAATAAATAAAGAAAGAAAATTCTGACGAAAACAATAGGTGATCTGTCGAAAACGACAGACCACCTAATAATAAATAAAGAAAGAAAATTCTGACGAAAACAATAGGTGATCTGTCGAAAACGACAGACCACCTAAAAAGGAAAGAAAGGATATTGACACATGAACATATAGATTCAGAGCTACAGAAAATTAATATTCAAAAGACCAGAAGAGGATATACTTAAAAAAACAGAAAAACTGCAAAAATCACGAGAGATATATGTAACTCAACCTTCGTTATAACATTTCCATAAATGATAATAATAATTATTATTGTTTCTTAATCATTCTTTTATTGATCAAACGTGCCGAACAAGGATACGAAAAAGCCCAGGAGAACACTACATTATTAGAAGATGCAATGTATTAAAAATATATGTATATATAATAATTGGGTAAGCACATAGGTATTAATGCTTCTCTTCCTGCGGACCCTCCAATCATTATTACCTTGTCATTGCCAGGTACCCATTTACATCAGGATGGAGAGTAGTAATTGTGGATTTATGTCTTGACAAAGAACCTCAGTGCCTGACTGCGATTCGAAACCCCAACTCTTCGATTAAAAGTTAAGTGAATGGTCAACTATACCACCATGACACCTCTATGTCATCTGTTTACTCTTGAATTGATGAAGATTTACGACCGTCCGTGACTAAAGTAGGGATATTATGAAGGCAAATTAAGAAGATAATGATAAAGGGCAAAGAAGAAGAAAATAAGAGAAATTGAGACGAGAAAACAACCAACCTCTTTTTCAATGTTTGCATTCCTTACATGGACAAACAACACGTGTTCAGCATTTCTCGGAGTTGACACTGGAATGTACGGTGTACAAATAACACGTTTTCCGATGAATACCCATGTGATGATAGCTACAATCCAAAATTCGGAGAAGTGGTTTATGTGGACATCTAGGTCTTCATGTCTTACAACACATCGTGGGCTACCGTTGGAAGAAGGAATCGCTGTAAAACTTTCAGAAGCTAGTCATGCAAAATATCAAGAAAGAAAATCTAGTAAACGTAGGTTTACCAATACTTTAGCACAACTATAGAATAAGAAAATGATATACTTCAATGTCAAAAACTATATGTTCCGGAATAAGCATTGCATTTTTCTACATTATATCACAGAATGTCAGCAGCAATGTATTTTCCTCTCTAAACACTAACCATTAATGATATTTCTACCCTCTTTTTCCCAATCTTAACCAATACTACCTCATATCTTAGGGTTTAAAGGGCTTTTTTGTTTAGGGGGGTGGAAGAACAAATTAATTTTTGTAACTTTTCAATTAAATTCCTTGATCATAATATATTACTTTATTTAATGAATGGGACAGACAGGAGAGAGAGAGAGACAATGAGAAAGACCAGACATTACCACTCTTGCGATAATAAGTGACGACTTTTGCAGCCTCTGGCTTTGTGAATATACCACAATGGGGCATCGTTACTGTCACCGGATTGTCAAAGGTTGCATCGGGTGGCGACATTCTCAAGCCAAAGGAAATAATAGCTTCCGTTTCCTTCAGCACCAACTCAGGTGGAATGTCAAAGATTGGTTCGACGGTGACATCTTTTGCGCTGTAAGCTCCATTTGGTGGAATTCTTACTTCAATACCATGCTTCTCTAGTCGGATCACGTCAGTATCCTCACTCAAATCATCCCTGCTTTCAGGATTTTGAACTGGGCTTTCTTCCTGGGGGGCGCTCGGTGAAGAGATTTGGTGAACAGACTCTGTCATCTGACCCTCGTCATCTGCAGGTTGTGAAGTGTATTCATGCGGTCTGAAATCCGCCGGCTTTGCTCTTTTTCCAGCTTCTATCCATGCAAAAATGGCTCGCTTGGAACGCTCTTTTTCTGTAAATGATTTTAGATACACTACTCGTAATAATTACTGGATTTGTATAGTGCCTTTTTCCAGAAATAAAATCCTACTTCTGAACAGAATTAACAACGTTTGGGGTAGTTGGACTTTTTAAACACTGATTTTACAATAAGAATAAATAATAATACATAAAACGTAAAGTTATACATTATAAACTTGCATTTCATTTGTAATTAATAGGGGTCTTAATATCGATTCATTCACATTGTATGAAGGCGAACATGTAAAAATTATTCAATTGCTGCGCTTTGAAATATGATCCATTCTGTAAAAATATTACAGATATAAAGGGGATGCCTACCTTCATCTTCATGATGCTCGTCAATACTCAAAACTCTAAAAATGAAAGACCAGAATTGTAGAAAAATGTTAAGCAATATCCAGGTACAGACAAAAGATACGTATCATCTTATAGCAATCTCAGATTCTATTATTAACACGAGATTCATTTGATCGTCATGTTGACGTTTTATATAACTATCAAGAAGTTGCTTTTGAAAATGATATCCAAAAAGGTGTAGAAGTTGTCAACATAAATAAAGTGATTATTACACACAAGTCTTATCCCAACCTGACTGGGGATTTACCCTTGACTAGGCCTTGGCCTTTGCTAATCGCTGCACATATACTCAATTATCGTGTTATGTATCGTTCTGTACTGCATGTTTTTATTTCAAATGTAATATTTTGATTTTTTTGTTCTGCTCTGTTTTACATATTTTACTGTCTTTATTAGTTTTGTGGTAATAAACAAATTGAAGTAATTTTTCGCAATTCTTATTACAAGTAATCAGGGTTAGCCCATTGGAAACAAGTGAAAAGCAGACAATATACCTATGAACTCTGTCAGGTATGTGTTTATAAGTTGAGGAGGTCCGTCTACGTGCACGAACTGAACGGGGAATGTATTCGCCATCTGAAATGAACATTAAAAAAATGAACGTTATTATAAATATCTGTCTGAGACTCAACAAACATATTTAAACTCGACACAAAATACAAAAAATGATCTTGTGTCTCCTTGCAAGAACCTAATAATTAACTCACAAACTACCTTTGAATGCTGAAATGGCATATAATAGCAGGATACGTGAAGCGGGCCCACCTAATGCTATTGAGAAATACTTCCCAATTGATTAAATTGACTTAAGTATTAATAAACAACTAAATTATTTACACCCTTCTCACTCTATGTTATTTAAACATTAGAAGAAGAACTTTAGTAGAAGATAGGGCAACTTACAACGTTTCGGAAAGCGAACCCCCCTCTCCTCCTCTAGCAACGTGCTGTAACTGTACGATGATAATAATAATAACAACATCAACAATACTACTAATACTACTACTACAACTACTACTACTAATAATAATAATAACAATTATAATAATAATAATAATAATAATAATAATAATAATACAAATAAAAATAATGATAATGTAACCATTACAATAATGATAATATTGATCATAATAATGATAACGATAATTATGATAATAATGATAATAAAACTGTTGTTCACCCATGAAAGCCTCATCAGCCTCATTTCTATTCTTCCTGAGGTCCTGCAATTATATTTACTTGTGATTTTTTGGTCCGAACGTATTTTGTTTTTAGTCTCGGGTCACAGGGAGAGAGTTTTATCGCAAATTACAATAAACGCCAAATCCATCCTGGATCTGTAAAAATGTTTCTTTAAAGTGTGTTTAATTTGCACTGTTGTAAAGGTAAAAACACTGTGTTTTTGGCAAAAGGCTATAACGCCTTTATAATTCTTCTGTACCTGATAGAAGCTAGAAACTAATGATACCCTTTGAAACGCATTTCAAAGTCATGTTATACCTGCTTGAGGAGTCGCTTCGGACACTGGGAGTGTTAGGTCGCTTATGATCAAGCCTCTCCGCCCAGTGCCCCCTTGCTCCTGGAATCTGTGGAGGGGGAAAAATCATCGCCAGTTGTCGAATAGGCAAGGTGTTGCAAATTTGAGATATGGTTTCCAAATCATTAGCAGTGATCTCAACAATGTAATGTTATAGCCCAATAATCGAACGATAATATGAGACTATTATATTGTTTTTCGATTTTTTTTTTTTTTCCATGAACATCAGAAATACATTATTGAAAATATGTTTGTCTTCGGTTAACTCAATAGATCAGCAAATATTTTTTTTTTGAGAAGTAAATTTATTTATATTATGAATGTAAATTACCTTAGATATATGTTTGTTAATTTGTTGCAAATGAAAATCAATAAAATCCCTGTTGAGGGAAAAATTATGAAGAAAAAAAAATTGAATTACAGCAATACTATAGGGTAAGATTAATTTTTTCTCAAAATAAAGTTTGTAATCAATATTTCCCAAATCATAAACAAGTTTAAGCAAATTTACAAAATGAAAGATACATACCTTTGACAAAGATAAGTACAATGAGACGGAGAGAAAGAGAGGTTCTTTTAAATTTCTGTGACATATTAAAGAATGATTATTCATTACAATTTTCTCTACGATCCCTTTGCTGTTTCTCCTATTTAAGCTATAGCTTAAACACCTTCTGTGTTATTTGGGACAGATAAGTGTCAAACGCATTTATAGACTATACATGTTCCTAACTATTATATCATCAAATTTATTGACTCGAATTCAAATTCAGTGCCTTTACTAGATCCACATCTACATGAGGGCAATATGAATTGATAGTAGATCACCACGCCCACAAACCATCAAGGCTCCTACCTAAATCGGTGATACTCTTTCTGCCCTGTCAGATGTAGGCCTACATATGTTGAAAGAGTTACAAATGTGGTTGGCTGCTAAGCAGGCCTATGTATGCACAATATACACATTGATAACGACTAGTCCACGAATAAGTGGTAAAGATCTTGGCCCCGTTTCATAAAGCCTACCATTTGTGGTGATTTTGCAATTAATGGTAAATTCCATGGAAACCTTGATTTGATTGGCTGTTGAGTGATGTTGCCATGTTAGTTAATACTGATGGCAAACTTACCACCAGTGGTATATGTTTTATGCAAAGGGACCCTGGTTTGAAAGTACATGCTACGTATCTTGAAATATTAACTACAAACACCTACCGCGTGGAAACACTCACCTCCATCTTATACGCATGTCGGCCTACTGTCGGGGCGGTCCTTGATACTTCACGCGGGAATTCTCCTTCAAACACGTCTTCCACATTGTTGTCAGGTCCCTTATCTTTATAGAGAAGGTAGCAAAAACGAAGACCATGTAAAGATTTCCTCATTGATCAATTGAATTCGAGTAATGAACTTGATTGTATGATCCCTTAATTGCTTTGGTTCTTTATATCCCCCGGATTGTTTGAGAATGAGTTTAATTGTGTGTCTATACAGTGCGTCCCAGAAAAAACGAAACCGAGAAGTATTGATGTTTTATCATAACTTAATCACAACCATAATTAATGAATGATACATATTTGGAAAGCTTAGAGTCTCCTCTTTCAGTTGATGCTACTCACATGATGCATATTTCACGCATGAGTGATTCACAGCAATTTGAAGGAAGGAAACCAAAAAGACATTTGGCGGGCGGTATCTGAATTTCGAAGAAAAATTCACATTTCTAGAAAGTTGAGTTTCTGCCCTTTCATATGACACCTCAATCAGGAAAAATGAGCGAGGAATGACAAAGTTCTGTTTGTTTAAAGTAGCCCTTACATTTTCATAATTTTAGCAAACGAATTCGTTTTCACTGGGAGCCTGCCGTAGCAAAAAGCAGATTTGACAAAAGACTTAACTCCGTTTCGTTGACAATCAGCCATGCATGAAGACTCTCGTCTACGGCTGATTGTCAACGAAACGGAGTTAAGTCTTTTGTTAATTTCGTTTATTGATACGGCAGGCAGCCAGTGAAAACGAATTCGTTTAATAAAATTATGGAAATGCAAGCACTACTTTAAACCTACAGAACTTTGTCATTCCTCGCTCATTTTTCCTGATTGAGGTGTCATATGAAAGGGCAGAAACTCAACTTTCTAGAAATGTGAATTTTTCTTCGAAATTCAGATACCGCCCGCCAAATGTCTTTTTGGTTTCCTTCCTTCAAATTGCTGTGAATCACTCATGCGTAAGATATGCATCACGTGAGTAGCATCAACTGAAAGAGGAGACTCTAAGCTTTCCAAATATGTATCATTCATTAATTATAGTTGTGATTAAGTTATGATAGAACATCGATACTTCTCGGTTTCGTTTTTTCTGGGACGCACTGTATTTAGTGCGTTCTTACCCGCTCTTCGTCCTTGTTGTACTTGTTGTAAAACAGGGATTGAATGCCTTGAATCGCTCACGGACTTCCACACTTCTCTTAGATGATCGTCGGCTATGGAGACAGAATGCTGCAAGCATTTCCAATAGCGGATCATGAAGATAGCAGCCTTTTGATTTGGGGTATAAACCCCAGATTCCTCATGCTGTCTGCTTCTGAACTGGATGGTGTCAAGTGTCTGGTAGGACATACCCAATGCTAGACCAAGATGGTAGTACTGATCAGTGTTCATCTCTTTTGTGATGAAATCCTCACTCTGAATTTCTTCAGCGTTGCTATAAATGGAAATACCGTGAGAAGAGAGGAAAAATGTCATTATTTAATTGATGAGTAAGGCTAGATGAATTCATTACCTAGCATCCCGGTTTTTTGCACATTCCTCTATTAGTTCTGTCAATAATACAGTAATACATTATTACCTTATCTCGTGTAATGGTGTTCATATTTTTAAGCTGACACAATCGACATTAAAATTGTAATAATAGTAGACAATAATTATGATTAAGAGCATGCCACAAAAGGAAAAAAGCATAGTAGTAATAGTAATGAGCAAAAATAATTGGCACAAAGTGTTTTTAAAGTAAAACAAATATGATTTCTTAGAGTAATTTTACCTAAGGTCAGTGTTTGATCCGGGGACAATCTCATCTAGGCTTGAGTGTATGTCGGTGGAGAATCCTTGGAGAAAAAATGACAACATTTTCTAGTGAACCCACTGTTCTCATTGGAACAAGAGTAGTTTCGATTGATGATAATAAGACATGGCACTTGCGTTAACAAAATAAGAAATTACATGATATTTACGAATCTTTTTCATTCCTTGTTTTTAAAGGTACCGTGCAATATATGTTTTGTTTTACTACTATAAAATAACCCATTGATGAGTTTTCGTCAAATTCACAAATTAACACATCTTAGAGTATAAACATAATGAAATACGTGCAGTGATCCTGGATTCCATGAGAATGATAGAATTGAAACGTGTTTAAACGATAAATACTGTTGTTTATAGTATATTTTGAAAAGGAGGAGGAATAGGAGAAAAAAGGAGAAGAATTGAGAGAAGAATTAAAATAAAATGCAATAAGAGAAATAGTAGATGAAGAAGAAGATAAAGACAAAAGAAGGAGGCGGAGGGGGAGAAAGAGGGGAAGAACAAGATTGACAAACCAGTCCGTAAAGCCATGAACGCCATGCTGGTATTTGAGTGTTTGGTATTTGTTGCTAAAATCGAAATGTTAATCATCTGCATTCTGGCATTGGTTTCCGTCGTAATGGGCATCAAAACTAGTGTCTTCTGCTGGTTGAATAATTCTGTCGCAGATACGATCTGATAAAATATTATGTTTACATTATTTAGTGTTGTTTACTCCCAACAGAATTGGGGCAATGCTAAAGACGCCGTGATTACTCCGCAATAATTTCCAACACTTATCGAATTTAGCCCTGTGAGCTAAAAGTAAAACAAAATATAACCCTAATATTTGCCCTATACCTAACCAAATCCCAAATGCCACCCTGACACTTACCCTATACTTTTGCTTTAAGCCAGTAGCGAATGCAGCGCGAAACAAACATCCTGATTTAAAAACCAACTTTTGTTTGTGATACGCACGTGCATATATATAGTATACACTCACGAACATAGCCTAAAATAGAGGCATAGCCTGATTGAAGTTTACTGAGAGTTAACTCGGCATGAGCAGGCCGTTAATAGTAGCACTGATGACATTTCTTTGCATCTAATGCCTTGTACCAAGCACATCTTTAAATGAAATTTCGAATGTTGAAATACTAACATAAAAATCCTTGTAGAATAGTTTTTACCTTTTTTCTCCGATTGCATTCGAGCTCTAGATCACTTGACTCAGGTTCAAGGGCAAAACATCTTCCAGGATGTACTTGACGGTATAGAAAATGTTCCTCTTCTTCCTGAATTTTCTGTTTAAAAAGAAAATACACAAAAACAGTAACAGCACATTTTATAAATGTAATGATTGAAATACATAAAGTTATAATGTAATTGTGAACCTACTACGATTGTTAAAATTGGATTAAAGTATGTTGCATTTGGTGGAAATCTGTTAAACAGTTCTAAAATATTTACTTCGAAATGTTTCACACGTTTAAGTTAATGAAACTGTTTTTTTTTTATTAACTATCTAGATTTAAAAATATCTTCAGGGTCTCCACCAAAATCTTGTCTGAATCTGGAACACTATTCACATGTTAATAGAATGAGTTTTGCTTTATAATGTGTCTTTCTTGATGTATCATACTGTACTCGAAGGAATTTCCTTCTTGTCTGGACAAAAAATTATAAGGAATTTCAAAATGATACGATATATGTCTTTTAAACACCATGAAATAGGTGATTTTAAAGGTTATTTGTACAAAAGGATAGTCTTGAAATTGGAGGTCAAATACAGAGAGACCGTTGTTAAACATTTCTATTTTTTAGACCGATACTAAGTTACTGGGTGCAACTTTTTAAAAGACAATTGTACTATAAAAGTAAACAATCTGACAATTATGACATACTGTTTTTTAAACTTATTATAAAATGTATGTAAAAATTTCCAGCTAAGCCATGCGCCATCTTCAGAGGTGTATAAATTGATGTTGCCTTATCAATAACAATAATAGGCCTTCATATACATCATCCAAGAAATGAGAGTAAACCCGTAACAAAAGTTAAACATTTTTAAGTAACCATTTACAAAATTGAATGAAAAACAAGACTTGAAGACGATGAAAGACTATGCATTCTGTGACACATTTAACGTACAACACATTTCTTCCATGATAACCGTGCTGACAATGTAGCTCACTAAGCGGTTTCATTGGAACATTTTTGTTTTAATCAAGAGGGTGTACTCACTTTGGTCGGATATTTCGTCTATCACGGTTAAAGAAATAGTAAATAAAACAGTTTAAATAAAGATCCTCGATATATATGTATATATATATATATATATATATATTTCCTCATATTACCTGAACAATGTAAGGTATGTCTTCATGTATGTATATCCGGAGTGTGATGTCTTTCCCATGTGCCATGTCAACGGGAAGGAAAGGGGTGCATGCCATTCGTTTACCAACAGCATGAAAATGAAGCTCTATCGGTATCCATAGCTGTACCTTGTCCTTAATGACAGATTCGGCATCTATGATGAGGTTGATTTCCCTTTCTTTAATGATACATTGCGTTTCACTATCATCAAATGATTCATCACGGTTAACTGTAAGTAATTGCATATTGAAAAAAATCAGATATTAATCTATTTCAAAATAGGTAAGGGTTTGCTTTCTTTTGTAAAACCCTTATTGATGTTATGGCTTTGAACATTCTTTAATATGTTGCAAATTTTCTAGTTTACAACATTCACGCTAATAAGTAGGCTATTAATACAATTGAGGAAATTATGATATAAAATGGAGTTTCGATGAAATATATAACTAGCTGAGTGAGCAATGTATGCGAAATAATCTGTAAAAGTTGTTAAAAACATATTATTATGAATTAACTGTTTCACTGCGCCACTTATGGGGGGCACTTGAATCTCACGTGGCGAATCTTGAAAAGTGGTATTTTGCATTAATAACAACTCCCTTGCATCCTCCTATTGACAACTAACCTGAAGTTGATTCAGATTGTTTCCAGATGATCCCAGCATGACCATCGTTTGACTTCAGCAATGTTGCGGCATGAGGGAGACTTAACGTTATAGGCTGGTCCGTCGAATAGCGCCACTGTGCAGGGAATGTGATGCCAATGCCATAGCCTGTAAGAAACTCCCTCTCTCGGATAGGTGGGGGATCATCAGTGACTAGAGCTATTGATACATCGTGGCAAGTACCAGCTTGCACTGTCCTTGGTGGAATCGACATTGTGACGTCACAACTATCCAAATGTAGAATCCCTCCTTCACAGCCAATACTGCGATGACTTTCAGTAGATCTTGCAATCGGCAGATCTAAAAAAAAAAAAGTGGGGGGGGGGGGGGGGAGAAACCCCATATGCTTTGCTGGAGTGTATTATTACAGCTTAAAAATGTAATATTTGAAGTTTGAAATCCTTAGACATGGGTCCATTTTTCACAAAAAATCCTTAGACATGGGTACCTATTTCAGCAAAAGGACCCTTGGATGTGGGTATGGGTTCGGAGGTCTCAGCCGCACACCCCCGTCCGACTATAATCTGAGTACCCCCCCCCCCCCCGGGGGAGAAACAAGGAAAAACAAAAGATGAATGGTATGAGGTATTGATAGCTCAATGATTAGTCATTCCTTATTACTCTAATGGATAGCCTAAAAAGGACATCGTTTTGTCAACGCTGTACGGTTGATAAGTTAACGAATCGTCAAATCGAATTCGATTGCACAATAACGCCGCACTATCATATCCAAGAGGATATTACATATGTATTTTGGTTTTGTATAAACAAAGAGCGCATAAACTATTGTTTTTGTTTTAACTTTGGCGATGTGCATAAAACGGGTAAGGGTGGGGTAGCATCTTCCCTTATTGACCCTTGAAAACAATCTTAGTGAGTAGTAAAACAATTCAAAATTAGATGAAATACGTACCCCGGAATATATGAACATCATCTTCAGATAAGCTGCCAAAGAACCAAAAATATATTGTATGAGTATATTTAGAAATGTGATGTTTAACCTATGATACATCCATGTTTTACGCCGTAGTACATATTGTTTTATATTACAGTCATGCATCAACATTGTTTTGATTTATGTGATGATGCACAATTATAATTCTTTAACGACTGCTGTTTTCAGCAAAATAAAATATGTAGCCGAAAAATCTAAAGAAAATTAAAATCGAATCTTTCAGAGAACCTGAATTTGAATCATACAAGAATGTTATACAAAATGTGAACATTAATTACGCAGATAATTTCCGCAAGTTTATTGATTCATTTTTGAATAATTAAATCTTGAATCATATTTTACAGAGCCTGGTAAACTAATTGTTGTAATTGTCTTACCTCCGGAATACCATTTGCCTAATGCGCTCCTCTCTGGCATACTGTACCGGAGTAAAACCTTTGTTATCTTTGATGTCGATCTTGGATCCTTGATTTATTAGGAATTGTATCAGAGCCTCCGCAGGTGATAAGTCATCCTCACTCTCTTGTTGTATCTATTTCGTTAATGAAAACGGTAAAAGAACTAGATTATTTTGAATAAAACAAAAATACCAAAATAGAATGTCTCGATTAAATGTTTTTTCTACACTCCTACCGGTAACAGGGGATAAGATCCTTATATTTGCAGCAATCTATTCACATGGCACTATCGGCTTTTAATATGAAATCATAATGATGATAATAATGGTAGTGATAATGGTAATAATGATTATATTGATAGGCCTAATACTACTACTGCTACTATAACTACTACTAATAATGAATCAACATAATACAGACTCAACGCAACTAAGCCACACCCCCCTCCCCCTCCACCCCAACCTTCGTTCTATGGCCCCTCCCACACATTTACTCACGCGCACATCACACACATTCACAAAAGTTTCCTTGCATCAGTTGGTGAAAAGATCGTTAAAAAATATGTATGAAATAAAACAAACAGAGAGGGTATTTATTTTATAAATTACATATCAACAAATATTTATAACGTTCACTATTAAGGACCTTGTCCTTCCCATATTCAGAGATTCATTTAGATACACTAACAGTTCTCACTTAAAGAGAAACTAAATCAAGAAAAACGTAACCTGCTTCAAAGCTGTCGTCACTTCAACCTGTCTTTTCTTACAGTGGCATAGTCTGATGGCAACATGTAAGGGCGTCTGGCCATCGTGTGACTGAGGATTTAAACCAGCACCTACTGATATCAACTGCTCAATGATTGATGTTAGCCCGCTTATGGTAGCAAGGTGAATGGTTGTTAGACCAGCACTGCCACTGTGATGTAAAGATGATGCATCCTGTGAAGAAAGAAAAAATAACTGATGGAATTTAGATATTGTCATGCAATGGTGATGTGCCTTTTATGAATTTAGATTTTTGTCTGTATAATCATATGAACACATATATAAACTTCATATTAAACGCCATCCATAATATAAAGTCGAAGATATACAAATAATGACACTAAATAGATAAAACATGTCGAACATTCATGACTATCATTATCATTATATAATAATGTGATATACATTTACTATAGGCTTGTTATAACCATCATAAAAGAGAAGATACTTATTTAGGATTACTATCAGCAGGTCTTATAGCAGAACTGTATAGTAATCAAAACTATTGTTGATGAAGTGTAAAGGTAATTGGGGGTATAGTATATGTGACGGTGGTACTGGTGGTAATGCATCAGCTATATGACATAAGTCATTAGTATAAACAACACAAGCTGAATGAGTTACAGCTACATGTACCTTATCAAGTAGAATCCGTGCAGTGTCAACATTGCCACATCTCAGTGCAATACTTATTGGTGATTGACCTCTTCTGGAAAGTCTCGTGCTCATAATTGCTTTCTGATCCAGTAAATCCTTCATTATTGATTCATTTCCACTTTATTAAAAACAAAAAAACATCTTGAACATTTATTTATTATTTAAATATACATGTACTGTAAATCTGCTTTTTAATGGGGATCTTTTCTCATTTTCTCTTTTTTTCACCCCCCCCCCCTTCTCTCTCTCTTTCTCTCTCTTCCTTTCTTTTCTCTTCTCTCGCGCTGCTTTTCTTTCGTTCCCCTTCCATTTTCCGCGCATTTCTAGTCCTTTCCTTTGTTTTGGTATTCTCGCGCATCTCTACCTCATTCTTCTTTTATTTCTAGTTTTCTCTGTTTCGTCATGTTTTTCTTTCTAACAAACTTGTCCTCTTTATTTGTGAGCTGTGCTCACTTAGCAACGCTTATGCCTCATTTTCACTTTTTGAAATAAATCTGAATATATTTGTAATTCCTTGACAAAGGGTTAACGCCTACAATTCGTATATTTTGTAGCTCTTACGTTTTTTTTTCTTCTTCATTTGTCTTTTTTCGTTAACCACCGGAGAACTATTTTCATTTTAAACTGTATTCTTATATATATCACTAACATTTGGAATCTAAGATCGCTTCTTTAGGTACAAAGTATTTATTAGCTTTGTAAATGTTCTGTTTATAATTAACCATAGCATGATTCGCAAATTATGGACGAAATTATATTTGCTTTCAAAGTTACCTATTTTTGCATCATATTTTTTCGGAATCATATTACATAACTAAGTATCAATAAAAGGTGATTTAATTGTAGCTGAAATTTAGGTTGTATCTCATACATTTTCTATTCTGCGTGTCCTTTGAAAGCGCTAATAAACCTTCGTTAAAATGGGATCCAAAGAAATAACATATTAAGCACCAATTCAAGAAAACTAAGAAAAAATGTTTTGTATGAATAAAAAGGATGAATGTTTGTATCGAATGCAACAACATTACATTTTAACCCTAGTAGTATTTTGTGATACAGTCAAGGAGAAGATTAGAACTGTTATTAAATTATGAACATGTTGTTGAAACGGTTCACCTTGCTGCAGCATAATGGAGGGCTGTCCATCCCTCTGCATCTTCTTCCTCAATATCTGCATTGTTTTCGAGCAGCAGACGTTCACAGTCCAGATGTCCTCCCCTGGCAGCAACCATAAGTGGCGTGACACCTTCTAAGGTCTGTAAGATAAATAATATTTGGTACGCTGCTTACATTTGTTAAGTAGGTCTACAATACCATACATATGTAGTCCTACTCTAAATTCATCGATTAATATAGTTTGCCCTACAAAAGAGACAATCAGGGAGAATATGGAATGCTTATGACTTGGATAATCATTGTGTTGATAGAATAGCATCTTTTCCTTTTTTAAATGTATTTATTCGACAGTGATTATATTTCTTTTAACGCATACCTTCAGCACTGCTAGAACAATTAATTCGTTACAATGCGATTTAAGAAGCTCTGTGCAAAAAAAAAAAGGATAAGCCACTTGTAAGATCCATTAGCCATTCCGAATTCCAAATGTTTTGTTTAATACGCATAACCGTGAACCTTGTACAATGTCCTCCCATTTTTTCCTCGCTGGTCATTTCCTTTCGTATTGTTCTTCTTTTTTTAAACACTTGTGTGTGTTTTCTGTAGGGGGAAATCAAAACGTGTCCCTCTCATTGTGATTTTCAAAATTTCAGGCTTTCTCAATTGAAGATTTAAAGCAAATTAATGAAAGAATAGAATCGCTTAGCTTCTCTTGCTCAATTCGAGAATCTTCTTTATAGTTCTCTACATAATCTCAAATAAATAGTGAATTTATAACACCAATATTATTTCTTCCAATACGATTTATATTATTATTCTGATTTCCACTCTTCCCAATTTTAGACACCCTAATTCATAACTCATCCATAGCTTAAGATCAATAACACCAGGGAATGACGACACCATGATAATTATCATGCCTGGGACAATTACCTCCCAATTACGTGCCGCGGGTGTTGTAAGTGACTGCAGTAATGTCTCATCAACATGTTATTTTAAAGAAAACAAAATAAAACCGTTGGGACAGTAAAACAGTTTGACAAATTGTGTGTGAGAGGTTCAATATTAAGGAATATTAAACTTTTCTCAGCTACATTCTTTTATTAGTATACTTTAAATCTTTACTCGAATATCTCAAAGCCTGAAATTGGGTAACTCATCCCGAAGGACCCGTCTATAATTTTCAATCTGATACAGCACACTTAAAAACACCATACAAAAATGGGTAGCTAAATAAATTACGGCCAGCGCGACACGATTCGACTGTTTATTAAGACAAAGAGCCGGTTGAATTGAGTAACCCACCTGAAGTCCAACTTTAAGAGCGATGAGACTATATCCCGATGAACCGCTGGAGTTATTTCTCAAGAAATGTTTCAAACATTCGAAATGACCATTATCTGCCAAAAAATGAAAAACTGTCCAACCGTCATTATTATGTGCCTCGATATTTGCTCCTTTCGTAATGAGATATTTTATAACGTCAATATGACCCATACGAGCGGCAGAATGGAGGGATAGATCACCATCATTTGCTGCTTTATTCACCTCTGCTCCTTCGTTCACTAGATACTGTACAACATCGTGATGACCCTCCTGTGAAGCATCATATAGAGGTGTACATCCATCGTTATCACCAATGTCTTTATCTGCTCGTTGACTGACAAGATACTTGACAACTGCAAGATGGCCATGGAATGAGGAGATAAGAAGAGGCGTCTGACCGTTATAACCTCTCCTATCAATATCTGCTCCTTTGTCAATCAGATACTTCACTATGTCTAGATGACCTTTATTAGATGCTGCATACAGAGGTGTAGAGCCACTCTTTCTAGCTTTGTTCACCTCTGCTCCTTCGTTCACTAGATACTGTACAACATCGTAATGACCCTCCTGTGAAGCATCATATAGAGGTTTACATCCATCGTTATCACCAATGTCTTTATCTGCTCGTTGACTGATAAGATACTTGACAACTGCAAGATGGCCAGAGAATGATGCGACACCAAGAGACGTTTTGCCGTTATAACCTCTCCTATCAATATCTGCTCCTTTGTCAATCAGATACTTCACTATGTCAAGATGACCTTTATTAGATGCTGCATACAGAGGTGTAGAGCCACTCTTTCTAGCTTTGTTCACCTCTGCTCCTTCGTTCACTAGATACTGTACAACATCGTAATGACCCTCCTGTGAAGCATAATATAGAGGTTTACATCCATCGTTCTCACCAATGTCTTTATCTGCTCGTTGACTGATAAGATACTTGACAACTGCAAGATGGCCAGAGAATGATGCGACACCAAGAGACGTTTTGCCGTTATAACCTCTCCTATCAATATCTGCTCCTTTGTCAATCAGATACTTCACTATGTCTAGATGACCCATACGAGAGGCAGCATGGAGGGATAGATCACCATCATTTGCTGCTTTGTTCACCTCTGCTCCTTAGTTCACTAGATATTGTACAACATCGTAATGACCCTCCTGTGAAACAGCAAACAAAGGTGTATAGCCATCGCTATCACCCATGTCTTTATCTGCTCGTTGACTGACAAGATACTTGACAACTGCAAGATGGCCATGGAATGAGGAGATAAGAAGAGGCGTATTGCCGTTATAACCTTTCCTATCAATATCTGCTCCTTTGTCAATCAGATACTTCAATATGTCTAGATGACCCGGACGAGAGGCAACATGGAGGGATAGATCACCATCATTTGTAGCTTTGTTCACCTCTGCTCCTTCGTTCACAAGATATTGTACAACATCGTAATGAGCCGCCTGTGAAGCAGCAAACAAAGGTGTACATCCATCGCTATCACCCATGTCTTTATCTGCTCGTTGACTGATAAGATACTTGACAACTGCAAGATGGCCAGAGAATGATGCGACACCTAGGGGCGTCTGTCCGTTATAACCTTTCCTATCAATATCTGCTCCTCTTGTAATCAGATACTTCACTATGTCTAGATGACCTTTATTAGATGCTGCATACAGAGGTGTAGAGCCACTCTTTCTAGCTTTGTTCACCTCTGCTCCTTCGTTCACTAGATACTGTACAACATCGTAATGACCCTCCTGTGAAGCATCATATAGAGGTGTATAGCCATCGTTATCACCCATGTCTTTATCGGCTCGTTGACTGATAAGATACTTGACAACTGCAAGATGGCCATGGAATGATGAGAAATGAAGAGGCGTATTGCCGTTATAACCTCTACTCTCAATATCTGCTCCTTTGTCAATCAGATACTTCACTATGTCTAGATGACCCGGGCGAGAGGCAGCATGGAGGGATAGATCACCATCATTTGCTGCTTTGTTCACCTCTGCTCCTTCGTTCACTAGATATTGTACAACATCGTAATGACCCTCCTGTGAAGCAGCATATAGAGGTGTATAGCCATCGTTATCACCCATGTCTTTATCTGCTCTTTGACTGATAAGATACTTGACAACTGCAAGATGGCCAGAGAATGATGAGTAATGAAGAGGCGTATTGCCGTTATAACCTCTACTCTCAATATCTGCTCCTTTGTCAATCAGATACTTCACTATGTCTAGATGACCCGGGCGAGAGGCAGCATGGAGGGATAGATCACCATCATTTGCTGCTTTGTTCACCTCTGCTCCTTCGTTCACTAGATATTGTACAACATCGTAATGACCCTCCTGTGAAGCAGCATATAGAGGTGTATAGCCATCGTTATCACCCATGTCTTTATCTGCTCTTTGACTGATAAGATACTTGACAACTGCAAGATGGCCAGAGAATGATGAGAAATGAAGAGGCGTCTTACCGTTATAACCTCTCCTATCAATATCTGCTCCTCTGTCAATCAGATACTTCACTATGTCTAGATGACCTTTATGAGATGTGGCATGCAGAGGTGTAAAACCACTCTTTGCTGCTTTGTTCACCTCTGCTCCTTCGTTCACTAAATATTGTACAACATCGTGATGACCCTCCTGTGAAGCATGACCTAGAGGTGTATAGCCATCGTTATCACCCATTTCTTTATCTGCTCTTTGACTGATAAGATACTTGACAACTGCAAGATGGCCAGAGAATGATGAGAAATGAAGAGGCGTCATACCGTTATAACCTCCCCTATCAATATCTGCTCCTTTGTCAATCAGATACTTCACTATGTCTAGATGACCCAGACGAGCGGCAACATGGAGGGATAGATTACCATCACTTGCTGCAATGTTCACCTCTGCTCCTTCGTTCACTAGATATTGTACAACATCGTGATGACCCTTCTCTGAAGCATTATATAGAGGTGTACATCCATCGTTATCACCCATGTCTTTATCGGCTCTTTGACTTGTAAGATACTTGACAACTGCAAGATGGCCATAAATTGATGCGACACCTAGGGGCGTCTGTCCGTTATAACCTCTCCTATCAATATCTGCTCCTCTTGTAATCAGATACTTCACTATGTCTAGATGACCTTTATTAGATGCTGCATATATAGGGGTCCATTCATTTTTTGCTTTTGTATTTACATCTGCTCCTGCATCTACCAGACATTCAACAACAGTAAGGTGACCCTCCAGTGAGGCGAGATGCAAAGGTGTATAGCCATCATCGCCATCTCTGTCAATTTCGGCTCCTTCACTGATGAGACATTTAACAACTTCCAGATAACCATTT
This sequence comes from Strongylocentrotus droebachiensis, assembly GCA_035222895.1. Taxonomy (NCBI): domain Eukaryota; kingdom Metazoa; phylum Echinodermata; class Echinoidea; order Camarodonta; family Strongylocentrotidae; genus Strongylocentrotus; species Strongylocentrotus droebachiensis. Next base: position 169,311 of record JAVYIG010003663.1, read on the forward strand.
TCTGATGCGGCATGAAGTGGCGAGTCATCACATATCAATCGGTTCACATCTGCTCCTGCATCTACCAGAAATTTATCTAAGGCGAGATGTCCCTCCTGTAAAGCGCTATATAGACGTGTATAGCCACCACCACTATCTCTGTCAATTTCGACTCCTTTAGTTATGAGATATTTCACAACATCAAGGTGACCCTTACTTGCTGAAGTATAAATGGGTGTAGAACCATTATATGAAGCTTTGTTTACATCTGCTCCAGAATTGACTAAACATTCAACAACACCAAAATTACCCTTCTCCGAAGCAAGATAGATAGGTGTATAGCCATTGCTATCACCAATATTGATATCTGCTCCTTTACCGATGAGATATTGAGCAACATCCTGGTGACCACTCCGAGACGCGTAGTGAAGAGGGGAGTCACCGCTTCTATTTCGCTTTTCTAGATCCGCCCCCAAATCAATCAAATAGGTCACGAGGTCAATATGCCCTTCTTCTGAAGCAATGTGGAGGGATGTATTTCCATCAGGATCCACACTGCGTATCAGAACCAGCTTGGCATCACCTGTCTCGTCTTCTAGAATAGACCTTGTCTTTACAAGATCACCTTCCTTCACCGCTGTAAAAAGCGCCACTTTCATTATGTCTTCCTTCTCGGTATGTGTATTGTCTGTCGCCATAGGAAGGGATTATGTATTTATATCTGGCAGAAAAGTTGACTGGAAAATTAACCAATCCATAACAATTCAGTACTTAAATGTGAATGAACCAGGGTACCATAGGATATAGAAAGATGTACTATACATGGTACTGCATATTAAAGAGATGATTGGTAGTACGAAATCGAGGGAAAGCACTGAATACTGACATTATGCTTTCACATATTTTTAAAGCACTTAAGACATGAAAGGATGGCTTATCTGAATGTGCTCATCTTCACTATCCGTCGTATTGGTTTCCTGCATTCCATTATGTTTCGAAAAGAGCGTTTATCCTACCAGGCGACGTAAAAGTGCAGTAAGGCTCTCTCTCCAATCGCTTCAAAAAGGCGTTAATCCTTACCGGTGGCGTACAAGTTCAGTAAGGCTTCCTCTCCTATCGCTTTAAAAAGAGCGTTTATCCTATCAGGTGGCGTACAAGTTCAGTAAGGCTTTCTCTCCTATCGCTTTAAAAAGAGCGTTTATCCTATCAGGCGACGTACAAGTTCAGTAAGGCTCTCTCTCTCTCTCTCTCTCTTTCTCTCTCTCTCTCTCTTTCTCTCTCTCTCTCTCTCTTTCTCTCTCTCTCTCTCTTTCTCTCTCTCTCTCTCTTTCTCTCTCTCTCTCTCTCTCTCTTCTATCGCTTCAAAGGGGGCTTCAAAAGGGCGTTAACTCTAACCGGTGATGTACATGTTCAGTAAGGCTCTCCCTCCTATCGCTCCAAAAGAGTATTCATCCGCTTTGGAGTCCATTTCTTCACATCAAAAAGCCATCCACAGTCTCGTACACAGCATGCGATCTTCCTGGCCTACATCCTAACGTAATAATAACATCTCTGTAGACAAACATCTGATTTCCTGTCGACTCCGAGTAAACAGACCGCTTCGCTTTATCTTGACTTCTATGGTTATGAGGACAAATATGCGTCGCACAATTTTAGAGAAAAATTAGACACAATTTAGCAATCATGTATTGACCCGTTTCTAATAAAATGTAAACCCAGAGTTGAATCTAAAGTCGCGTCATGAATAGTTTTAGGGCGAAACGAACAAAAAGTCAGCCTCCACATTGTGTATGCAGACCGTTTACGGACTAGTGCACATCAATGGTGCAAGGGTTTGGCCTCTTCCATTACCCGCGGTGAGGGGTGTCCCGTGCAATGAACAAAGGGGTCCTCCTTTTTCGATATTGCAGTCACATGTAGATATATATCCCCACTGTTTGTCTGTATCGCTCTCATTCATACTATATAGATATAGGTATGCAAACGGCACAAATGCACACACACACTTGGACATGCACCCCCACACACGCACACATCCTATACATGTGTACATATTAAATTTCACATTTCTCTCTCTCGCTCTCTCTCTCTCTCTCTCTCTCTCTCATCCCCTCTCCCCTCTCATCTATCTCTCTCTCTCTCTCTCTCTCATTCTCTGTATATTTCTCTATCTTCCTTTCTCTCTCTCTCTCTCTCTCTCTCTCGCTTCTCCCACTACGTTTATCAGGGATTTACAAGTACACATAGTCCAGCAAAGAACATGAATGAAATTGGCATGCAAAATATTTGGGGTATTTTTTCTTCAAAATTTGAGAATTGTTTTTAGAGGGGCACGTTCCCGCCAGTGTAGTTATCGGAACATGCCATTTGCGTAAGAGCCGTATTCTGTATTCTATAGCGCCGTCCGCCAGCGCGTACGTATTTTGAGCGCCCTCTGGAATATACGGGGAACGTGCCCCTTTAATGTTTTAATGTCAACAAAAACAACGTCAGTTTCCAGACCAAACTAGCTTACTTTATTCAAAGACATTATGAACACCCATGAGATAAAAAAAATACATTTAATAGAGATGAAGGAATAAACGATAATAACTAGTCATAAATTGAAAATGTAACTACATGTAAATACAAAGCTAAGAACACGTTTACATGTGAAACAAGTTATAAAGACAACTGCTGCACCTTACTTTGGCTTTTTAACACTCCCTGCAACAGACAAGAATTTCCGAGCTACTATAAAATATGGCAAAAGTTGTTCACACATCATGAGAAAAAAAATGATCTCCCAACAATGATAGGCTGGAAAAGCATGCAAATGGTAAGTGAGTTGATAATGAATAAGGCTTTATAATGAACTGGCAGTGGTTGACAAATGTGTAATATGTTGATACACTGAGGAGCTTCAAACTTCCTTGCACAAGAATATGCATCCGATCATTCATATGTTAAACAAAATCTACTGTACTACACTGTATGTGGACTTAATCTGTTTTGAAAAGAAAATGCCAAATTTGAATGAAAAATATGGTTTTAAGACTTAGAATGAATTTTAAAAAATAGTACGCTTTAGATGATTATAAATAATGAACAGTATCATGGAAGAGAAATAAGTGAAACTGTGTTGCATCTTATCAGGCGGAAAATAACTTTGATCACATTCTGTCTGAATAATAGACTATTTCCAAACCAAAGTGCAAATGAATGCTGCGGCTGAGCAGGGAGGTGAAAGAACAGGAGGCGAAACTCTTGTAATTTATTCAAACGCATTCTTGAGTTCTAAAGCGTAACAATGGGATGTGTAACATTCCACTTGGCTTTGAAGTTCCATGCTCCGAACCGCGCTTCCACTGCGGGGAATCTCGGAAGCCAGGCACCAGTTTTACATTTATTACAAAATATTAAATTACCGGCAAAATTACAGTGTAAATTAAAAACTTTATATGGGAATTTTATTGGGAATAGTGCATCAAACAAATTTTCAAATTTAGAACTCCGTCCTGCCTTTAAATTGTGTGCCAGAGTTGGTAAAAGAAAAATTACATCCTGTCAAAAACTCAATATTTTAGGATGATGCGCTAATTTGTGCATGCTTTAATGTCCCGTTATTTGATCCATGATTTACAATCTTCAACAACATTAAGTTTGCTAATGCGTGTTTTCGCGTGTTTTTTGTATTTTTCAAGTTTAAAAAAGAATGAAATTACACAAGTTTGTGTTCGCTTGTTCTACTCTTTACACATTCAACAATGGATGAGAAATCATTGGAAGGGACAGCGAACAGTTGCTGTGATACCATTTTCTGATGTAGGAATTCTAAATCCTAAAATTGCATGCGCTCTTTTATCTCACCACCTGGTCAACCGCTGCAGATTAGCGCATAACTTTCCGGCGGCTTGGAGCATGGGGTCAAAGGAGAACGGCTTGATTCAAGTCCTTCTCTATCACGTCCCTGGGCTGAGAGAGTCTGTAGTCTATTTGTACATACTTTATATTATTGTGCGGGAACCCTGAAGTTCGATTTTTTTTTTTTTTTTTTTACCTTTTCGGGGTAATGCAAAAATAATAAAACATATTTTGTTACTTGAAATGACTTAATTTTAATCATAAAAAACAGACATCTGAAGTCATTAGATGCTCACTATTTGTTTCATGTTGTTGAAAAATCGTAATTCCCCCAAATTCCAATATTTCTTGATTCGTTTTCATGATAACGGCAGAGCTCACATTCATCACCTACCTTATGGCACCCAGTCAGAGCATTATATATATGACGCTACATAGAAATGGTACCGGAGTGCCGTCTTTTGTCATCAAATATTGTTCAAATAGCACTGTATTGTATTCACTGCTATTTCTCTCAGCCAAATAATCCGACAATAGATTCAACCGAGCGGAACCAACTGTTAAACAAATTTATGATGAGCCCTGAAATATGAATTTGTTACTGCTTGGAACTGGGATATTGGAAGGCGTATAACTAGGGCTTACAAGCCCTGCGTGCAAAACGAATGGGATTCGGGTGAATGCAGAACACGACTTGAAGCTTGCCGTGTGGCACAAATGACCGTCCATACTAATATAGTCATCCCAGGCATTAAATGGCGTCTACAATTCGCCCCTTGAAAGATTTTAAAAATTCGGGTTTGAGATGACCTGCGTTTGGCCACCTAGACTGCTCTTGCAAAATTTCAAGGGGAAAAAAAAGGGTTGAAAGGGGGGCGAAACGAGGTTATACCATAGCCACTACGTGTTATAATTAGGCGGAAACTCAGCGGAATTCGTATAGTGACCCTTGTTAAAATGCTATATACTCAACATTTTCTGCGATAACATAATTATTTGGTATCATTCAAAAGGGCATTTAAATGAGGTCAGTTTGACTCTATGGTCATCTGTGCGCAATGTACTGCAAGCAATTAACGGGCTGTTACGTAATGCATAATAAAGTCATCATTTTAGGCGATAACTTTGCGATGACGTCATCAAATTGTATATAACTTGGCAGACAGTTGTCACGTGTATGGATACATAATGTCTGCCAAGTTTTATTGGACATAGTTATAAATATCAATATTTTTAGAGGAAGGTATTAAATTGAGGTTATTTCTTGAAAAGTGCAAATTTAGAGGGCAATTTTCGCAAAGCCGGTCAATGAGAGGGTATGCATTATATTTTTGGCCCGGAAAGGGCATATCTTCAAGTATCTAATTCCAAAAGAGGGTATGGATAGGCCACATAGCTGTAAAATACATGTATGTGGTTTATCCAGGCACAGTGGAGCTACAGCCACAGAAAGGAGGCCATTTTCAGAACTTTAGAGGGCGCTGTTTATATCGTTCATCAAAGGGGCTCAACTCCGCTTCTGCATTAGTTCAGTTTATGGTCGTTTTATTCTGTCACCCTTTCCCAATCAGCAGGAGAGAAATTGGAGAGAGAGAGAGAGAGAGGGGAAGAGAGAGAGATGAAATGATGAGAGAGAGGGAAATAGGAAGTTTTAACAATACAATATCTACACTTAGAGACACCAGTATTAAGCGCCTTATAAATATTGTGTATTATTATTATTACACTCAATACATAATAACGACAGCGAGTGACCTAGGCATGGATTAAAGGGCATGTAAAAAGTAACAAATCAACAGTTAAAAGAGACAGATATTCAACTCTTTTAATGATAAAAAGAGGGTGCAGAGAGGAGAATACATCGAGTATAAAATAATCAGTAAGACATGCAACAGTAAACAAAATATTACGGTCGATATTATTTTTGCTGTTTGAGTGTGAGAGAGACAGAGGAAGGAAGAGAGAGGGGAAGAGAAAATAAGAAAGAGAGATAGAAGAGAGAGACGGAGAGACAGAGAGGGGAGAGGCAGAAGAGAAAGAGAGAGCGATAAAAGAACGAGAGAGATGAAGTTTTGACAATACAATGTCTACATGCAATACATAATAACGACAGCAAGTGACTTAGGCATGGATTGAAGGGCATATCAATACTATAGGATTTCCCAGCCAAATTCGCGAGTTTGTCATTCGAATTCATTTACTTTGGATTTAAGTTAGCGCAGATCAGCTTTGCCATGCCAATTATCATTCAATTTTCCCGATTTTGTATTTAATTTAGGATTTTGGTCGAAGTATTTCATAGATCTGTCATTCAATTTAGAAACTGCTCAACTAGCATTCAAATTAATCGTCACTTGTCGAGGCGTCATTTTTATCATTCAAATTAACACCTGTCATTCGTATTCGAATTATGTTTATTCAAGTTAGGAATGTTAGGGGGAAGAAATGCAACACACGTTTACAGCTTCAAAAAAAATGCAATTAAATACATGATTTGCCATTGGGGTCTTTTCTGTTATTCAATTTATTAATTTTGAGGACAAAACAATATGTTTGTAGTCAGACATTAGGTAAAGAAGGGGCGAAATCAAGGGATATGGCATCTCTGAACGGACATGTTCATATACCCCGGAAAAGTGGGGATACAAAACACCTACCCCAGTCACAATATTGTAACCTTCCTCCATAATGAAATTGTGATAACTTTATGATGAAACACAAGACAAACAACTTCCTTACATGAAAATTTACACAAATATTGAGACCATCAAGTCCGTAGATGTAAGTCTTTTTTTTTAACAATCAAACTTAAAGGCTGATGAATATCTGATAAATCTAAAAGTATATAAAGAGTATAAATGCAAGAAAATAAAATAGGATGAAATACACATGAAAAAACGATCTTGAAAGAAAAAGAATGAGCTATAAAAAGTGTTTAATAAACGAGAAATGTATATTGACCATTAATTTTAGTGCACAAAGTGCTAATTTGAATGCTACAAATGAATTAGAATGCTAGAAGTACACCGTCGCGATGTCAGAAAATCGTGTTGCGCTAAATCGAATGACCAAATAGCGAAAGAAGCACTTTGTTCATTAATTGGAATGAAACATACATAGATTCTAACGAAAACTTCATAGATTTGAAATCTAGAAAAAGGAATATAAACCCGAGATATACCCGACAGCACTAAAACCGTCGAATTTGAACGCAAGACAAATGAATTTGAATGACAAACTCGCGAATTTGGCCGGGAAATCCTATATTAAATCCACATTAAAAAGAGACACGTATTCAATTTTGTTTCAGATTATACATAGCACTACAGATTTTCGATATAAAAAATGGGAACGTGGGTTGAAACATTATTGAGCAAAAAGAATCGTAAACAATACGCTCCACATTGCCGAGAAATAGTATTGCACATTATCATTGATCATTCAGTAGATGTATCAGGTGTTTTGCACTTTATTTATGTGTAATTATGTTTATTTCGCAAATTTAGACCATCAGCTGCCATTCTTTTGGAGGCTCCTAATGAGGCTTTCACATATACACTCCGGGGCCCGAGTAAAAACAGACATTTGGGAATTTTCGGCCAGTTGGTCGGTTGCCGTAAAGATCCTACGGGCGACGGGACAGTTTTTTAAGCCGTACGGGCGCCGTGGTGCTGAGTTGACTGCTCCCAATTCTCCCGGCGTTTTTATCTGACCGTTAGGCCGTAGGAAGACCGTAAAGAGCCCGTATAGGGCACCTCACGTGTCCGATGCGGGCTCCGGACGGCCCCTCACGATTTTGGGGGTCAATTCTCATGAAAAATCTTTACGGGCGCCTTGCGGTGCTCAAGGGTTCCGTACGTGTACCCTACGGCGCCCTGACGGGCCCCTGAAGAGCACTGGGGGATATGCACAACAATAGGTGTCTGCCGTTCGGGGGGGGGCATTTAAAATGAATATTGCCCGTGCGGGTCCCCCACGGCGGCATCTTGAAAATGTACAACGCAGTTTTAAATACAGGAGGTGCGGATACCAGAGGACACATACAGAGTGAGTCAGAAAAAATATCCCACTTTTTAAAAGTTGTATTGTTTGAAGTATAAATATTTAATCATGAGTTTCATGATATGTCTTGATAGAGTTATCCTCCCAGGACATTTAGGAACCATTTTCATTTGAATCTCTGCATGCATCACTGAATATCAGACAATCTTTACAAAAACTGCCAGATCATACTTGCGCCAATTGCTAGGTGAGGAATAAAATAATGTTTTGAACAAAGAAAGTTTTTTTTTTCAATTATCCAATTAGCCAGACAGACAAAAACACATAGACACACGCACACAGACACACACACACACGCACACACACACACACACACATATATATATATATATATATATATATATATGCACACACACACACACACACACACACACGCACATGTACAGGCACACGCACACAAATGAGCATTCCATTCCCGACAAGGGGAATTCTTCTTATCGTACGAAAAGTTGAGTGGCCGCTGTCCTTTTGGTGCGTATTGGCGGATGTTGTGCTTCATGATAGTGATGATCGTGATGATGATGATGAAGATTAAGATGATGATGACATGATGGTGGTATTGAATGTGTGCAAAAGGGAAAGATTATTAGGGTGATGTCACTTAAACATTCAGCGATCTTGATAAAAAAATCAATGCTCAATCAGAAAAGGGGTAATTTTGAAACAATTGTCACCATGTGTGTTGTGTGTGCTGTGTGTTCGTGTGTGTGCGTGTGTGGGTGTGTGTGTGTGTGTGTGTGCGTGTGTGTGCGTGTGTGTTCGTGTGCGCGTGTCTGACTGTCTTTGTTCAATGCACTGTTTTTATTCCTCACCCAGTAACTTTTGTCACCGACTATTTTCCAGGCCTGTGATTGGTCAAATTTAGTCAGCGCCGACTAAATTGTCGGTGAACATGATAGTCGGTGAAAACCACCGACTAATTGTTTCATGAACCACCCCCCGGGACTCGCGCCTTCTTCCTTGTAATACAAATTCTTTAATTATTTGTATATATGTTCCTACGTATAAGTTGTATTATTTGAACAGATGTCAAATATGTTGTCAAATTGAATGGAAGAAAATAAATGTTCACTTGAATTGAAAATTGAATATGACAGCTCTCCTTCAGAACGTCAACCCAAAACTACTACGTCACCATCCTCACAGACAGACAAAGCAATACCCGAAAGACAATGACAATGGAAGACTATACCTTTACACCCCCTCCTACCTCCAGGAAAATTACTCTGAACAACCGGGGCACTGTCCCATGTATAGGAGAAAAAGGCCTATCGTATGTGTCTGTAGATGTCCAGTGTATATCCTAGAAATAGTGGTCTCTCCTTACATTCCCCTATTTTGTTTTGGGTTCCGCGTCTATAAATATTTGATTTCGGATTTAGTGTTCTGATGAATGCAAGACTAACAGCTTCAGTATGTATACCTTCAAAGCTACCCAACCCCGTACACCCCCCCCCCCCCCGGGTATTCGCCGGCTGATTTGCCGATAAATATTTTCTAACGAAAAAGACAAATAAGGGCTCATCACCCCCTCGCAATGTCTCACTCTCACCTCTGGCTCAAAGTTGGCAACCCTACTACCCCCCCCCCCTCCTTCCTCCTCCCCCACACACTTGAAAAAAAGCTTGTACGGGTTTGTATCCCCCCCGCCACCACCACCACCACCACCACCACCAGAAAGGGTGGTGGATTCGTGTTCTTGTACAACGATTTACGACTTTCATAATTTATCAGTAGTATTAAGCAACAATAATTGGCCATGGGTTATTTGCTCTAGCGGCTATTGCTCTTAGCATTATGATATGGTAGGTATGCTTGGTCAAGGAGCTGGTAAAGAACAGTGACGATGGAGCAAGTGTAATAATAATAATAATAATATGTCTTGTTTAACCAGGGTAGCCTCATCAGTATTCATACTGTTCTCCCTGAAGGCCCTGCAATCATATATTATTACCCCGGTCATCGGATTCAGGCTTACCCGCACACAATGTATGCACATTCTCCACTCCCTTGGGAGCATTCCAGCCAGGCGTCATTTTTACATGCGCACACTTGCTAATCTAAGCACATTAGCTTTCGCATCCTACCGGGTACCCATTTTACACCTGGGTGGAGAGTGGCAAATGTAGATCAATGTCTTGCCAAAGGACATTAGTGCCGCGGTGGGACTTGAACCACGGACCTTGTGATCCACAGTCCGATGACATATCCACTCGACCCTGTAGCAGGGGTTGACGACCGTGGGGCACAGCTCGATCGGGGATTGGGAGGGGGCAACGTGCACCCCCCCCCCACACACACACACACACACACACCCAACATACGCATATATTCCTGACTTGAGTGTACATGTTTATACAGTACAAGCTTGATTCGTCACTAGGCCCTATTAGATTTCTACCATATGAAAAACAAGATTATCCGACATTATAATGCGTTAACATGTTACATGTCAATATACTTCAGACCACTGATAATAAGATGTTTATGAAATACGCGACCAGAATAAAGGCTTTATACTGACACAAAACAATTTGATATCATTGTCTGATTGTTGAATGATTGCAAGATTGATGAAATTAGGATTAATTTAGCTTTTAAACAAACTGGTCGTTGAGAGCAAGAAACGCGAAAAACAACAAAAATACAATATCATTTTATTGCCGCGTGAGCAGCTTAATATAGGGGAGATTCTCCAGTTTAAATGGTTTCATTATGTTTTAATAGTGGACAGACTGAGAGACCGCCTCCTCCGTTACAGTGGTCATTACTGGAGGAGCAAGAATGAAATCATTCCAAAAAATAATTATGCTCTTCTGGGAGCCCTCAAATGGCAAACGCACTCGGAGGGCGCCCAGCAATGTCTTACATAGACCAGTTAGAAAAAAGACACCTGTCTACCAAGGCATGGAATCCCAAAGATCATGGAGAATAGAACCGAATGGGAAAAAAGCTTTTCAATTCGCTCGACCTATATTTGTTCATAATTCTGAGTTCCATAAGTCATTTCCTTTCATACCTCACATGACTTGCATAAAATTGACCTACATATTTGCTAGTAAGCTGAAAGCCTTTAATCAAACGTGTGTGTATATATTTCGCATAGTCGGGTCTCGACGTCAGAGAGAACAATGCAAGCTAGAATAGGGCTAGGTCTTTACGTCATGAATGATATCAATTTCAGTTTCATCAATTAATTACCTTCGAGAGGATCTCTATGGAAATTGAATTTAGCGCCCTCTAGTGATCGCATGTCACACAGAGCAGCATAAAATGAAGTATTTGCGGTTTTTCCATGAACAATTGCAACTAACTCCCATCTCGCCTTTTATGTGCATTTTATGCAATTTTAATATTGCAGCTTTTTTTTTTTTTTTTTTTTTTTTTTTTTTTTTTTTTTTTTTTTTTTTTAAACCATATCACTATTAATTTCATTTCACCAAGGAAAGTCGCTCGTGGGCTTGATTTCCGAAGCCCACGCCAAAGCTATACACGAAATTGACTGGCGCAAATAATCTTTGAGATTGAAGAGCGCCATCTAAACGAAGAACCAATCAACCAACCAGCAAACAAAATGACTGCAGCATCAGCTATATCCAGGATTTTGTTTCAGAATCTGAGACAAAGTTACCCAATCCCTTGAATCGTACGTGTGTGCATATACATTTCACATAGTCGGGTCTTGACGTCAGAGAGAACAATGCAAGCTAGACTATAGGGCTAGGTCTTTACGTCATGAATGATATCAATTTCAGTTTCATAAATGAATTACATGTAGGCCTACCTTCGAGAGGATCTCTATGTAAATTGAATTGAGCGCCCTCTTGTGATCACATGTAACACAGAATGACTGTGAGAGTTATCATTCTTATTATGCAAGTGTGGAAGAACATCAGATAAGACATGTTCCCTGAAAAGCATGGCTCTTCAAATGCCTTCATATTCTTAATATGTGTTTGTAACTTTACCAAGACTTGGCCAAATTTCTTATCATTTTGATGATTCCAGAACCATGCAATACACACAAATTCTTATATGCTAGATGATCAACCCGGGGATCAACCTTTTCTGGTCGATTCCACAACGTTTCTTTCACAATGCAATCGCATGACCAGAACTCAACTTTATCTTTAACTATTTATATCTTGCAATTAGAGTGAGAATCCGTCACATACTAAGGGTGTTAATGGTCCATTAGTCAATGTTATTATATGATCTGTAATTGTATATTTTTTATGAACCTTTTATGATGTGATGAAAAGGTACTTATGACTGACCATTAGCCCGATTCCAACTGGTCGAGAAGGAAACTCCGTATTTATTACGGGTTGTATTATGTTTATAGAGTCTCGACATTCATTGACAGGGGCGGATCCATGGGTGTCGATCCCGGGGGGGGGGGGGATGGGGGATATATCCCCCCCCCCAATATTTCAGGTGGGGGGGATGCCCTGTACAATCATCCCCCCCAATAATTCACCATCAAAACAAAAAAAAATGAAGAGAAAAATTAATGATGAGAGCCCGATGAGAGTACTTAATGGTTATTACTCGCAAGATGACCATCAATATACACATTTTGCTATCTCATTTTCATAATTGCATATATACGAAGTAAATGAGACAACCGTATACGAGACAAGAATAAATTGAATTCTCGCTAATACGGCTCCATCAGGAATTGATGAATTTATTCAATTTGTTCAATCAACAGCATCATAGAAATACAGTGCGCCAAATGCAAAGCCGCAGCGTTAAAAAGCAACAAGCTAAATGTTAAACACGAAGCGCAAAAGTAGCAATCTGCAATGCACATCAGACAATCCTGGACAGTGTAAACATAGATGAACTCTGTGACGAATTCGTGATGAGATCGGAGACAAGGAGAACGATTTTCGGACATCAGTATGACTTATAAGATAGTTCACTAGTTGCTATGTTGTTTCCGTTCACCTTTCTTTAAAATTCACGTCATTGTATCTTTGTTTATTTTTTTTCACTCATTTTATTTCCTGATATTTCCTAAAACATTTTTCATTTTTGGAGAAAGATTATTATGTCACAACTTATTTTTGTTTCATTTAAAAGCTGATGTAAGCCTATGTCACTGGCGTACTGGTGGAGGGGGGAGGGGCTTGGGGGCGCTAACCCCCCCCCCCCAATAAAATCCAACCATGACTTATTTTCAATTTCATACAAGTGATTTATAAATGTTCGTGATATCACATGATTTTCAGCGAATTCGCGTTTCTCCATTTCTGTTGCAAAGTGACACATTCCCAAATAGCCAGGAAGAGCATATATTTTGTATAGTCACTAATGGGCCTAATTAGTCGCCGTTTCTAATAATTTAATGAAACTTGAAAGCTTCCGCGCTACGCGCGGGATGGGCGAAAATGATTTCAGATGTGGATTAAGAGTAATAATCAAATAAAACGTCAAAGCTTCCCCGCTTCGCGCGGGAGAGGGAAAACTGAATTCAGACAAGGACACGATACAACGAATCGTCTTCCTTCTCTAATAATTAAAGGAAACGGTAAAGCTTCCGCGCTTCGCGCGGGATGGGCGAAAATGAATTCAGACAAGGATTAAGCGTAATAAATTATTGAACCGTCACAGCTTCCGCGCTTCGCGCGGTAGGGGGGGGGGGAACTTAATTCAGACAAGCACACGATACAACGAATCGTCTTCATTCTCTAATGATGTAATGAAACGTGAAAGCTTCCGCGCTTCGCGCGGGATGGGCGAAAATGAATTCAGACAAGGATTAAGCGTAATAATTTATTGAAACGTCAAAGCTTCCACGCTTCGCACGGGAGGGGGGGGGGAACTGAATTCAGACAAGGATTAAGAGTCGAGAATGGTACATCGAATCGCATTCTTGCTTTAATAATCTAATGAACATCAGAGCTTCCGCGCTACGCGCGAAGGAAGGAGGAAGGGAAACTTGATTCAAACATTAAGGATTAAGAGTCGAGAATGGTACATCGAATCGTATTCTTGCTTTAATAATCTAATGAACATCAGAGCTTCCGCGCTACGCGCGGAGAAAGGGGAACTTGATTCAAACAAGGATGAAGAGTCGAGAATGGTACATCAAATCGTCTTCTTTCTTTAATAATCTAATTAAACGTCAGAGCTTCCGCGCTACGCGCGGAGGAAGGGGAACTTGATTCAAACAAGGATGAAGAGTCGAGAATGGTACAACGAATCGTCTTCTTTCTTTAATAATCTAATTAAACGTCAGAGCTTCCGCGCTACGCGCGGAGGAAGGGAAACTTGATTCAAACATTAAGGATTAAGAGTCGAGAATGGTACATCGAATCGTATTCTTGCTTTAATAATCTAATGAACATCAGAGCTTCCGCGCTACGCGCGGAGAAAGGGGAACTTGATTCAAACAAGGATGAAGAGTCGAGAATGGTACATCGAATCGTCTTCTTTCTTTAATAATCTAATTAAACGTCAGAGCTTCCGCGCTATGCGCGGAGGAAGGGGAACTTGATTCAAACAAGGATGAAGAGTCGAGAATGGTACATCGAATCGTCTTCTTTCTTTAATAATCTAATTAAACGTCAGAGCTTCCGCGCTACGCGCGGAGGAAGGGGAACTTGATTCAAACAAGGATGAAGAGTCGAGAATGGTACATCGAATCGTCTTCTTTCTTTAATAATCTAATGAAACGTCAGAGCTTCCAGGAAGGGGAACTTGATTCAAACAAGGATGAAGAGTCGAGAATGGTACATCGAATCGTCTTCTTTCTTTAATAATCTAATGAAACGTCAGAGCTTCCAGGAAGGGGAACTTGATTCAAACAAAGATTATGAGTCGATAACGGTCCAACGAATCGTCTTCTTTCTCTAATAATTTAATGAAACGTCAAAGCTTTCGCGCTTCGCGGGGGAGGGGGAAACTCCTCCCTCCCTGCACCCAACCCCTTGGCTACGCGCTTAGGGAGGGGTGCCACCTGCCACATGCTTCTACCCCTTGGTTGCTTTGATCCATTGCCGAAAATATTTTGGCACCTATCATCCCCCCCCCCCCAACCACGGATACAAATCGACACCCTTGGGCGGATCCATGGGGGCGCGGGGCGCACGCAATCCCCCCTTTTCAAATAATTTAATGTTCAGTTTACGCATTCAGAAATGCCTCAGAATGTATCGTAGAGCATCTTAAGGTTAAAAAAGAATGGCGTTATATAGCTTCGACGATAGTCAATTAAGTTAGTGCATTCATTGTTATAGGCAGGTCTCTATTTACCATTATAGATACTGTATCATATTTTGTATGATTTCAATCCAGTCTCTTCCGGAGTTATGCAAGTAGGCGGTGCACAATGCAGTACTATTCATTGTCAGATGATAATCATCATAGACCCAAGTGGCGTAGCGTGTCTCCAGGGGCGCTTGCAACATGGGGGGGGGGCACCTTTATCTCACCAGGTGGGAAAATGGCCGTATCATGAGAGGTTTGGGGGTCGTCATCTTGTTTTTTTTCTTCTTACGTTCCCTTTTCCTCTCTTTCTTCCATTCTTTTTTCTTCCTAATTCTGTCATTCCCCCCCCCCCTACCCGGTCTCTTGAGTTATCCTACCGGGTACCAATTTAACACCTGGGTGGAGAGTGGCAAATGTAGGACATTAGTGCCGTGGTGGGACTTGAACCGCGGACCTTGTGATCCACAGTCCAGTGACATAATCTACTCGTCTACGACAGCTCTAATAATAATATTTTATTTATATAAAGTTTATTAAAATAAAGTTTTTATTTAGCGCTTTATACAATGTCTCTCAGCGCTTTACAAAATACTATTACCCCGGTCATTGCTTGCCCGCACACAATGTGTGCACAATCTCCACTCCACTTACTTGACGCTCAAAAACGGTTTGATCAACAATGACGGTCGCATCCTACCGGGTACCCATTTAATACCTGGGTGGAGAGTAGCAAGTGCAGGTTAATATCTTGCCAAAGGATATTAGTGCCGTGCAGGGGCGTACGCAGGGGGGGGGGGGGGTTGGGGTTAAAACCCCCCCCCCCCCCTTTGGTATTTTTATGTGTGTAAACCCCCCTAAAAGAAACCTACCCCCCCCCCCCCCCTTTTTTTTTTTTTTTTTTTTTTAATTATTAAAAAAAAAAAAAAAATTATGCCCACGGCTAACCTAAAAAAGTGACCTTACACCCCCCCCCCCCCTCCCAATGAAGAAAAATGTCAAATTTTCAAATTTCGAGACCAAAAAAAAAAAAAAAAAAGTGTCCGCTTACTGCGTACGCCCCTGGTGCCGTGTCGGGATTCGAACCCTCGACCTTCGCATCTCCAGTCAAGCGCCTTAAACCATGGAACTACTACTGCTTAAACCACTCGTCCACATCACTCCCATGTGTTCCGCTTCCCGATTGAGTACGTGCCCCCTATCCTCTGGTATGTATGGCACACTGCGCTAGTGAAAGATTTCGTAATATTTTTAGTTCTAACGCACTTTTTGTTTTCATAAGCAATATAAATGTTTTTCTACATTGCATCATTGTTTTGCCTCCAACCGAGATCAGTTTTATGATATCTACCAGGAATCGAATGACTAGAACTTAAATGTTGATGTTGGGTTAAGATTGAAAAAATGGGGGTAACAGTGCACTGTAAAAAAGGATTTGTTCATTGGTAATTTTTACGTATTTTTTCCATGTAGAATTTACTTGAAAACATTAGTTTTGCCACTTACGCACTAAATTTAAGTCTTGCTAACTCAAACTTTCAATTTAGTAGAACATACGTGGAATATTTAAGTAAAATCAAATACATAAGAACTTTAAGTAATTTCAGCTTGTATTAATTTAGTAAATTTAACTCAAAATCAGAAATTATACGTATTACTCAAACAATTTATGTTGATCATTCTTATCTTTTTAAAGTAAGGACCGATGCAGTGCGTAATAGAAATATTTACATAATTCATGAATATTTATTAAGACCAAATTAAACTCTTTTTTAAATAAAACAATTCTTTTTTGTGGTTGAATGAAAATTTAAGGACTTTAAAACATTTACTAATTCATTTAACATGGCTAAGCAAAGACAAGACAATTTTTAATTGTTACCCAGTTCAAAACAAATCAAAACTTGATATTTCAGGAAATTGTCAACCAATTTTCCTTTTAAGATGCTACGATCAAGTATATATAAAATGTGGAGCCTTTCAATGATGTGTCGAATTGAAGCGTATGTAATAGAAGTAGTGTTAGTGATTAGTGATTAATCTTAAATAGAAGTAGTGAATGATTAGTGGATGTTACTTGTTAGATTAGATGGGTACCAAATCGTGCAATATGTAATCCTATCATAGCTTTTTTTTAATTATCTAAAATGATTACAATACTTAAATTATTTACGTTAATGTAACTCGATTTAAATGAGTACAAATTTATTCAGCAAAATAAGTAAATTCTACTTAAGATGCCGTAGGTAATATTTACTTAATAAAAATAAGGCAATTCTTTTCCTCAATTTTATTGAGTTATTTCGACTATTATTTTTTTACAGTGTGTGTCCGATCAACTTCCACATGGTTCCTTAAATTTTATTGTATATAAACAATGAACAAATTAAAACTAAGTATTCATTGAGTATGTTTGTCACACAAATAATATCTCTGCCGTACAACTCGCCACAAAAAATGTTTCAAAAAAAAGAATTAAAGCAAAATATTTATATTCCAATAAACTGTATTATACAACATACACTCAAAAGCCTTTTTTAAAGGCAGCATTTCATGCCGAACTATACAAATTGTTGCTCACTTGCAGTACATTATTAAATGTGATTGTGGTTGGACTGACCAAAGTTAGGCATAAAATTGTCAAACAGTTTGGCGGACATAATCATAATAATATATCGCCCTGATTTTGGGCACTTTTGATCATGATGAAGAAAAAAATTAACCCAATGCTGATTATGCAAAGTGTAGCCAATTTTTGAATTTTCAAAGTAAATATTTTGCAAAATAGAATTTCCTATCATTACAAACGGGGTGA